>VZSE01009161.1:644668-700496 GCA_013398275.1 Promerops cafer | reverse complement strand
CCCAACTTGGTGTTGCCTGCAAATCACTGTGGGTGCACTTGACCCCTTTGTCCAGATCATTGATAAAGATACTGAACAGGATGAGCCCCAATTCTGAGTCCAGCCATCCAGCCAGGGTTTTATTTAGCAAAGGGTATGCTCATCCAAGTCGTGGGAAGCCAGTTTCTTCAGGATAATGCTGTGGGAAACAGTATCAAAGGCTTTACTGAAGTCTAGTAGAAAACATTCACAGCCTTTCCCTCATCCACTAAGTGGGTCACCTTGTCATACAAGGAGCTCAGGTTGCTCAAGCAGAACCTGCTTTTCCTAAATCCCTGTTGGCTGGTCCTGAACCCCTGATTGTCCTGTATGTTACAAATGAGGACACTCAAGATGATGTACTCCATGAACTTCCAGTTCCAGACATTGATGAGGTCCCCTCTCACTTGTCCCTTCTCGAGGCTGAACAGGCTCAACTCCCTTAGCATGTAAGAGAGATGCTCCAGCCCCTTAATCATCTTTGTCTTCCTCTGTGGGACCTGCTCCAGGAGCTTCCTTGTCCTGAGGAGCCCAGAACTGGACACAGCACTCCACATGTGGCCTCACTAGGGCTGGGCAGAGGTTCAAGAAGAAAAAAAGAAAAACAAAGGCAGTGGAGGAAAAAAGACAACTTGAATGCCAACCTTCCCTGCTTTATTTTATCTATAGAATTAAGGTGTCCAGCTGCAGCAGGCAGGTTTTCTGATGGCGATTAAGTTAATCAGAACTTTGTGAGTTGCCATGAATTCTTACAGAGTGAGGGGAAACTAGAGATGCTCATATAAAGATGTGGTAAAAATCAATTCAGAAATCACTTTCAGAAAATCTTGAAATAGACAAGTTCTTTCAGACCATTGTTAGGACACTATTCACCCCTGCACGTATGATCCTCAGCAGCATTCCAGAGCATAGCAACCTGGTTATGAAATGTACCACAACACTGGTGATATCTGCAAACAAATTATAAGTTGGTTCATTTACTTAGGTCTCACATAATTCTGTTAGGGGCAGTGGCAGCATGAATTAGTGCTGTATAAAGCAGGAACAGACTTGATTTGCACAGCTGTAATCATTGTGAAGATTATCAACTCTCACTTTTAGAGAGAAAGGCAAGAATATTTCTATAGTGTTGAAGTGTTTGTATCACAGTTCTCTGTTCATTTCAGTTTTTAATGGCGGGCAGATAACAGAGGTAATTGTAACTACTTTAACAGAATTATTTAAAATTAAATGAGCAAACAGGGTTTTACCTGTTAAATAGGTGTTGCACATAGGTGGCTAGTCCCCAACCCCCATCACCAAAAAATGTATCCAGGGCAGCGAGCTGGAGTTTGTACAGTTTGTTCTGTCTGCACTGTTTACCCTCCTTTGTTCATGAACTTGTTAGGGTTTTATATCTGACAGAATGCTTTAGTCCTCAGTTTCTGGCAATGTCCCTATTCTGAGTGATCTCTTTAGCATGACTGTTCCAGCATTTCATGCTAGTATTAGTGGTTTCTGCTCTACTTCCCCAAGGGAGGAGTTGCCCTGTCTGTGAATCAGATTTTGCTCTTTTTGCACAGTATGGTTTTCTCAAGAGTATCTCCAGGATTGCAGGAATACTTCTGGACAGTCAGTGCATTTGGGGTTAGCTATAGGGATGCAAAGATAATTAAGCAGTGTGATACAGAGTGTATTATCTTCTCCTTAGGTAGCTCTCTGAAACCCCTGCACCGAATTCTGATGGGTAGGAAAAAATAGGAAAATAGAAAAAAAGTCCATTTCATCACATCTTCCAGGTAAAGAAATTAATATTTCAGGGAGTATTTCAGCTGAGCATCCTCTTTGCATATTTACAAGGAACTGAACTGGGAGTCTTCACTCAGGGTATGGCTTCACTCACCACTTCACTAGGGTATGGCTGTCAAAGCAGGCTGATAATACATTGATATTTTTTTCGTATAAGCACTGTTTTGTTCTATTGCAAAACCTTTCAGAGGGAAAGAGATGGACTACTTGAAAATGTTTGTCTTGTTGAAGTTTGTGCTGAATTTTTTGTACTTAATGAGCAACAAGATCATTTGCATGCTCTAGAAGTGTCAAAGCGTGAAGAACTATCCTAATGATACCATCATCTAGGTACCTGTTTTTACCATCCACGAACTGTAAAAAATGTGTTTTCGTAGTTTATTTTCTCTCACTTCCTCTGAATTCTTTCTAACTTACTAAGAATTTTAATGGTCAAGCAGAATTCTTTCCTCTCCTTGATCCCCATATTTAGTGATTTGCTTCAAGCCAAACTAGCTCTCTCTAAACCAATGCAAGTTAAGTTTTCACTCTCTCCTTTGTAAACTCATGCTCTTCAGCAGATTTGCAAAGTTACACTAAATTCAATTATCTCAACCAAGTCTTTGAAAGACAGTAAAGTATGTATGCATGCATAACAGATGGAGTGTATTTGTTCAGGCTGTAATGGGTCTAAAGGACTGCTGAAATAGATGCCACTGAACCATTAGCTTTATGCTCCATTGCATTGTTTTCATGTGAGGGGATTAAAAATGTAAAATAATCTGAATCCAGTCAAGAATTCAGGACACCAGAAAGGACCCAAGCAAGACTGAGACATCTGTTTAAATTTGCAATACAAAAGTGCTGTTCAGATGCTGGTTTGATTCTGGAGGCATCTAAACTTGCCAGGCTTACCAGGCTTACCCACCTATTTGAGGGCTATCCGCAGCTTTGCTTGGCCATGTCTGTAGTCACCCCAGCCAAAGCAGTTTATAATTTAAGCTGAGCAGGATCTAAAAAGTAAGTGCTGCTCTGTTTAAGTCCTCAAAAGGGCCAAATCCAATATAGGCCTTCAGAGAATATGTATGACAACTTTAAAAGGACAGATTAGCCTTGCTCCAGTGTTTTAAAAATCAACTCTAAGTGGCTGCTTTAAGGATTCAAGTCTGTGACACATGACTGAGTTTACAGGCTTACCTACAACCCTTAATTAGATATTTGACCTCTGTGCTTAGTTGTTTGGGGTTTTTTTCCTACATTTTTTGGTGCTCATAGATTGTATTTCTTGAGCAGACAGTTGAAATAAGAGTGGAATATTTAAGGACCCCTATCTCTGCTTTTTTAGCTGTATCCCAGTGTTTATAGTGATTTAGCAAAGAGATCCAGTTAGCAGCTATGAAATTTTAGGGCTCAGGGAAGAACAATGCAAACCCTGCTCAGTCCTGGCAGGGCCAGAGGAGTCAGCCTTGTGCAAGGGTGCATCAGCTGTGTGGGTGTCTGATGACCTGGCACAAGTGCAGTTCAGTGGCAATGGAGAATGGGTGGATAACTGAAGTGGTTCTCTGTTGCTGGTTCAGCAGTTGATACTGAAGTTATGCTGGAAGCAGTTGGATCTCATTGTGCTGGGGCTGTGCAGATGTACAGTCAGTACTGGTACTTGTGTTGAAAGAGCTTCTGTTCTCCTGGCAGATGTGTTGGTCATTGCCATGGTGGAGACAAGCAGGCAAATATTTGGGTTTTTTTATAGGACCAAGTCTTAGAAACAGGGTCAGCTGGTCAAAGTGTTTTCTGATGTTGTTATATTATTTCAAGTAACATGATGAATTGGAAGAAGTACGATAAGTCATTTAAGAATGGAAAGCCTCTTTAGCCATAGTGACCATTAGTAGATATTGAATAATATGTGTTGAAGATACATAATTTTACGTCATTCAGCAAGTCTAGGTGTGATGGGCCTACCTGTGAGCTCCAGAAGAGCCAGTGGGGAAGATATCTGGTTCATTAACAGGTTTTCATTCTTAATATGTTCCTTAAGACTGAAAGAAAGCTGGTGTTCTGCCCAGATTCAGAGTAGACAAGCAGATTGAGCAGGGTAAATATAGCCTGATATAAATCACAGTGAACATACGGAAAAAGCTGATTGGGGACTCAGCTGATAGGGAATTAAAGGCCTCGAGTAAAATTTATTCTGCTCACAAATTTATGGAAAGTAGGGCTTGTAAAACAAATGATTGACAAAAACTTGATTTTAAACTTTTAATATCTGGTAAAATTACAAGTTTGGTAAGATGATGGTGTCAGTGTAAAAGACTTCAAAAAGCATTTGACTTACTGCCATGTGAAACCAATTAATAAAAACATGAATTGAACTATGTAACAAAACAGACCAGACTTTGATGAATAACATACCAGTTGGCAGGTCTTAATATAGGATTTTCAGTAAAGAAGTTTCAAGGACTAAGTGGCTTTCCCATAGTGGAAAAGAGAGAGTGAGAGTAGAGAGACTGTAAATTGTGTCTGGATTGTAGAAAGGAAGGAGACCACTATGAATGCTTAAGTACATTCTCAGAGCCAAAACAGTAATGCTGAGTGTAGTGGCAGTTTAGGAGTGTAACTATGCTGATGATTTTTTGCTGTATATAGAACTCCTGACAGCATTTAGAGTGTGGCATACAAGGCCATGTGCCTTTGTCAAAATAGCTTGAACATGGCTAAGTGCATATAAACACCTAACCCTAATAAGTACCTGAAGCATCTGAATTAGTCCTGAGGAGATCTTGTTGAATTCAGTTCTGTCTGCGTAGTTTATTTTTCATCCAGCTCTCTTTAAATGGATGTCCCTATAACACATACAGTGTAGCCAAGTCCAAGGCAATGGGCTTTAGCTTCATAAACAGGAGATCACAGAAGACGATTTAGTATTCCCTGATGACTTTAAAGGATAGATTTATAGTAGATTGTGACAAATTAAAAACTTGGAGGAGAGCACTGTGGTGTTTTCCAGGGTTCTAGAGGATGAGAAATAATTCTAATGTGGTGTGCTTTTAGAAAGTTTTAAAAATTATTTCTTTTTATTGACACCTCTATTCAGACACTCTAAAGCTATGTGTACTGTGGTAAGTAGATTAAAACCAGCTACCTGGAAATAGACCATAACTTGGATAATTTATATCTAATAGGTAAGAGATGGATGGGGAAAGCAAACCAGTGGGGACTGAATTGACTACAAGATTATTCAAGAGCAGAATTTTGAATACTACTTGGGTCTGTCAACACATACATGGGTGTTTAGTCTATGCTACCTCCATAAAAACAGAATTATTCTTGTTATATAGCATTATTGTTTCTAGTAGTGCTGTGTCTGTGCTGCTTAGGTAGTGTAACACTAAGTGGATTGTTATCTGTTTCTATTTGAAAGATTTTAATCAAATAATTGTTTCCAATTAGCTTTTTTATGTGACCTATTATTGCAAATACTAGATAACCTAAAAAAAAAAGTGTGAAATTTGAAACCATTTGTTCAAAAATATTTTAAATCATCTTATTAATACTTGCATAGTTAGCATAGTTGTGTAAAACCCGTAAGTCCTGTAAAGACCTTCCATTAAGTGATAAGGGTATTGCAGTTGTCCTCAAAAGCAAGCATTTTGTGCTTTTTGATTATAATCTTCAACAATTTTTTAATGTACAAATCATTAAATACCTTTATGCCATTTGAAATTGCTTTTCATGTTTCTGTGGATATAAGACTGCTATGAGACAGATTTCCTTGAAGACTTTATTTTTCATATATTCTAATCATATGTCTTTCACTGTGAGAAAAAATACAGGCATTAGACAAATGAAGCAGAGGAAGTTTTTTGCTAAGTGATAATTTTTCTCTAATCTCCAGTGTCTAACTTGTTCTGCATTAATTCAATCATGTCTATATGGAAGATAATGCCTTTTTTTCCCTAATGTGTATGAAATTGTTGTTCCGACAGTTGTTCTGTCTTGCAATTTAATAACCCTTTCACATTTCTTATACTGACCTTAGTTTCTATTTACATTTCTAAAGACCTTTTTGTCTTAAAAATAATGTAATTGAGTAGAAATGCATAATCAATGATGCATCAAATCTCAGTGAAACAATATTACATTTAGAAAATACTGTCTAACTTTGCACTAGGTTGAATTTCAGTAAACACACTTCCTTACGCTCTTATATCCTAAAAAATAAATACTGCAGCAGCATTTAAAAGGAAATTAAAGATGTTATATGCTTCTGTTGAAGATAGCTAGATGAATAATGTCCTATCTGTCATTTAGAGCCTCAATTGACTCAGCTTTGAGGTGTCAATTGATAGTGTGTCTGTATTAATATTCCAATCAGAAGTCAGTATTATTCAGTACTGGTATAGTATAGTAAAATATCCTCTGTGTGTACGTGCATGGTGTGTGGGTGTTTGCTCTACAGTCGTGGATACTGTTCAGTTGTTAACACTCTCTTTGGCAGAGAGAAGAATGAATAACCTGACCCAGTCGTAATTCTTCTACAGTACCTGGACATGATTCAGGGAGTATCAGTGAGTAGGTAGGATGGGTACTCCTTCAGAGGGGAACGATGTAACCCATGATGTACCAGTGTCTTCTCCCAAGAAGCAAGCAAAAGGACAAGAGGGAACAGTCTCAAATTGCTGCAGGGAAGGTTTAGATTAAATATTAGGAAAAATTTCTTTACTGAAACAATTTTCAAGCACTGGAAAAGGCTTCTCAGGGAAGTGGTTGAGTTCTCATCCCTGGAGGGATTTAAACACATGTAGCTGTGGCACTTAGAAACATAGTTAAGCGTTGGACTTGGCAGTGCTGGGATGAATGTTAGGCTTGATGATCTTAAAGCTCTTTTCCAACCTTAACAACTCTGTGATTAATTTGCTCTTGAGCTCTTAAAATTGAGGAGATCCTTGTCCCTTTTGATTTACAAAAGGAATTTTGAATTCTGCCTTCCAAATTATCCTTTCCATATACATGCTGTTTTTCGTAGCTCCTTCAGAGTTTGTGAAGTATCTGGTTTTGCTGTTTATAGCCAAATGGTCCCAGTGAAGAGACCACTGTGAACCAACTGTGTTTTCATCTTCTGCCATGTAGTCTACCTCAGGCTCACCTCAGGTGCTTTCATTCTTCTAATTGTGGCTTTTTGTGGGTAATTTTTAAAATGTAGTTATTTGTTTGGGGTTTTTTTCTAAGTGAAAAAAAAGGTCGATGGTCTCTCACTTGATCCTTTTTCTTTTGTAATGCATACATAAAACCCTTGCCTTCTGAAATTACACTTTGTGATTAAATACTATTGCACTTTGCTTATGCATTTTTATTTAACTCGACTCCTGTTTGCTATCTCATAGCTTCAACCCTTAGTCCATGTTGTTAGTCACAATCAGCATCTCATCAAGAAGCACAGAAGACATAAGTGACATTTTGTTAGGTACATAGGAGGTATGCAGGTATAGAAAATCTTATTTTGTACAAATTGGTGAGTAAGCTCCTGAATGAACTGTCACAATGTATGTGTTTTCCTATGAAAAGGGTAGGAAAAAATGTCTGAGTTACAAGAGATAATAAATAAATTATCTGGAGGAAAAGGCAATCTGCTGTATAAATATTTCAAGTTTTGCAGTTGAAGCCTTTACATTGATCTGCGCTTAGAAGCTTGTCCTTATTTTGTAGCAGATAATGTTATGTCAAAGCAATATTTAGTTCTACATAGCAGCTGTTGTATTCATACTTAATTATGCCAGATTTAATCTTGAATATATTCAGCAAGAGCACCCAGTTGTGCTGACAAACCTAAAATCGTTTTCAGTAATGTTCTATCTCAAACCCTTAGGACACACTGGCTCTCTGAGGTTGAATTCCCATATTATGTCCAAACATCCCAGCAGTAGGTTCAATAGGTATCCTACTGGAACTTTGCAGTAGCAGAGGTAGACAATATGAGACAATTTCTCAAGGGTATTACTTTACCAATCATTTTAATTGCCCCTGCCTGATTCACCAGTGCTTGTGTATTCTTTTGTACTTGTTCAAAGCAAATGCAATTTAATTTTACAATACTCTCAAATCACTGCAATACTCATTTTACATGTCGAAAGAACAAGACAATAAAGTGGATAATCAGGTTTTTGGGGTTTTGTAAGGAGAACTGAAATGTTGCATGGAGAAGAAACAACAGAAGTCAAGGTTCACTTGTGCAAGACTTCAAAGAATATCCTGTAAAATCCGGGTCATTGCACAGAGAGGGCACCTTGATAATTGCAGTGATACTGTAATGAGGAGGCGACATAAAGATCAGGAGAACAGTGGGTGAGAACCTAGTTTAACTGGAGAAGAGCAGACAGCTGTAGTCGATGGAATAAAATCAGCTTTTCTGGAGAGCACTTCATTGCAGGAAGCGTGCTGGAGTGTTCTCAGGCACTCTTGACAGAAGCTCTACTCCATCCCCTTGCTCATTGCAGCAGGAGCATAGTAAACTGTATGTGCCAAAATGGGATGGAGAAAACACTTCTCACCCTTCCCAGCTCAACCACCAGCAATTTAGGGTGCTCATTTAAAACGTAGGAAAGTTCAGTTTGTTTTTCTAGGAAAGCCTGAGTATTTTTCATGCATTCCTGCTGTATGTCTGAACCCCTTTCTGAATATTTTGTAGGTAGGCATGCCACCTTGACTGCTTGTGCAGTTCTAGTTTGTATAAATAATTATGCAAAGGCCAGGACTATGGTGTCCTCTCTTCTGATGTGTTTTGTAGTTTTTCTAATCTGCCATGACAAATAATTAGTCATTACATTACAGTATGCAGTCCTAGGGATGGTTTGGAATGTCAGTAAGCAACTTGCCCTCTCTCATGATGCCCCAGTCAGCAGTTCCCAACAACTCAAAGTAGTGCATGTCTAGACCTTTAACCTACTGGAATATTCTTATTTTGAAAGAAAAATCTGTTTTACAGTTAGTGACAGTAAGAATCAGGGAGCTTGATGTCCTAGGTTAGGATGAGAAGTAGAGCTCCACGCCTCAGTTCTAGTTTCTAATTCCAGTCTCTGCTCAGAGGACTGTACAAAGAGAAAGATAACTTACAGCAGCAATTAAGAGGCATAATTTCTTCTGTAATGTGAAAACTGGGGGAAATTCTTACCATAGACTGGTTTAAGTAACTTCCGGAAGCACAAACAACTCTCAATTTAACATTTGTGAAGCGGCTGCTTCTTTGCAGCTTCAACTCCTTGTGGACTGGATAGCGTTGTGTTTCATATCTGTAGCCAGAGCTGAGCAATTGTTCTCTTCAAGGTGAATTAATGCTGATCACTGTGAACTTTCTGATCCATCTGGCATCTAGGATGCCATTTTCTCAGTGGATGTCCATTTACTGAGAATGCATTGTGTCAGCACCATTTGGTTTTCTAGGGCTGCATAGCTCTTTGTAGGTCACTGGTGATGCTGATGGGGCTTGCAGGCAGCTAGTTTTCACTCCTCCAACATTCTTCTCAGCTAGAGCTTAGTCTTGAACACAGAAAATAAGGAGGGAGCCAGAATCATTCTGCATGGCTAATGTGATCTCTCATGCTTGGCTGATGGGTGAAATCCAGCACATTTCAAAGAACAGATTTCCCTTAAGTTTCATTTCCAACAGTTCGTCACACACGAAAGGAGGAGAAGAGTGTTTGAGAATATGCTGACAGTTAATTAGATTTTGGGTTCAGGCTAGAAACGACAAAGTATTTTGATGTTATCTATTTTGAGAAGAATCAGATATCCAGAAATATCAGTGTAGGTACAGTACACACGGTAGCACCTCAGCACCTTCATGAAGTCTTGTGTACTCAATCTACAGCTGTCTTACTAGAAAGTGTTCCAAACTGGGAAGAAGCTGAGATACCTAACTCAAAGCTGCAGAAGGATTCCACTGTTTACTTAACAAATTCATAGCTTGATGTTTTTGTTGGAGTAGATGACTAAAATGCCTCTTTCCAAGAATGGTGCAGGGTGCTTGAAGGAGAGACTAGGTGGGCCTTCAGAGCTTTAATCCACTAAATCTACTTCAGAGGACTTTTATCTATAGTATATACTCTTTTTTTAACTAGATGGACTGACTGCTGCTTTATCCTTCTTCGGAGAGGCATTTGTATTTCCATTCAATAAGGTTATAGGAGTTCTTCACTAGCTTCTTTAGGAAAGTGTGATCTAGGTGACCTAAGAACTTGAGAATTTCTTGGATTTCAATAGAACACATGGTGTAACTCTTATCCTTAGGTATAGTATTTAGACTGCTTGTATTTCATAATAGTATTAAGGTGCATTTAACTCTCCATTGTATCTGCATATTGTTCTTTTGTTTTTTATTTACCAGGTTTCTTGTCTATATTTACTTAACTACTACAAGCTGTCTAGTCTTATGAAGTTGAACTTCATTCTTCAAGTGTGATTTACTCAGAACAGCCTGAAATCATGATGAAAAAGATGAGCATACCTGCAAGCAAAACTTCCCTGGTCCTCTTTCTGTGCCAAATTATTTCTGCACTGGATGTACCTCTTGACTGTAAGTATTAACCTGATGATAACTGATATATAAGTGCAGAATGATTAGCTAAATAATTTCTGTAGGAAGCTGAAGATAACTCCAATGTGGAGCTAAAAATAGAGTGTGTTTGGTCACTTCAATCAGGACATTATAATTATGAATATTTACACTTCCTGAAGATTTTAAAAACCTCTGCATATAAAATGAGTTACATAGTTCAGTTGAGAAGATAGAATTCTCACAGATTTCTCACCTACTTACACTTCAATGTGCCTTTGTTTGATCAAACTGAAGAAGGGCAGAAAAGCCCTGCTAAATGCTAATTATTTGTGAAATTAAGATCATATTGATAATTTTCTAAAAATCCCAGGACAATCCCTAGTAAACAGTCAGCCTTACCTTCAGAGAAGAGGTTCCCAGGAGCTCATATGAGAGCTAGTAAAAAATTCAAATACCTAAAATTCAGACATTCAAAGCATCTTATTTTTTTGATGCAAGAGGGTAAGTAAGGCTCTTAGATTCTTCAGTAGTGCCTGAAAACAGTTAAGAACTTTTACTTAAAACATGTTAAAAATGTGCTGAGCAGGGAACTTCAGCATTAACACAGGAGGCAATGCCTGGAGGAGGGGAAATCCCAAGATCTGAAGTTCTTGTCTAATATAAGACTCTGTTAGTGGAGAACCTTGAAGATAGCACTCCATGCTGAAAAGGAAACAATGGTAGCTGCTGTATTTTATATTCTCAATAGCTAATTTTATTAAATTACTCATGTTTCAGGTTGCTGTTTTCTTTCTAAGATAAACATGGTCACATTTCCAGAATTCAGTGAACCATGCTGCACCTCTCAGTGACTATTCATTTATTAAACTAATTACCAGGGAAGAGAACATTAGGACTGGTGTTTAATTGGTGGATTAATACATCAGTAAATTTGCCTGTGATTCTAATCTGCATGGTTTTCTTTACCCCTGTGGCTTTGACACCTTTCTGCCTTCCAGAAATGCACGTTTTTCTTTAATAATCCTTGACACGCAAGTGCTTTGGTAGTTTTTTTCCCCCCATGCATTTTACAAGCCTATCAAACTAATGACCTGTATTTCTGTAATCAAATCAATATATCTGAATCACATGCAACTTGTTTTGTTGTAAATGCCTTTGGAGCAATAAGCTGTGGGTTAAAAAAGGCTTTGAAAGTTTGATGAATAAATGAATGTGTTACTTTCAAAACTTCATTTTTCTCTTTAAACATCTTTGCAGGCTATAAATAGTTTTTTAAACCTATCTTGTTGTTTAGCAACTAATATAAATTCTGCACCTCTCTAATATCATTAAGAGCAAGATTTTAGATTAAATTTGCCAGAAATGCATCAATAGACAAAAATGAATAGCCCTTTTGGATGTATAATTTTAAATTCTGTACTGAGAATTTAATTCCCTTCAACTTCATGCTTAATAACTTTGTGAGGTGTGATAAAGTCATATACTTGAATTTTTAGCCAGAAGTTACATCTAGAATGGTAGCATTGGTTTCATAAATAACGATGAGAATGGGGTCTGGGAGAGCACCACAAGGGAAGGACTTAGATTTTTTGTGGGTCTTCCCTGAATAACCACCATAGAGACCTGGTAGTGAGAACATACTTGATTAGTTGAATATTTAGGTTTCATCCAGGTTAGAAATTCCTGTTCATAGCAAGTTCACTAGTTCCTAGTCAGTGTCTCCTCTAAGCAGATACGGAATGACTGAAAATGTAGGGGACTCAAGGACATTTGGCCTATTGATAAAGAGATGTGTTTATGCAAAACATTGGAAGTAAGCAATAAGGATCTGATAGCTAAGATGATTTTTTTTTTGTTTAATTATTTTTCAAACCAAAAAGGGTTGCAAGTCTGTTGAGTAGAATTAGGTGCTTTTGTCTTCACAAGAGTAATTTTAGCCTGAAGCATTCTCTTTGTTTTTCCATGTGATTATATGGGTGGATTGATTTTGACTGCAGCATGAGGGTAGTGCACTCCATTAATTCTGATTTGCTGCTGTCTCCTCAGTATTAGTGTTTTATGTCAAGGCCAAAATCACATAGCATGGTTGCCATTAAAAAGTCAGCACTTCAGGAAAGTTTCTTGTACTAAGAGCTTTAAGATAAATGTAGTAATGTCTGACACAATGGAAATTGTGGTTGGAATTTCAGGCATCCCTGCATGGGTTGCAGTGCTGAAAGTTTTAAATGTTTTCTTCTAATGGTGACCAATGTACCTGTCAGAGATACTTATCTTCCCTCTCAAAATCCCTAATTTTCTCTTCACTAACAAATGTTTCTCTTTAATCTCCATTTGTCCATTCTACTGCTGATTCTGATGTGGGAATAAAAGCAAAACTTCTAGAAGAATGTAAGTTACTCTACACTAAAAATAGGCTGTGTGCTGCTGAAAACTAATACAGATTGTGTTGCAAATTGAATTTGCAGTCCAAAAAAGTGTGATTCTGACATTTTGTTGATAATTTGGTTTGCTGTATCTAGATGTTTTGTGCATGCAGTGTTCAGAAAATACTACTGTACATAAAACAACGTTCTGATATTCTGAATAAATTAATTGTGTGGTTTTTTATGGTGTGCTATTTGAACATTAAAATCTTCACTCAATATCAGCATGTGCAGTGTTTTATTACTACTTTCAGGAGTAAATATATTTGATAAAAAATAAATTTATTGGAATATATGTACTTTTGTACTATTTTACATATCTGATGCGGACATATTTTTATATCCACAGTGGATAGAGCTATTTAAGTAGACCTCATATTTTATAGGTTCTAACTTAGCTCTAGTTTTATGGTTAATTAAATCAGTTTTAAGTGCAGTCCATAACACAGGAGTGGAGATTTCAGGTCTTTGATGTATGTCAGATGGAATATCCTGTAGATTGGGCAGTGTTTGTGTCACATTCTTTTTCAGAGTGTATTTGCTTTTAAGCATCTGACATGTACTGACCCTGAGAAATGCCTCTGAGAGGGAAAAGGACTGCCTTCAAGTACTCCTAAAGAAATACACACAGAGGCATCATGTAAACATGTTGCCTTCCTCTTTCAAGGCTTCTCCCCTGTGCAGGGAGGAGCAGAACCCAGTTCTCTGTGGCCTGTTCTGTTCTGCTTAGCTGCTGTGTTTTGTTATGATTCCATGATCTGATTTCTTTTCATCGCTATTTCTTGCAGGTAGGGTTTTACAGACAGCAACCTCTGTCTGTCCAAAGAAGTACTTAATGTATAATGGTATACTTAAGGAGGACTTAAATAAAAATCCCAGTTGTACAATTTTAACTATCTAGAGTGAGGCATGAGAGCATAGCCAACTCTGATGATTGAAATATTTTGTTCCAGTGGCGAGAAATTACCCCAGAGCACTAGCAAAGGGTATTGCTGGACAGGTGATTTAGAGCATTTAGACAGGGATGTTCATGGGATGTTCATGTTATTAAACAGGTTCATTTAGGTGACACTAAACTATAAACATATGAGTAATGTTGAAGAAGACACCTTTCTCACTATCTTAATGTCACAAACAGTATTTTTTTAATGCCAAGATGGGCATAGATAATGGTAAAAAGTTATAAATTACTTACAATAGGTAGACACCAACTACTTTGTCAGGTGAATCAATTTTGTTCTGTGCTACTTTTTTACAGTACTTGACAAATCACAAATGTTAAATGATTGCTTCTCCTGGGACAGTTCACAAGACTGAGTGTATTTTTAATGGGTTTCTTAAGGGGAATCACTGCTTTACTTTTCCTACATGTTTACTTTATTTGGAAACTAGATACTATTTTTGTCATTTTTGAGAGTCTTTTGCTTATAACACATTTTTTACTCCTGAAAAGTAGTTCTTAAAAGCATGCTTTGTGGATTAACGCAAAATGTTAAGCATGATAAATGTGTGGAAAGGTTTCACCCACAGAGAATTTGAAAATATATAAAATGTTTAGAAGCACAAAGCAATGTATATTTTTTCCTTCTGAGTGATAAAAAAACATTTTGTGGAGGTTTATGTCTTGCAACAATTGATTTCAGATTTGTTGGACTTAGAATTTGAGTGTCCTTTGGTTTTGTGAAAATCTGTTGAAATCTGAGGTATAGAATTGATATTTTCATTAAACTTCTTGGCCAAGATCTTCATCCACTGTGTAAATCAGGATTGCTCAGTTGGAAGTTAGTATAGCTATGCTGATTTACAAGGGTAGAGAGCTTCAGCCTCCTGATACAAATGATACTTTAATCCCCCTCTTCTGTCAATGATTTGGTTGCTAACTGCAATTCTTCTTTCTCTGCTTATAAAAGTGTCTTGATGATACTTTGAAAATATTGTTGAAATCATCTCTCTTTGTTGTATTTCATAATGAAGTGTCACAACCTCCTACGATAACTCAGCAATCTCCAAAAGATTACATTGTTGACCCTCGAGAGAATATTGTAATACAGTGTGAAGCCAAAGGAAAGCCACCTCCTAGGTTAGTAGCATTTTTTATTTTGCTTTTATTGGCTTAAGAGCATGGAAGAACTAGGAGAACATACTGTAATTTTTGTAAACCAACAAGATCAAGATTATATGTGTGAATGTGCTTGCACATGCAGAAACATGCACACATCTGTACCTCTGTAAATTGCACACCTTCAAGATAGTGGCACAATTTTGACTCTTATGACACTTGGCATTTAAATGGTTTCTAGAGCCATCAAGCAATTGTAGCATTTTTTTGTTCTCAAAACTCTAACAATAAAATAATGCTTGATTATTACAAGACCAGATAGGCAAATGCCCATGGAACACACCAGGAGGCATGCTGTACTATGAACTGGATCATGTGCCAGGTTTAGGCATAGTGTTTAAGAAGAATGGATATTGAATAAAGTCAGACTAAACCTAATACATTCAAATGTCATGTTTTGTAAATAATTCCCTTTTATGAGGCTGATCCTGAAATACAGTTTGTCAGAAGTTATGTAGTCTGTATCAGTTTTATTGATCAGCAGTCTTGTGTATTTAATAGCCTTAAGTTTTGCTCTTGGCAGAAATGGATCAGATTCCTGATCATTGTCCATTTTAAGATTCTCTTTCAGCACCTTGAAATATGTGACAGCTGTCCATTTCAAGGTACTGAGTACCTCCACTGGAAACATCAGTAGCCATGATACATTCTGGGATTGTTAGTAACTGCTGCTGATTGCAGAGACTCTGAACATAGAAATGTACTTCTCTATACTCTAGCAGTGTTATGCTACACCTTACTAGCAAGGTCTGTCTAAAACTGCTCATTCAGACACAGACAGAGCTTGTTAGATGTATTTCTTCTGAATAACCAGGTTTTTTTCTGCATTATTGCTGCTGGTTGCCTTGGCATCAGGGTCATTATCATGCTGGGCAGAATGGAGAAGATGGAGATTATCTGGGATACCCTCACCCTTTCTAGTGTTCTATTAAGGACAGGAGTGCCACAGAGCTGCTTTGTTTACCAGCATTTTAATTTCACTGGCCCAATACCATTTGTTAGAGTCTGGGTGTTTACCTGGAGGAACAGATGATTATTGTCCCCTTTGGGACAACTGCAGCTGTTTCTCTTGAACACTTTTGGTTGGAATTACCTGAGAGAAAAAGAGTGCTGCCTGTGAGACTGACATACCTGAGCATGTGCCAAGGCTCTCTGCTGTACATCCTCATCTTTCCCATCAAACATGGCTTTGTTCCTGTGCTACAGAGGAAGTGACAGGTTTTAAGTAAGGAATTTTCTAACCAGTTTTCTAAGCTTGTGCTTAGTCTTGCTTATTTTTTAAGACATTGATTTAATTTGTATCAATAGTTAGTCTGGTTGGTCCATCACTCTTGATAACCTGCAAATGCATAGTGAAACTTGAACTGCTCCAGAGCTCTGAAGTCAAAGGTGGACTTTCTCAGCCCACAGTGTGAATTGTGTGATATGAGTGTGATAACTTCTTATTGGTGAGAGCACCTAGCATAAAGGTTTGTGGATGTGCTGCTACCTATAGCTAGAACAACAAAGACTGACTGTCACATCTCAAATTCAGGGGTTTGTACCACTTTTTCCACCTCTCTTTTGAATCTGCATTACACTTTCTTGCATCCTTGATATTATTGGTAATGGAACGCCCCCCATTCTGAAGCTTCACCTGCAAAGTTGTAAGAAAGAGGCTGGCTGTTAGTTACCTAGGCATGGTAGTGCTCCCAAAAACACTGCAGGGTGGTGCAGCACTGCTGCAGGTCCAGTTCTTCTCTCCCCCAACACAAGGTGCAAATATCATGTCCAGTCCTGCCGAGCTGCTGCAGAGGGTCAGTACAATTTGAGTCAGTTCAAATTTGAGCGTTTCCTGTACCGTTTGCATTTATACTTTAGAAAGCATTCTAACCAGCACAAAGAGTGTTTTTGCTTAAGATTCTGAAGCGGAAATGTAGCAAGCACAAAAACTGCTGTTCACAGCATTTGAAGCTGTGAGTGCTCAGCACTTCATAGGTGTTGGTCAGGCTCTCTGTGACTATACTTCTGACCATAAACAGAGCATAAGTAAGGAAGTGGTGTTTACGGTAGTCTAAGTTGTAGACTGTGAATCTCTGCTTCTTTACAACTTTTTATGAGTTCTATTCGTCTTCGTTTTTAATGACTACTTTTCAAAACATCTCTTGTTTTGAGTAGCATCGGTATAAATTTACTAGGTTAAATAAGGGCTATCAGACTATATAATTTCAATTAGAGAATTATGTTGGCATTAGAATAGTGAAAAGAAATCAAACTCACCACAGTCTTTAATTTCCTTGCATAAAATCACCAAACCAATTAAAAGAAATGGTCTCCTGCTGGGGCCTGAGATGACACATTTCAGCCCTGAGCAAGTTTTTAAAGACAGGTTTATAAACCCTTTCAACAATAGGTTTTATAATGGAAATGCTAATGCAGCTTCAGGAATATCAGTTCTTGCAGATGTTACTGCATCATTTTTAGTAGAAAGGAAATCAGTTCTTTTCCATGTATGATTAACCTCAGAAATTTTTAATGTATTTTTTAGAAAAAGAATTTACTCTGAAATAGCTCCTGTTAACAAGTTCAGCCAAACCTTTTATCTTTAAATAATGCCAGATTTCTTATATTAAAAGTTCTGTATTGCTTTATTAGTTAATTCAGTTTGGGAATGAGTCTTACATATCTACTAATGAAAAAGATAGCATGTATTTTCGTTAATTATTTTTTTCTTCATTTTCTTCTTGCAATCTACAAAAACCAACTAAGAATAAACTTTTCTTTTTGTTTTTGTTGTTTTAGCTTTTCCTGGACGCGCAATGGAACTCATTTTGATATAGATAAAGATGCACAGGTAACAATGAAACCAAATTCAGGGACTCTTGTCATAAATATTATGAATGGTGGGAAGGCAGAAGCATATGAGGGAGTTTACCAGTGTACAGCAAGGAATGAACGAGGAGCAGCCATTTCCAACAATATCGTTATAAGGCCTTCTAGTAAGTAAAGCTCTTAATGTTCATAAAGTGTGAAACACTTTGGTTTTCTTGTTTGCTTTTGAACTTTTTGCCTTTTTGTTTTCCTGTCTTAAA
This sequence comes from Promerops cafer, assembly GCA_013398275.1. NCBI lineage: Eukaryota > Metazoa > Chordata > Aves > Passeriformes > Nectariniidae > Promerops > Promerops cafer. The sequence continues at coordinate 682,550 of VZSE01009161.1, read as the reverse complement.
AATTCAGTCGTCCAAATGACCATGCTAGAAGTTATTGCCTATTTTCTAATACTCAGGTATAATACTGTATTACATGTTCTCTCAAATACTTTTTCTACAACGATTTAATAACTGACTTTTTTTCTTGATACGTCTGGATAACCTTATAATGTTTAAAACTGAATTGTATGTATGACACTACTGCCAAAATAAAATATTTAAATCCTTAAGGCTTTAAGGATAATCTGTTGACAGAGATGGCATAATTGATGACCACAATTTTTATTGTGCAGTTTATAAAATCTGTATTCCATAGTTTTTGTAATAGATGTAAAACATAACAGATTGGAACTAAAAAGAAGCTAAAATTTTTTTATTAATGGTAGATTGTTTCTACAGCTTTTTATGAGCTTTATCTCAGTTTAGTTTTCAAGCTTCTCAGCTTAAAGTGTGTTGTTCTCACATCTTAATTAAAGAGTATCTGTATAATACTGCTTCAGGAATGTCTACCCCTTTTTCTATTTTAGCTCATCACCTTTTTCTCAGTGTAGTTAAAAATCTGCAAGACTCTATTATAAAACCTTTAGTGAGTAGACAAAATAATTTGAATCGGTTGATTATACTTTCAGTAAATCATTGATGTAATTTTCTTCCAAGAAAACATAAAAAAGAGCAAAACCAAAAACTTTAGCAAACATGAAAGGACTTAACATTCTGATGGATATAGTTCTTCCATTTCTCTGGAATACTTTGTGCATTTTCCCTTTAAATTTTTGAGTTTTTGCCAATCCAGAGTTTGTGTGTGTCAAAATTTCTTTCTATAGGATCGCCTCTGTGGACAAAAGAAAAACTAGAACCAAATCACGTTCGTGAAGGTGATTCACTAGTACTGCACTGCAGACCTCCTGTTGGCTTGCCACCACCTATCATATTTTGGATGGATAATGGTGAGTTTGTTTTTTATGCAGTTGACTTTTTGCAGTTTTTCTACATAGTAGATCATTGCTTACCAAAACCACAGATGGTGAAGCTTCCCTCTAAGTTAGAATTCAGTGAATTTCCATTTCTGTAGAACAGAGGAAACAAGCAGACATGCAGCCCAAAAGCATGAAGCCAAAAGCAGCTGGAGATCTCAGTGTAAGTTGTATATTAACCCACTGGGGAAGAATGGGTAGACAAGGGATCTCATCAGGAAGCTTAGAAATGTCTGTATATGTACCAAGCCACAAACATGTGTCATTGAATGCATGTGGAGTCTGCAGATCATAATAATAGAGTGTGTCAATTATATTTGACATGTGTGTTCTTGTTTTCCCTTAGCTTTCCAAAGGCTTCCTCAAAGCGAAAGAGTTTCCCAAGGTCTAAATGGAGATCTTTATTTTTCTAATGTACAACCAGAAGACACCCGGGAGGACTATATCTGCTATGCAAGATTTAATCATACGCAAACTATACAGCAGAAACAACCCATATCTGTAAAAGTCTTTTCAAGTAGGTATTGCATCACCAAATTACATCCTTACACAGTATTTATCCACAGTTCTCAAGTTACATGCTAAAGTTAAGTAGTGTTATGCTAAGGAATTTTGTCATTTTAATTTTGAATGAGAAATTACATTACTGTATAAACTCGAAATGTAATCTTCAGTTTTCTTGATATATAATTGATTTTAAAAGCTATAATTTTTTCCTTTGTAAGGCTTTGTGTTTTGAAAAAAATTTTTTTAAGATTTGATACATAGAAAAAATATGGTGTAAAAAATAACACTTTTCAGGTGTTTTTCCAATGCAAGAATATGAAGTTATTATGATTATTGTAACTATTGAAACAAATTAATCAATCACTTGATTAACTCACTGTGACCATGTCATCACCTTTTGATTCCCAGAACTTTTTTTTGTCCCTCTTGTATGCTTTCTTCATGATATTCTGTTTATTTCAGTGGATTCATTGAATGACACTATAGCTGCTAATTTGAGTGACACTGATATTTATGGTGGTGAGTTATACTGGTACCCACTGATACTCCTTGTTTCACAGTAGCATTTAGTTAACTAACTTCACCTCCATGGCTACTTAATCTTTTGCTCCTTTTTCAGTTTCTAATAAAGGTATCAGTTAGTGCTGGTGATAATACATACTTTACGAAGGGACTGCACAGTGTGATCTTCTAAAATATTTAATGTTTCAATACTCTTGTAACATATGGCTCATAGAAAATATAAACACTTAAAATAGTGCTTTCACACTGGTGCAGATTTTAAAAACTACTTCAATACTTGTTGATTTTTTATATTTTTCCTCCAATTTACCTAGTAGTTTGATTATGTTCATTATCACTAGAACTATTCAATGTCATGTGCTGCATAATGAATAACAACAATTAAGCATCTAACAGATCCACTTCACATTTTATAACTTACTGAATGTACCAATAAATTCATAGGGGTAGGATAAGTTTTGTTTGTTTGCTGTTTAAGCTGGTCTTTCCATTAATCTATGTTGAATGGTCTTTTGTATGTTCTGAATTAAATCCTCCTGAACAGATGTATGTGTGTTTAGCAAGGCTGACTTTGGAGCACCACTGATTCTAGACTCTCCACTTGATATTGGGTGACACAGAAAGTAGTTGATATTTATTCCATTTTTTTTCTTTTTCCTTGTCAAATGGGGCTTTGCAGATATTAACCATAACTTACATGAATTAAAATAAAACATGGCCACAGAATATTTTACTTCTCTACATAAAAAATTACATGTTATCCAGGAGGAACAAACAAGAAATAAGTACCTGGACAAAAAACAATATATTAGATACAATTAGTGAGGAAAACACTGTTGGGTTGGCTCCCAACTCAGAACCACCATGGGTAATTCTTCTGAACACTCATGGTCTGGCCAAGTGAGCAGCCCTTGGCAGTGCCAGCACTGGGTAGATGAGTTGTTGCTGTGACTGTTGGCTGTGTTCTTCACTCTAGACTGCTCTGTTCTCCCACAACTGTACTTGTTTGTGTACTGGTTATTAAGGAATTCACAGCACATACTGGATTAAAACAAAGTGTTGTATTTATGCTAATGTATCAGTGAATCCTGTACCCTAACAAACTTTGAGTTTATTATGTTTCTAATCCCATTTTTAAAAAACAAAATGATTTACTGTAATGTTTCAGACTCTTACAGCACGTCAGCAATTTAATTCTATATATTAATATTGTTACAAGAAAACATTAGAGTATTCACAGAAAACACTCTATAATTACAGAAAACTCTTATTCTGAATTCAGAAGGCATAGGAAATACCATATACTTCAAAAGCCAACAGAGTATAATGTCAGAAATGAGTCTTATATTTATAGGTGCCTCTTTACTGTGGTTATTGCTTTCAGGTTAATTAAGGTTCTATATTGCAAGACTGGGGAACATCTTGAATTAAAGTTAAATATATAGTAAGAGGAAAATACAAGGATTAATTTCTGAAACAATGCCTCACATTGTCTAGAAAATATTAAAACATATTCCAAAGAAGACTGTACCTTTCACTCCCTTGGTTTATATTTCTGATTAAAAATAACTTTGCTTTATTTTTATTTTGATGGAAGCCCAGGAATTTTCAGTAACTCTGTCTTGCACTGTGCCTCACACCAGCGGCCTCTTACTCCCCATTATAGTTCTGTTGAATGAAACAGCAGCTACTTAGGATTAAGACTGCATAGTTGCCTATGTAAAAGCTTTGTATCAATTGTTCCTGTCTTTTAATAATAACATTTCTCTTCTGTGCGTTCAAAATTGTGGCATTTAACAGATATGTTATGTCTGTCAAAAAACTAATGTGTTCAGCTTTGTAGTTGTGCTGCACAATGATTTTTAATCAAATGGCCAATGTGGAGCAAAATCTCTGTTCAAAATGTGAGAATGGTTGTATGCACTTGATTGGTATTAGAATAAAATTTAGAAATTAATTGTTTTACTTCTTCTTGTTCCAGCAAAGCCAGTTACAGAAAGGCAGCCAGTTCTTCTAACACCAACAGGTAGCACAAGTACCAAAGTGGAACTCAGAGGAAATGTGCTTCTGTTGGAGTGCATCGCAGCAGGATTGTGAGTTACTTTTGAGACATTTTTTTTTCCTAAATAGAAATGCAGAAACAGAGGGAAACATTTCAGAGATGCTTAAAACGTGACTGCTGTATAAGCTTATGTGTTTCAAAGAAGCAGAAGTGTAAAATGGAAAGAGCTTTTTTAAGGAACTCCACCATTTACTTGGGCATCAGCAGACTTTGAAACCAGCTATGAACATGAATGGCCTCTGCCTTCTCATATCCCCAAACCCTATGCACAGGATATGGGGTGTACCATAAATTTTAAAGGACATAGGCAGGAAATGCTGTAGACTAAACTCAGGCACATATCCACAAATTTGCAGTCAGGAATAAAGCCTCTATTGTTTGCCTAAGTTTACAGTCATTAGGTTCTCAAATTATATAAAAATAGATAAAAATTTGCTCTTCTAATCCAAGAAAACTGTGTGTATGTGTTAATACTTATTTAGTAGATCCACTAGATGGGAGTTGTTAGAACAAATCTTCAGGTCCTTACATCTGATTTCTCATTGTAATTGAGCTTAGTTGGTACTTGTTTCTTCAATGAAATGCAAGTTTGCTTCTGCTGGTTATTGTGCAAAAAGAAAATTGCTAAGAGCAATTTAACATCATGAATTAGGTTGATCTTTAAATCAGTTTCATTCTCAGGAAGAAATCTGAGAATAGATTGGTTATAGAATAGAAGCAGAAAACCTTTAGTACCTATTTCAAGAACTGTAAGTACGTTTACAGAACACAAAGGCATATGATGCAGAGTGCTCTCAGGTAGCCATGAGGAAAGCCAATAATTGCAAATCATGCACCACAGCACCATGCACATGTGTTCACTTGCATGAGCTCCACAGGGCGTGCTCAGGCACAGCTTGATCTGAGCATCAGTGCAGTATTTCTGTCTCTGCTGTGGCCTGCTCAGGTGTCTGCCCCAGCAGCACTAGCAAAACCACCCCTGTGGGTGGGAGCAGCACCAGCCCAGCTAATCTTCATTTGCAATATAGTTATATGCCTTTTGACAGCCCTGCAATAAAAGTATTAGGTGATCCAAACTCCAGTAAAATGGCTGGATAAAACCTGTGGAAAAAATAGAGTGTAATATATTATATGGCTTTGTGTGTTTAGCTGTCATGCAATTAAAAAAAAAAGAAAAGCAGTGAGGGAATACTTGCCTACAAAGGGCCAGATGCAGGTTTTGTTTGAAACAACTCTTCCTAATCACTGACACCATAATTAAAAGTCATCTTTGCTAGGTGTCTGTGTTATAAAATATATGATATTAGACTGCTAAGGGAACATTTGCCTAGAGCCATTACTGTTTGAGAGAGGACATTCTATTCGGTGAGGAACAAATTGCAATTTCTTGTAATCTTCAAACTATATCTCCACGTGTTTGAACAACTTTCAACTGCAATGGACAACATGGGGCGTAGCCAAGATTTAGACTTGGTGCAGTGACAAGTATACTTGGCTCAGCACTGACATTTTTTTCTTGATTTCTCACAGGAAATGTTTCTTTCTCCTTACAGCTCTTTTGTAAAGTTTATTATGTTCATGAAACATTAGGATATTGCTCACACAAAGGACAATTAGAAACTTGTCATTTTATGGAAGCTACCTTTAAAAGCACCGTGAGCTTCAATTTAATAGTAGAAGCTTGTCTTCATTTATTATACATCAGGTTTTTTAGGTTAATCAGCAGACAAATGTATTCCATAATTATTAATCCTGTGAACAGATGGCCATTGACAATGTTAGTGAGACTTATCATTTCCTAGAAACAAATGCTGGCATATTTTTCATATTTGTTGGATGTGGCCCAGAATCTGGGTAGAGGCTCTTAAAATAATTATTTATAAAACATATATTAAAAATATTAACGTAGTGAACTCTTATCTTCCCTTTCTTCAGTCCTTAAATTTGATCTGTGCTTTTACTTCTCCAGACCCACACCAGTAATCCGCTGGATCAAAGAGGGTGGGGAGCTGCCAGCCAACAGGACATTTTTTGAAAACTTTAAGAAAACTCTGAAGATTATAGATGTTTCAGAAGCTGACTCTGGGAACTACAAATGTATAGCAAGAAATACATTAGGTTCAGTTCATCATGTCATTTCAGTAACTGTGAAAGGTAATGCTAAAATTATCCTTAATGTGATGTTGTCAAAGGTCCAGAATACAGGATCGAAGCAGGCTTTCTAGGATGAAGAATAACTAAAAGCATGAATGATAATAGTTAAAAATCACCCTGAGGAAACATTGAACTGTCTGAATTCTAACACTGGAAGGGCTTTACTATCTATAATAGAAGTATCTTTTTCATCTCTTAATGTTACTTAGTAAAGCATCAGGCTAAACTGGTATTTTACTGTAACCATAGTAAGATAATGCCTTAGTTTGCACAAGTACTACATTTATTTTAGATCCTTTGATTATCTGTCATTAGACTGCTTCTTTCTCTTGCTTCTCTATCTTCCTCCTTATCTCTCTTCATCATCTCATCCTCATTTTCTCCATTTTTCTTCATTCATATAGCCCAGATTATTGCTTTCCTCTATTTTACTATTGTCTTACAGTCTTAAGTTTTTCTTCCTTTTTCCCTTTTACTTATATTTCTGGGTTCCTATCTTCTTCGTGTTTTTTACTCAAGATGATGCCATATAGTTCTAAAAACATTTACAACATGTTTGTCTGAATAGGAATTGTAAGTATGCTGTGAATACCATGAAACAAAAAACTGTAATGATAGTTAATTAGTCATTGAAATACTCAGCTGTATTGCTTACTTTGCATGCTAAATAGTCATTTACTTTGTTGTAAATCAGCATTTTTTTATGATCACATTTAGCCTCCTTTCTAAGAACAGAAGTTTAATTTTCTGTTTGCATCTGTCCATCAATCAAAATATGAAAATTAATTGCAAGATGTGATAATATATGCTGTTTGTGGCTATTTATTGTAAAAAAGGATGGAGAAATAGGTGAATATCTTCTAGTAAGGACAGTGTTTCACCCATTTTGATCTCTGTTTTCATCTGTCTCAGGTAAACATCTGGCCTCACTGCAATCATCCACTGAACTGAGTGAGACCAAGGATTATGCCATTTTAAAATTTCACCCTTGACATGAAATCTTTTTGTGTAATCAAACCTAAATTCATTCCTAACAGCCTAAGAGCATGGATATCTCTGAAATTAATCAAGACCACTGCAGAGTCTGCAACTGCCATACTCAGATAAATTTTGCTTGCTTTAGGAAAGGCAAATTAGATTCAAAGCAGGCAACCCTAAATGAAATAAAGATCCTCTTGTTGTTTATCTCAGACTTTTAATGCAGCGGGTGACCAGAGGGTCAGTTCAGCCAATGTGTGATCTACCACTTAATTGAGTATCACATATATATATGTATATGTGTGTGTGTATATATATGTACATATAAAGTAGCAGTATAGCTGTAAGTCTATATCTACATGTACCTTGTTTGAATTATCCTCTGATTACCATGCCTGTGCCTCATGGTTTTCTGTACTTAATTTTGGAAAATAATTGCTGTCTTTCTTTTCTTAAACCCAGCTGCTCCATACTGGATAACAGCACCCAGAAACTTGGTCTTGTCTCCTGGAGAAGATGGAACACTGATCTGCAGAGCTAATGGCAACCCAAAGCCTAGTATAAGCTGGTTAGCAAATGGTGTTCCCATAGCAAGTAAGATTCTTAATTACCTTACAGGAGCATGAGTAAGAAAATACGAGGAGTCTCAGGGTGATTTTTGTCAAATAGATGTGAAGAGCCTGTATTTGTGTAGTTTTTGCCTGACAGGTAATGCTAAATCATAAAAGATGTGATTCATAAAAGCTGAACAACAAAATGTGCCTCTAATGTGTTTGAGAGAACTAAAATGCCCCTGGTTCTTCTGTCTGTCATTCTGCTGGTAGTATCTTTGTGGAAATTGGATGGTCCCTCTCACAGGGCCTTTGCTGGGATGTCACTGTTTCTGTGCTTCTGTGGCAGTCATGTCTGCTAGATCTCTCCTTTGCTGCCCCACTGCAACTCTAATGTTGCCTAGGAATCCTAAATGTGGCATAAAAAGTGAAGTCCTCACATGTGTGGATATACAGAGCACTTGTAGGATTTGCAGGATTTGCAGTACACTGCAGGATTTGCAGCTTACTTTGAGCCTTCCAGGCTTCATCTCTAAGAAGCTGCAGCAGCAAAACTGTCTGAATGTGTCAGCAGCTACCTGGCAAACTTGTGCCTAGTAGGTGTCAAAGAAAAGGCACCCCTAAGGCAGTGGAACAGCTGTTTCTGTGCATGGGTAAGAAAAGCAGCCCTGAACTGGTGATTGAGCCGATTAATTGGTGCAGTGTTACGACTGGCAGTGCTGTATGACAGACACAAGGCAGCTGCTATATATAGTACAACTTGCCTTGGAAAGAACTTGCTGGAGGGCACTGCAGTGTGTTGTCAGCTGGGTTTGCACTTACCACACACTTGGTTCTTCTACCTTTATCCTTCCTCTTTCTCAAAACAGTAATAAAAACCCCAGACAGTCCCACCCGTTGGCTCATGAGAGATAATGTACTCTAAAATACTGGTCTGTTTAAAGTATGACAGTGTCCCTTCTGTCACTTTCAGAAGTTTAGGAGTTGTTTAAGTCTGTTGACAGAATATAAGTCACCCAGGCTGGGACATGGAGAATAACCTGTTTCACGAATCCTAATTAAATGGAAGGTGAGATCTACAGCCTGAGATTTAAAATGAGAAGTTTCCATTGGTAAATAAGTTATGTAAACTGACATTAATCACCTCATCAAACAATGGTAAGACAGGAAAACAGGAAAAATATCAATGTAATTTTGTATAGTATATATTTATAAATAAATATATCATAATGTATTTGTTATCATCAAAGTTTGGTACCTGTCCTTCACTTTCCGTTCTGGGTTTTTGGTGGTCTCATCTTCCTTTGTTGTTTTCTGTATACTCATCATTCACTTTTTGTTTATTCGTTTGGAGGGGATTTTTATCCTGCAGTTCTTGTAGTTTAACTATTATTTCAGGCCTCCTGACTAGTAAAATCTTTTTCACCTGGCTACGAGAGTCAGCTTTGCCTTGTTCTTCTTCCTTATCAAAGCTGTTGGATGAGCTGTTCAAATGACCAACAACTACATTTTCCAGAAAAGCTGTGGTGTGTTCTGCATTCTTTCACAGTAACAGTAAAACATGAAGAAACAGAGTTTTCATAAGCAGCTGCAGGATGCCACCAAATTTCCTAAATACAAGGGCAGCATATGCTGGACTGGCCTTGAGGAATCGATACACAAAGTCTTGTTGAGGGGAATTCAGTAAAAATTAAAAGACTTTAATTAAATTACCCACTCAAACTCAGTAGGGAAAAAAAAACCCACAGGAAATAAGTAGCTCAGCCTTATATTAAAGGTCACTTTCACTGCTGAGAAAAGCTGAAGCCTTACCCACATTAAATATTTAAGTGCAAGTTGATTGCATGCTCTAGTACACTGCATCTGTCAGGGCATCTATGAGAAGCATCGTGATCACAGAAAGTGCAGTTCTTAAGATTCTTGTGATTTTTTATTATTCTGAGTTATCAAAAGCTGTTCTGGAAATTACCAAGTACAGTGTGCCTTTTTGTTCACATGTTACTAAATTATAGAATTGAGCCCCTCATCTTCCAACTGAATGATTAGGAAATCGCTGTAAAAAGAAACTAAAGCAGCTGTTTCAGCTTCAGGGCAGTGCTGAGAGAGCTATACCCATGGCAGGATTTCAAAGAAAAAGAGCTACATTTGAATTTCAAAGCCCTGCTGTCATCATATATCCCACAATGTGCCTCTTGTGGCCTAGTAATCTGTTTGCAATACTTTAATTTTCTGTTGGAAAGCACAACTGGGAGATACTTAATTCTTCCGGTTTTGTTTTTCCATAATAGAGTTAGACAAGGAAGGGGGAATATTGAAGAAAGAACCCTTCGTCCATATCTCAGTCAAAGGCTGAGGTTTAAATATCTATAGGGAAAAGGAGGGAAACCCCCCCCCCAAAAAAAAAAAAAAACCAAAAAAGTAGAGAATAGTGTAGTGTGTGTTAGCAACTATAAAATAAAATTGCAATGATGTGAATTTTGTTCAATATTCCAATAATCTGCGTAAAAAAATATTTTTAAGCAAGATTTTATGTTTCCCTGAAATATTTTAATTAGTTTTCTTCAACAGTCATGCTGAAAATGCCAGCATTTCTAAAAAAAATGCTGCTTTAGACATGTTGGAATGGTAAAGACCTAACCTAACCTCCTAATGTTTACTCACAGGAGTATGTTGAACTCACTCTAATTGTCCTGTTAAGGTCAATCAGAATTACTTTGGCAAGTAGCAATTGAAAGTTCAGGCCATGACTCTGTGTTGCCTTTTGCTTGGATTAACACTCAAGATCTGCATTATTTGTATCACTGCATAATCCATTGTGTCCTACTGCTTAGATATGCAGCATGGTTTTACAAAAGGGAAGCCATGCATGAAGTATCTCAACTTTTAAGAAAGTAACAACCCAGATTAATTGGGATAGGGAAATGCTTTCATAATTGGACTTCAGAAAGGCATTGCAAATACTGTACAAAAGACTAATTTTTTGGTCCAGTGGTTTATAGTTCATGATGAGCTATTAAATATTAGATACAGATACTTAGATTTATACGAAGTAGTGCAAAGGTGCTGTTTATCTTCTTTCAATACATTCTTCTCTTGTTATATTACATTTCACATTGAATCTCTGGGTTTGGGTTCGTCTCTGTTAGTACTCACACTGAATTTTAGGGAGGAACATTGACCCTTAGATTTCCATCATGAAAAGCCTTGATAATCCCTGGCTGAGAGATTAATCATCCATCATTTTCTCTGAGACTACACACCACAAGCTGTTCACTGCAGCCATGGCAGAGTGGGGAGAAATTTGCTGGACCCTAATGCGCCCCATATTTCAGTCATGGAGAGAAGACTGCTTGGGAAAATGTTTATCTACTGCTTCTGCTATTGTGTTGGAACTTTGCATCTGGCCTAGGAACTTCAGCAGATTAAAAAAAACTTTGATAATCAGTTTTCTTTCAATTATGCACAAAATAGTCAAAGGATGGTCATAGTTAGTGCTGGTAATGCTGTGCCTTGGAGACAATAGAACTGTCAGAATCAGAAACTCAGGAAGAAAAGGATTTCAGTGATCACAGGAAAATAATAAGCTGAGGAGCAAGCGAGATTGGTAAGAAAAGGAAAATGACATTCTTTACCACTTCAGTTATCCATGTTTTTTTAATCCATATTTTTTCCCTTCCAGTTTTAAGCCTAACGGTGTGTTTTAACTGCTTCTGTTCAGAGAGTACATGTCATTCCATCTTCTTTTTTTTTTTTTTTCCAAGAAAAAAAGTTCTAATGGTGCCATAGTGCTTATTTAAGCATACCAGCACAAGTAATTGCTTAGGCTGTCAGAAGTTTATGAAACAGATGGAAGTATGCATTCAAATGAACAGAAGTTATTCAGGGTGCTAATCTCTAACTACAACAAAAAGTATCTGATGGAGGCCCTGCCTTCTCTGTTTAGGGATATGCTAAACATGGCTAGAGTCAAGAAGCTGTATCATTGTACAATGTGATGAAAAAATTAGGTGAAACCAGGTCTTTGTTCCGAAAGGACCGAAACACATTCATAAGCTGAGATTCCATGTTATTGGGAGCAAATGTTGGCTGTTAGATGGCACGTGTTCACCTGTCTTGTTACAGCAGCAGAACTACTGTAGCAAATCCTCATAATTCATTATCCTGTTTGTACAAGCCCATTTTAAGTATTACACAGGTTTTTGCTATTTTGCCTGTCAGTGCCAAATTCAGATTTGTCTAATGTGTCAAAAGCATTTTCTCCTGCTCATGCTGCTATCGTGTAATGTGACCAGAATATTCATAAATACAAACAAGCAGTGCTTAGTGGCCCTGCCATCACTCCTTTTCCCCAGAAAAAGATTAAGAAAAAAAAAAAAGTAGACTGGTATATGGAAAGGGCTGAAGTACTGCCTGCTATTTGTCCTCAGCTTTTACTAGCAAGACTGACCTTCATGAATCCCAGGTCCCAAAGACCAGGGGAAAAGACTAGAATGAGATACACCCTTGGTGGAAAAGGATTAGGAGCAAACTGAACATACCTATGTCTGTGGGCCCTGATGGGATGCAGCCACAAGTGCTGACTGAGCTGGCATATGTCATTGCAAGAACAGTCTTGATAATCTTTGCTTGATCATGGTAACTGGGAGAAGTGCCTGAAGATGGAGAGAAAGCAAATGCTACTCCTGTCTTCAACGCGCCAGAAGGAGAAACCAGGGAACTACAGGTCACCCTCACCTTTATCCCTGTGAAGGTGATGGAGCAGCTAATTCTGGAAACCATTTCAAGGCACATTAAGGACAAGAAAACTTTCACGATTAGTTTTCATGGCTTCACCAAGGGGTGACCAACTTGATATGTTTCTATGATGAAATGACTGGCCAGATAGATGAGGGCAAGAGTAGTGGATAATGTCTGCCTGGACTGCAGTGAGGCCTTCGACATTGTCTCCCATTAGATTCTCATAGACAAGCTGTTGATGTAGGGGCTAGGTAAACAGACAGAGAGGTGGATAGAAAAATGGCTGAATGGCCAAACCCAGAGAGGGTGATCAGTGGAACAAAGTCCTGCACCTGGGGAGGAAGCCTTATTGCCAGCACATGCTGGGGGGCCATCCAGATGGATAGTGGCTTAGCAGAACAGGACTTGGGCATCCTGGTGGATGCCAAGTTGACCATGAGCCAACAATGTGCCCTTGTGGCAAAGAGGCTAACGTTATCCTGGGCTACATGAGACAAAAGTATAGCCAGCAGGTAGAAGAAGGTGATCCTTCCCCCATCTGGACACAGTTCTGGATAACTGGATCTGAGTGGCCCTGCTTGGGCAGGGCGTTGGACCAGATGACCTCCAAAAGTCCCTTCCAAGCTCAGTGTTTCTGTGTCTGTGAGTGCAGCAGTGGGTGCTCCAGACCATTAAAGAAGCTGTATCTATTCAACAGACAGTTGAATAGATGCCAGTCTAACAGGGAGCTTTTGAATCAGTGCCCTTCAGCATCCAAGTGGTTAGACCAGTTAACAGAAAGCACCAGCTAACCTGACACTTCTGCCTTCTTTTCTCTTGGAACGCCAGCTTGAAGTCCTTTTCAGAGAACAGGCACCTCCTTTCCTCCAGATAGCTGAAAGGGAATATCTCCTTTTTTCCTTCAGTACTGCAGTGAGGAGGGAAGATGCTGTCCCTCTTTTTATACAGTAATTCAATGGTTAGATTACGATGCAGTCCTTCAGTCATAGAGGATTGAACTAATGGCTTCCATCTCTTAGGAGGGGCCCTACCATCATCATGTAAGGGATTATGTGTTGGAGTGTGTGTGAGGGGGGCAGTCTGTGCACCCATTAAAGACCCACCTGCGTGCAGAAAGTGCTGCAGGATTCAGAGGGCATGAGTGGAGGGAAGCCCAGAGCCCAGGGCTGGAAGCAGCCGCGCTTGGAATGGCTGTGGGCAGCTCTCCTTCCTCGTGGGAGAGCAGTAGTGCCTGTCTTCTATTTAACTGTGATTTGTATGCAGAAACAGACCACTTCCCGCAGCTGACTGGCCTGCCTGCTGGGCTACTCACCTGCTCCGGCTATTTTCAGCCCATGAATCCTTTAATGAAAATGGCATTTACATAGAAAAGGAAGCAATGTGAAACATGGAACACAATAGGAAGTAAAGCAAAAGAGAGAAAAATACGTGCCATCAATCCAGAAATCCAGAGAATAAGCATTTAAAATCTCAGTAGTACCTTCTTCTATGTTCCTGAAATTTTTGAATTTGTGATGTTGATTTGAACTCAGAGTGATGGAACACCAGAAAAAACAGAAATTGAAATCTATTCTTGAGGCAGCTGTTTGGAAACAGAGGTATTTACATGAAAAATGGCCTTAGATTTCATCCAAGCTGGAAATACCCTTACATAGAAGCACAGAACTGTGGTCCCTTCCATCGGGTTTCTTTTGCAGAGAATTCAGTAATAGATAATTTAAGAAAATGCAGGAGAAATGTCTCCATTTTCTTTACAGATGAGAACTAAGGTGTTGTCTGAATCAAAAGGTTCCTGTCACAGAAAATTGATGTTAATTTAGTTGATTGCTCTTTTTTATGAGCTGAAGTAAGAATTTCCTTATATGAGAATGCGTTCCACAAATACAGTTTTTCAAGCTACAATGAAGGTGTCAATTTCGATGATGCAGCCAAACCAGGATGCATTTATTTATGTATAAATGCATCTATTTTTTTGTATTAGTAGATCAGTAATTTTACCATTAATTTTCATTATTAGTAATATATGTGATTTTTAATACAACAACAGTAATATATCTGGTCTTATTTAATATGTTCATAAAATATTAAACTTTGCGTTGTGCATTTTTATGCAGTATGGTGTTAAAAGCTACATTTTTTCTTCATTATACTTCTCTAATGCCATCCAGTTGTATCAGAACTGACAGCTATTACTCTTCTTCAGTATTTTGTTAGAATTTTATTTTCAGTTATGTCCTGTGTGTTTCTGCGATGCAGAAGCTGTTTGACAGCTCAGGCCACTCCAGAACAGTCGAGGAAATGTCATTGTATAATTCTTATATAAGGGGAAAGAGTGCCACCTACTGAATTACTAACTCTGCTCTTGTGAAGATTGTTTCTTGATTTTGTGTGAAGGAATGCTTATTCCATACTCTGAGATAATTTTCAACTGAGTATGGTTATTTTTATATTTGGAAAATTATTTATGTTTTAACAATTGATTTGAAACTTTAAAGTCACAGAGGACTATGTCATTGTATCAGCATTTTCTTTTGACATTCATAAATATTTCTGTATTTTTCTAGACATTGACTGTATTTGCCCGAATCTTGTCATATTGGTATTTTTCCTCTGTATTGTGTGCAAAATACAATCTCAGCTTCACTTCCTTGGAAAAAAAACAAAAAAATCTCTCAAAAAATGGGAACTCTACCATCCTGAGTTAATATCTGTAGAATTAGAAGAACTTTTTAAACTGTATTAAAATTCACATTTTTATCAGTGATCAGTTACCCAGGGAAAAAAACATAAAGGGAATATTGGTCTTTCAGATACTTCCTTCTTTTTAGAAGTATGAAACTTGCAATCCAATAGCAGTTTAGGAAAAGCAATAACTCTTTTTCTTTACACCAACAGTTGCCCCAGAAGATCCTAGCAGAAAGGTGGATGGTGACACCATTATTTTCTCACACGTGCAAGAAAGGTCAAGTGCCGTCTATCAGTGCAATGCTTCTAATGAATATGGATACTTGCTAGCAAATGCGTTTGTGAATGTTCTGGGTAGGAAACAGACTTCATATTTTTCTGTTTTCTTGGGTATTCAGTTGTCTCCTGCTAACACACAGACTCTCTGCTCAAGCCTTGCTTGAGGTCTTCATTGGGAACTGATCTATTTCCTGGTCTCTGTAAAGAGCAAGAGTATACATACCTTGTTTTTTCTAGCATATTCCTGGATTTCACTTTCACTGTTCCAAAGTGAGAAGGATAGATGTGAAAGCTGGGAAAACTTGGAAGAAATCTTATCTCTCTTTTTTTTTGTTTGTGTAAGTCAGTCAAACAGAAGCCCGACAAAGAAGGCAGGAATTAGTATAGCTTAAGTTAGTACATTTCAATACAGTTTCATTGAGTCTAGATGTTTTGGATTAGTGGAATAGGTGATCTCCAAGTTGCTGTTGCAAGGGGACATGATTATGCATTTGTCTCTAAGGCTTCCCTGACATGTGTTTCTGATTACAAAATGTTGTGGCCCCTCTAATTCTTCTCACTGAATTAAAAAAAGCTAGTAGCAAAATCCTAGGCAGAATGGCCTCTAGTGACTCTCCTGCAGGAACTGGCAGATGCATTGACTGACACTGTTGTTTAAAAGAAAGAAAATGTAGGTGTTACACCAAAAATGCCTCCTAGCTTCTTTCAGACTGCAGGTTTGTTTGGAATTAGAGAGTTCGGTCTGTACCCAGGAGATTATCTTCTTGAAGTATATGCTGATTTAAATTTTCCAATTGAAATCATTGCCTTTGGTTCCCATCACTATTACTTGTAAATAGGCAAGAAACAGTTGTTTTTCACAAGATAACTTCCCTGCGTTAGCTTTCCCTCAGGCTAGTACCAATAGAATGTATTTGAACCCAGACTGAGAGCTGAAATCATCTCAGAGAAAAATGTTTATATGTAATTCTTCAGGCTGTTCTTGATGTCTTTGTATTTTGTATTTGTAACTATACTTTTTACTATATATTTACTATTTGTAACTTTGTAACTATATGCAGATACCTTTGTCTTTTCAGCTGAGCCACCAAGAATTCTAACTCCTTCTAATAAACTGTATCAAGTCATCGCAGACAGTCCCGCATTGCTAGACTGTGCTTATTTTGGGTCACCTAAGCCTGAAATTGAATGGTAAGCTCTATGCTTATGTTACAGAAGATGAGCCAGTTATATCTATGGAAACAAACAATTAAAGCTAAAACTCTTTTAATTCTATTTACAATTTTTAAATAGTGTATTTTAAAATACATGCTGTTTCCAATTTGCTGATACAATATTTCATATACTTAATGAACCAGCAGTAAAGTTACAGCTATAGAGTCAAGTTTAAATTTCTTTGAGTGCTTCTGTTTTTATTTTCTAGTGTGGCAGCCCTAAGTTTGTATGTTATTGATAATAAAACCATACAGAATTTAACTGTGATGCTGGCTAATGATATTACTTCTTATATAAAGGTTTAAGGGAGTGAAAGGTAGCATTTTGCGTGGAAATGAATACGTCTTCCATGATAACGGAACCTTGGAAATTCCGGTGGCTCAGAAGAATAGTGCTGGTACATACACATGTGTAGCAAGGAATGAATTAGGGAAGATACAAAATGAGGTGCAGTTGGAAATTAAAGGTGAGAAATTAGTCATACTTTCATCATTGATTAGTACAGAATTTCAGACTTTCTGAATGTCTAATTTTAATTTTAAATTTCAGATCCGACGATGATCATTAAACAGCCAGAATACAAAGTGATTCAGAGATATGGCCAGGTTTCTTTTGAGTGTATAATAAAACATGATTCTACCTTACTACCAACAGTTACATGGTTGAAGGACAATGATGAACTGCCAGATGATGAAAGGTAAGGACCACATAATTTTCCTTTATTTTCAATTTTCTAAGTCCTTTTGTCTGCTCCTTTTCCTGAACTTTGAAAGGAACATATTGACCTATTGACATTTTCCAAAGAAGACTGATAAACATCATGGCTATCCAATATTTGGTGACTAAAGGACTTACCTAGTGTGATGAGAATATTAAGATAGAATTAAAAATAAAATTAGATGTAAACATTTACGCAAACTGTGCACACTGACCTTATAGATTAAGTGTAAGGTAAAGACAATTGACATAAGAGGCCAAACAGATAACAGCAATATATTTTGCTCTAGATCACAAATATTTAAAATTTGTTTGAATATATTTGGAAAGAAAAGCACATTAGAATAAACAGTTACTGTGGGAAGATGGTCATTAGCAATGAAGAAAAAAAAAAAGCTGATGTTGTCCCATAGCTTAACTTGGGTAAACATAGCTGTTTAGGTATATACAAGTATATGGTTTTATGCAAGTTTCTTGTAACAGTGCCAGTTATTGAAAAATCAGTGGCTGAATCTATTGTATTTGCAGGTTTCTAGTTGGTAAAGACAACTTGACCATTATGAATGTAACTGACAAAGATGATGGAACATACACTTGCAGAGTTAATACTACTCTGGACAGTGTTTCAGCAAGTGCTGTGCTTACTGTTGTTGGTAAGAATACTCTCAAACTTCTACTGTTAAGTATGAAAACAGCATTAGGTTTAAAGTGAAAAGCACAAACATATTTTGGTTTTTAGGACAGGATAAAGGAAATGCCACCTATGTGTCAATGTGTTTCAGTTTTCAAAAACTGTAGTCTCACAGTTTGTATGTGAATCAGCTACTTATGAAATGACTGAGTAGCTACAGGACAGATTGGTGCTGTATAGCTTTTTATTTTGACCACATCTGAGCTACTACAGGAAATTAAATTTTGCAGGGTATTTGAACATAAACATGGTAGAATCACAGAATGGCTAGGGTTGGAAGGCACCTTTAATGTTGTCTAGTTCTAACCCCCCTGCCTTGGGCAGGGACACCTTCCTCTCCGGGCAACCTGTTCCAGTGCCTCACCATAAAAAATGTCTTCCTAATACATAACATAAACCCATTCTGCTTCTGCTGAAGCCATTGCCCCTTGTCTTACCAGTACATGCCCTTGTGAAAAGTCCCTCTCCAGCTCTCCTGTAGTCTGTTTCAGTGCTGGGAGGCTGCTCTAAGGTTGTCCCCAGAGCCTTCCCTTCTTTGGGCTGAACAGCCCCAACTCTGTCAGCCTGTCTTCATAGGAGAGGTGCTCCAGCTCTGTGGTCACCTTAGTGGCCCTCCTCTGGACTCATTCCAACAGGTCCATATCTGTTTTGTGGGAGAATGTTATCTCGGGAATCTCTTTGACAACTAAATTATGCTTCAGAAAGATTGAGCATACTTGGTTGTATGACTTCTCAGGGATTGTATTTTTAGTTTAGTCTCTGTTAAGTTCTCTGTTAAGACTGCAGATTCTTGGCAAATATATTACTTTGCTCCTTCTCCAATTTGTAAGAAAGTTTTAAGTAGATGTCTTGAATGGTTCTTAAATGAGTTCAATCTGAGACTGAAAGCAAGTATGTTTGTGTTTTAAAATTCTGCTGTGATCTTATGCCTGTCCAGGAATGATCTAAGCCAAAAAATTAGTTCTTATTCAGACATTTTTATAAGATTGCATACTTTATTTTTTTCTTGATCTATTGTTATTTTAAAAAAATGAATAAAATATTCAAGAATACTTTTTTAGCTCTTCTATGAAAAATTGTCATGTGTTTTTTTAAATTAACCATTTAATCTAAATAAATTAACTTTTAATCTAAATAAATTAACTTTTCTTTGTCTGTAATAACTGTAGTCTTTCACTACCTGCAGTATTCTGTTTCTTTGGCTACTAACTGATTAAATCCTTTATATTAATGTTCTTTTCAGCTGCTCCCCCAACACCAGCTATCATTTACGGTAAACTAAAATAAAGTTATCTTTCTACATCATCAGGCAGATACATTGCTCATTTGCCTGTTGTAATTTTTTTTTTGCCTATTTTTTTCCCCTTTTCCTCTGTGTGTGCGTGTCTGTGTCTATTTGTGTGGTTTCATCCCATTTTACCAAATACTTCATTACTGTAGCACAGAACTTTGGAATGTTACAGTGCAGGCTGCTTTATATTTAGGGAATAAGTGATTTTCAGAGATAGATTATTTTTAATTAAGATTGGGTGTAGTATGGCAATGTTTTTCTCATAGACCTCATTGTAATACAAATTAGTTACATAATAAATGGAATATCTAAAATGTAAATCCAACTCTTTGGTTAAAAGTAATTCACTATTAAAGATGTTGCACCAACCAAGTTATGTTGTATGTTAACATTGGTTTTGCAGCCTTGTAGTCCTGCTATATTTTGTTTCATAGTTTATCTTCATTTTATTCCACTCATAAGATGTGGAATAAGACCATATTGACCAGTTTGACTTATAATTGATGAAATTGCCAAGAATTTCAAATTTAAGTTAAAATTAAAAAAAAAAAATCTGTTAGTCAGGCATAGTCTTAAATTTGATGGTATAGAGCCTCTAATTTAGTAGGATGTTTTACGAATTTGGGGCTTCAAGTGCAATATGATAAGCTAAAACACTTTTAAGTATAAGGGTTTTAAAGCGCTTTTATGTAAATTATATCAGTGAAAAAGATTCAGTGAAAATGCTTATGTATTCTTACATGAACCTACGTATTAGTCATGATTTTTATGTAACAAATCATACAATAAATTACCTTTGTGGATTTGGAACAGACAATTACATCTTTATGCATTATAAGCATGTATAATAACAGCTTGCATGGTCTTTCTGAGCCTTTTTAAAGGAACAGCAAAAAAAATTTAGTAACTTGCAGTTAGTTTCTATTTGAAGTATACTTGTTTTGAATTCACATAAAAATATTTGTAATGGTTCTAGAAGAAGCTTCTTTGCTGTGAGTGCTTTTTTATTTTCCATGTTGTATGAGGTATGTCTGTTACAATAGATAACCACCCATAATCATTCAAAGGTAAAGTAAATATACATTGCATAATTCCTTGCATCTCATGATATTTTTATATCACAGTGCACTCAGACATAGATAAAAATAAATACCGATTCTTGTTAATGTGTAGAAGTTTCCAGGTTACATCAGTTCTCCATTTTTGTCTGTTTTGTAACAATTGCATGCTATTGATTTTTAAGTCATGCTTACATAAGTTAGTAGATCTGCCCTGGTGTATTTGTGGAATTCTTTGATTGGAATGTAAGGATGTTTTTCAATTATAAAAGTACATATTCTGGTGTGGTTACTTACTTTGTGTTCATTTGATTTACAGCTCGGCCAAATCCACCCTTTGACTTGGAATTGACAGGTCAGCTAGAAAGAAGCATTGATCTCTCATGGATACCAGGAGATGACAACAACAGTCCCATTACAAGTATGTTTGTTTGTATCTACTACACTACATTGAACACATTGCTCTAACTGTTCTCAAATTCCAAATATTTCTAGAATAAATTTTGTGTACAGCATGGGAAAATGGTATATAAATTGTCTACAGCTGCCATTTATTTACATAACATACCCTTAATAACTACTGTACAGCCAAGCAGGAAGACCTATTTACTGTCCAGAAGAGCTGGGCATTTTATTCAAAAGCTTGTGCTAGATAATATAGAAGTTATATATACTGATATGAGATCTGTCTGACAAGGTCCAATTTTCTGAATATGCAGAGAGCAGATTTGTTCATTGCTTGTATGCTTCTGAAGGAGAGAGCTACTAACTCTTTTGTAATTCTGTGGATTTGAAATAGCATCAGTACCACTATTGTCAGTGATTGTCCATCACTACTGGTGCAGAAGTTTATTCTTCATGAAAATATAAGGTAGATAGTTTTTCTGTTTTTTTTTTTTCTAGTCCAGACGGTTAAAAGAATAAACCATATCCATAAAACTAAACAATTAAGTATCTATAAAATTTTGACACAGTAAATTGATCTTAAATGCTGTTATTCTTCTTGGTAAAATAAAATGAGAGAGTCTTGCTTATGCTGAGCAGAGAGGATAGAGGGGGAATTTAGGAGCAAGGAACAAAGAGAGTAGTGTTTGTTTTCCAAAAAATCATGGCATCAGAAAGACTTTTTGGCATTACTTTTTCTGTATGAGCAACTTAATTAAATGATTTCATTATTTGTGCAGTGTGTTTTTAGGTAATAACTGCCAAAAGTTGCCAAGACCAGTGTAGATGTTATGTTTGCAATTAATTAGTTAGACTGACTTACTGGGTATTTCTCTCCAGGGTTTGATGCTGGTTGGTATCAACACTGAAAACAAACTGTAAGGATCAGATATCTGGAAAGGAAGGTTTTTAAAAACAGAATTTCACAAGTTTCTGAACACAGCAAAGATTTTGACTGCATTTTAATTAAACACTAAGTGATTTTTCTGAAATTTTACAGTCTCAGGCATCTCTAATGTATATCAACTGGTAATATACCTTAAAGATATTGAAGATCAGTGTAAATAGTTGAATAGTGGTTTATTCATGCACATATACTTTTATTAGTATTCTCATGTTTTTCCACTCTAGAAGACACAAGTCTTGTCTTTCTATAGGAATGAGATCACACTGTTCCAAAAAAGTTAATACTAGGCACTGTTGTCTCTTGTAGGTTTTTCTAGAACAAGATACTGCATGCACTCTCATATTGGAAACTGAACTCTTCTAACCAAATAATGCTGGGTTTAATTCTAATACAATTTATGTTGTTGCATGGTCTTCTTAGAGGCTGAAAAATAAGGCATTTGCTTCCTAAGTAAGCTCATTTCCTTTACTGCTGCCACCACTTCAAAGTGCAGATGAAGACTCAAGGTCTGCACTTCATTAGGAGTGAGCTGTTCTCACAATATGACTGACATGCTAGAATCTCTCTGAAAGCTCTGATAGATTTTTTTTTCCTTGAGGTTGCCTATAAATTATTCTACTAGAGTTGCAGACAGAAGGCTAGTGCCCAGGAAAGCAAAAAGCAGTACTGGAAACCTTTGTGGCATATAATATTCTCACCTTTTCAGCAAAGCTTTTATCCAGAAGACATCCTATCCCAAGATCTGTATCACTGAGCACACAACAGCAGCAGTAACTCAGACAGTAA
Source organism: Promerops cafer (assembly GCA_013398275.1). Classification (NCBI taxonomy): domain Eukaryota; kingdom Metazoa; phylum Chordata; class Aves; order Passeriformes; family Nectariniidae; genus Promerops; species Promerops cafer. The sequence continues at coordinate 660,013 of VZSE01009161.1, read as the reverse complement.
TTTGGGGTCAATTCTCCTTCTTTCTCTTACTACTTAGGTCAGAATGAAATCTGCCAGCCTTAAGTCCAGAAGGCTATGATTAGTACTACTTACCTCTTTTATATCTTGCTCCTCAGATTGTTATGCATTTTTCTATGTGGTGATGTAAGTATTCTTCTAAAAGAAATTTCTAGATGCTACTCAGAATTTTTTTAGTAGTGCGAACAGGATGAATCTTGAATCATATTCTGTCTCCACCTATACACGAGATAGAGGAAAATTTTTGTTACACAACACACAAATATTTGAAGCTCAAGGTTCCATAGAATGTACTCAGATGGTACATTCTTCTCCCATTTATTTATTGTGTCCTAAAAATTCCTCCTAAGTATTTCAGAATTCATATCTGATATCTTACAGCAAGGTTTTTGGCTGTTTTACATCTGTAAAAATATGTCCTTTTGTCTTTCATAATGAATATGATTTTCTTTTTGGCATTCTACAAACCTTTTTATCCCTGAGGTTATATACTTTGTAGGGTCTTAACAGTAATCATCATAATGTTCACACAGAGTACTCTCAAGAAATTTAGTTTCTGAACATACATTCCCTGATTTAATTTGAAGATAATGAAAAGTGCTCTCAAAAACCTTCCTAAGTATAGGTTCTTGACTTTAAATAGATTTTTATTATGCCAGTTTCATTGGGGAAAATGGAATATTCAGGGAGTTTTAAATTTATACAGGTATTGCCTGCTGTCTGCTTGATACAACTAAGAACAATGTATTTGGCAGTCAAATTCCACTTCCTTGCTGTGATAGTTCAAGGGTTCCCATTAAATTAAAATCCAGTACCTGAGAGAGAGCTCTTGTAATAATTTGTTACCTGAGAGATGGCTGCAGTAGTGACAGTAGCAAAGGATAAAATTAAGGGTTTGTTCGTTATATTTCACCTTTATTTCCATTTTTGATATCCACAGTATAGATTCGTGTTATGGTTTATGTATTTACGTGTCAAGTTCCATGATTTTTGAAAGCATTGGTTGGAGCAATCCTTTCTGGCTAGCTCCTTCATAAATGCCTGTACTTGTCTGGGAAGCTGTTTCAAGTTTTGACATAAAGTTGGATTCAATTCCTGCTTGCAGACTTCGTAATTGAATATGAAGATGCTCTGCATGAACCAGGAGTGTGGCATTACCAGACGGAGGTCCCTGGCACTCAGACAACGGTGCACTTGAAGCTGTCTCCGTATGTCAACTACTCCTTCCGCGTGATAGCTGTCAATAACATTGGCAGAAGTCAGCCGAGTGAACCATCCGAGCAGTACCTGACAAAATCTGCAAGTAAATAATTATTCCCGCTTACCAGTGATTGATTCCTGCTATGAATAGCATTGAATTTGCTTGGAATCACACAGCAGCCATTCTTGTTCACGTGTGAATATTTTATTTTTAGGCCCTGATGAAAATCCTGCTAATGTGCAGGGGATAGGCTCAGAACCTGATAATTTGGTAATAACATGGGAGGTAAGATGGGTCTTTTTTCAAGGTTTCATTTGTTTTCAGGTTTGTGAGTAGCATTTTTTTTTTTTGAGAACCAATGATAAGAATACCCAATTGCTTGCTTTAAATATTCTTGAAAAAGAGCTAAATTCAGACATTTTCCCATCTTCATTTTCATGAAAAAATGGAATTTTTTTTTGAAAAATATTAAAATAATTTAAAGGGCAGGGGGCATATTTCCTGGCATGATTTCTCAAGATAAGCCAATAATTAGGTAATACAGGATGCTTTGCTGCCAGTTTAGGAAAATTTCAAGATATAAATAGAGGTATTTCAAGTAGAGTCTAATTTTTAGAGTGAATTCTAATGTGAATGCTGCTTCTACTTTTATCTTTTATGATAGACTAATCATTGTGCACTTTCCCACTAGAAAACTTCTCTTGAAGTTCACTCTCTCATGCCCTTACCATCACAACAGGAGCTCAAGGAGAGCCATGTATAACCAATTTACCCTCCCAGGCAAGAAATACTGCCTAGGGTCACTCTTTAGAGGGAGTTGGTGCAAGTCTGGTTTTCTCTCTTCCGCTTCCTAAGAAATACTTGAAAACAAAATATATATACAGAAATCACAATATGTTGTCTGTGTAAGAATTAGCCATCATTCATGAACATCATTCAATGTGTTTTTTACCAAAAAGTGAAAAGCAACTGAAGTGACCTTCTGTCAAAGCTAAATTGCATAACTTTCAGCAGTGCTTCTCTGTTGCAGAATACAGTGGTTAATTTTCAGTGACATTCTATAAAAGAATCAATGTATTTCCTTCTAAGATTTTTCAGATGCTTCAGAATATTTAAAAAATATTTCTTTTCATTTCAGCCTTTAAAAGGTTTTCAGTCTAATGGACCAGGGCTTCAGTACAAAGTCAGCTGGCGCCAGAAAGATGTTGATGATGAATGGACATCTGTTATAGTTGCAAATGTATCTAAATATATTGTGTCTGGTACACCAACTTTTGTTCCATATGAAATAAAAGTGCAAGCTTTAAATGACTTGGGATATGCACCAGAGCCATCAGAGGTGATTGGACATTCAGGGGAAGACTGTAAGTTTTGTAGTTTGACTCAGTTATCCTAATTAAAAGGAACTAAATGTGTAACCCTAAATGGATATTTAAAATACTGAAATATCTATAAGGGGGATAGTAGTTATTTTTCTAATTAAAAGGAAGCAATTCAGAGATAGTAAGGCTTCATAATACTCTGTAGTATCAATCCTGAAAACATAGGAACATTTTAACCTATTCCACGAGTAAAAATGCAAAGATTCATTCTGAAAAACTGTGTTTGTGTGGTTTCTAATTCTAACTAAGTGCCTGTTGCATCCTTTCCACACAGTGCCAATGGTTGCTCCAGGCAATGTGCAGGTTCATGTTATTAACAGCACATTAGCAAAGGTGCATTGGGACCCAGTTCCGCTAAAAACTGTCCGAGGACACCTTCAAGGGTACAAAGTAAGTATGGTCAAAAGCATTCTCTTCCTTGTTTATTAAAATAGATCAATCTTCCTATATGAGATTGTATCCAGATTGACGTAACTGACATGTAAGAGGACTCCTGCTTTTCAGTGAGCTCCCAAGTTCTGCTGACAAGAGCAACAGCTTTGATGCAATTCATACAGACTTCAGCAATGTTCCAGCCTTGTAGCACTAGCTTCCTGTGACATTGTCCTTGAAGAAAAATGGCATGTGTTTGCAATCAAGCTTGCACATGTTAAACAGATTAAAAATGGTAACAGTTTTACAGATCTTTTTCCAAAGTAATTTAGAGGATGTGAAGAACTAATTTTTGTAGGAGTCTCTTCTAACCTAATGCTAAGGTTACTCATTTTCTGCTTCAATATGATTAATCACATCTTTAATTCAGACTAACTGGACACTTGCTAGCATATACTGGGTTCTGTGTCTTTTTGGAGGCCAGGAAAAAGATCAGTGTAAAAGCTCAACTTAAGGACATATGAAATGGCAGAAGATTTCGAGTGCCCATATAATTAAAGGATGCTTATTGTAAGCCTTTGGTCATAACTGAAAAGGCTGTGCTGGAGAAAAAAGACTGCAATTAATAGAGAAGGGGAGACAGAAGGACTTCAAGAATTGAAACTGGTGTCCCTGGGGGATAGGGAAAAATTGCTTCAGTGAGGATATACTGGCATCCTATGTAACAATAGAAGAAAATCAAAGTAATTCCTTCTTTGCTCCTCTGCAAGTATTCTTTGTAAGTATGTTCTAACAAAACAGATTACTTAGCCCAAACAAGACTACTTTTAAGGCAGACTAATTTGAACTACTTCTTTTTAAGTGAAAGGAGGTAAAAGAAATATTGTAAAAGTTAAAACAGTAAAGAGTATTTGGAAGAGAATAAATATACACCATACTTATAAAATGTAGGAGTCAAAAACATTGAAACTGAACTTCAGTGCTCTATAACTGGTTACCACATGAATGTGAGTTCCTGGTGTATGGATATCTCTTTCCTGATAGAAAATACCACCATCCAGTGAGACTTAAACTAGTTCTGTATGACATAGTGTGAGTGTTTGTAGTTTGTGTGGTGCTTTGCCACACTAACTCAATAAACTCAGCTGAGAAACAGGATTTCACTGGTCTTTTTTATGTTTATCTATTAGAAGACAGCTTTACATCAGCCTGGTATTTCATGTACAAATGGACAATCAAAAGAAAATGTTATGTGAAGATTAAAGAGTTAGAAGCTAGTGAAATTAGTGGTAATTACTAATCAAGTTACAGCAACACTAAAGCTCATAATCCAAATCACCAAATTTCCATTAAAGATCTACAATACCAACACCAAAATCCATAGACACATTTCTGCCTATAGATCAGGAGTTAAGTTCAACAGCATGGTTACAGTGAATTGTCATCCTCCAAATGTCCATTTAGATGGACATTTCTTTTGTCATCCAACTTTCAGTGTCTGAATGTTGCCTTCTGTCCTGTAATCAGTAATGGGATCACTTTCCTTTCCACGTGATCTAGGGGGCTAGTCACATCATGATTACTGCTATTCAAATTGTTATGCTTTCTCTAGATACGGTATAAATTTTTTTCTATGGGGAGGAGAGCCACACAATTAAACAAAGCTAAGCAAAACTGAAGCTCAAATAAGTTACTTGGTAATAATAAATAAAACAGGCTCACAACCACAGGATTAACAGCAGACCTGACCACTGAGTAGTTTTGCTGTTCTGGCTAGGACAAATGCGACAATGATACATCCTTGAATAAGTTGCAGATGTAGCAAGAATATCTGAAATAATTTTTGCAAATACAGCTAAATCAAGCTAAAGTAGGTTAAAAACTAGACAAGGCATGAGAAATCATAAGACCTGGTGGATAGCTATTATTATAAAGCTTACTCTCAATACAAACTGAAACCTTTTCATGGATGAAGTATCTTCATCATTGACATACCTTACACAGCACATAACGAGCTTTTTGTAAACACAGAAGGAAAATCCTACTAGCACACTCAGGCTTTCCTAATTAATTAAATTATTTCTGTCAGTAGAGCAATATACAGTGTTGCGTTGGAGACGGATTTCTTAATAAAAAGAGAACTAAGAGAGAGTCTACAGAGTCACGTCTTGAAGGCAGATGTCTGAGCAAAGCAGGAAGACATGTAACTAAGCAGTCTACAGCACATAATTCATATTTTGCTCTTGTATTAATCTAGCTATTACTCAGTATAATGTGAGTAGTGAGTAGTGAGATGTGAGTATAATGTGGAAGTTTCTTCCAAACTTAGGAAGAAACTATGAAAAATGTGATGCACTCTCATTTATTAAAAGAAAAGAGTTTCAGTACCAATAGTACCAACATTTCAAGTTTTGTTAGCTTGTAAATTATTTTCTACACTTGTTGATAGGATGAGAGCTATAGAATGACAGCTGGTGATATTGAAAAACATTAACTCAGTGTAAAACACAGTGGCATTTAAAAGTGATTGGAGTGAAATGGTATGCTGAAAGCTGGTGTAAGTGTAACATTGCTTTATACCTGTCTAGCAAGTCTTACAAAACCCCTTTTTTTGAATCCCTATGTGAAATCCCGGCTTCCTAAATTAAAGAGGTGTTCTGCAGTTGGCCTGAATAGATACAGACTTTTATTCATTTAGATTTCTTAATCATTTTTAGCTTGTGATCATATGTGCGTGAAAAGGATGCTGTGAAAAATAAACAATTATGTATTTGAAGGTGACAATCCCAGGATTAACACAAGTCTTTTGAAGAGGCAACTATTAATATCTTTTGAGTTATCATGGTAGAGAGACTGTATAGTAAAGAGAGTTCAGGGAAAGTACCTCTGAGGCTCATAGGTATTCTTAGAAACTCAGTCAGCTCCATGGACATCAGAATCAACTTCCTGATCTGATCAAATTGTCACATAATTGGAGGAACAGTTTTCCCATCCCTGAGTGGAGATCATTCCAATACTGTAACCTTAGAGTAATTTCAGAAGTTGTGTGTTTTTCCAGCCCAGCCAAATGTTTTGATTTCTTCCCCATTTAAAGATAATCTGACATCAAGGAATAGCATGGTCAGGGATGTGATCTAACAAGGAGGCAAAGTCCAAATCTGCTTTGGAAGGCCTGTAGACATCTTACTGAAAAAATGGATAACTTCTGCCTCTCAGATAGACTGGATAACAGGAGAATGATCACAGACCAATGCAGTTCCCAGCCAGAACTTGTATCAAATTGGTTTTGAGCATTAGCAGAATTGGCTGGTGGTTGTGTAGACCGTTTCTCAACAAGGTCTATTTCTGGAGCAGGAAAGCTCTATGCTGTGTCTAACCTGAGCTTATTAAAATTGCAGTTATTTCTACCTATAATTCATGGACACTCATGGAAAAGCTCAGAGTTTAGAAAATCAGAACAGCTAAGCACTCACTGTAGTGGTTTTTGGTTTTTTTTTTGTCTTTAGGTTTACTACTGGAAAGTGCAGAGTCTATCCAGAAGGAGTAGACGACATGTAGAAAAAAAGATCTTGACTTTCAGGGGAAACAAGACTTTTGGAATGTTACCAGGGCTGGAGCCCTATAGTTCTTACAAGCTGAATGTTAGAGTTGTTAACGGTAAAGGAGAAGGACCGGCAAGCCCAGACAAAGTATTTAAGACCCCTGAAGGAGGTATGAAATGAAAAACCTAGATATTAAACTTAAATGGGGTTTACTTGGACTTCATAAAATAATAATCTGTCTCAATACAGTAATATTCTTAAGAATTAATAATTCATGAGCTGTTTTATGTTAATCTACTTTGTATTTACTCTGTGTTCTTTTTAAAAGTTCCTAGCTCACCCTCCTTTCTGAAGATTACTAACCCAACATTGGACTCTCTGACTCTGGAGTGGGGTTCACCCACCCATCCAAATGGTGTTTTGACATCATATACACTGAAGTTTCAGCCAAGTAAGTTAAATATTAATATATTTTGGGGGTTGGACTTTTGATCTTTCAAGACCTTTCCAACCCAAACAATTTTATTGTTCCGTGATACAACTCTAACTTAGGCAATGTATCTACCAAATAATAATCCATTTATGAAGAAAAAAAATGTTTAATTTCTAATGTACAAAAGATATGATTGCATTGTAAATGTCAAGTTTGAAAAAGACTAATATATTTTGATAATACAGATGACTGTACTTGGAAAAGTTTCCTTGCAGTAGTACAAGGTTAACATTTTTATTACTTTAGTTACTTCAAACCATAATTCACAGAAAAATGGAGGTGAGGTCCTACAAATAAGTGGCATCCAAGTGAGATGCAAGATACTACTACTTACAGATTCTATATTCTAACTGCAGAGAAAATGTCTTTAGAAGTAAATCAAAGTATGTCCAATTATATTGTTGTCTGCCTTTCCAATTTTCATGGCATTATAATCTTATAAATTTTTCTTTTAAATGTGCCATTTGCTCATCTCAGAGCTATTAAATCACTTCTTTTGGATCCCAGCTGCTTACTTAGGCCACAAATTTGTCAGCAGTGACTCTGCAAAGGAAAGAGTTTCTTATGCATGGAACAGATAAAGGAAGTTTGCTTTTTTCCACTTACCAAATTCCACTGTTCTTTGGCATTAGACACTAGTAGCTTCAGTATTTTCTTTTCCTAAGCATAATGAACTTATAGTTTCAGAATTTTTCAATGGTCAGGGTTTCAGTGCTGCATAAATTCAGATTATTTGAATTGAACTCATTTGCCTTGGATTCAGAGATTTATGAGAATGAAACTTGATCTTGAAAAGCTTGCTGGTGTTTCCGATTTCCCAGTTGTATTTTGGCACCTTTACACAAAGGTGACTTTCTTTTGAAAGTGTAGATGCAGCAGACAAGCAAAAAAAATACATACAAACAAAAAAAAAGCCTTTTTAAACACAATGATAGTGTACGCAAGTTTCCTAATTTTTTTGGTTTTGTTTTTCTTGTAACAACAGTCAACAACACACATGAATTGGGTCCCTTGGTAGAGATAAGAATTCCTGCCAACGAGAGCAGCTTGATATTAAAAAATTTAAATTACAGCACCCGGTACAAGTTTTACTTTAACGCACAAACTTCAGTTGGATCAGGAAGTCAGATAACTGAGGAAGCAGTAACAATTATGGATGAAGGTAAGATGGGTATGTATAAGGAAAATCCATTGAGTTTAAAAACCACTACAGATTGTATTAAACCTCTGTATCTAAATATTGCTATTGCTTCCTTCCACTAAGGAAATAGGGCAGAGTGTTTTTTTTTCTAGAGCTTTCTTAACTGTGTATATAATACTAATAAAGTATTTAAAATACTTTTAAAGAAAATACATCTAAAGGTTTTCTGCTGTAGTGGGAACCCACAAGAAGGTATAAAGCCTCTTCTTTTGATACCATCTCACAAGCTCTAAGACAGACATTGGCCTTTCTAGGCTTCAGGTTTTATGTAACTTCATGTTTTTAGTGGTCTTTGTCTATTCACCCATTCTGCATCATTGACCAGCTTTGGTCACAGAGAAAAATATTGGAATTATGCAGGTTTGTGATTAGAGGAAGTTAGGAAGTTTTATCTTTTTTGTAGTATGCAACAGCCTCTGTGAAATCTAAATTGCTTTCACAGAACTGGCAAAAAACTGTAGAACTGTTGAAATAAATTTGTCAACTCTGGCCCCAAGTAACTGTAAATTATTTAAAAACCACTAAGTATATTGTTAAATCCTGTCACCATTGATTTTTATATTTGTAGCCATTCTAGAGCTTTGTTAAAGTTGTTTTTAATTAAATATGGATGCTTAACAAAATAAGAATAATTTAAAGCCAACAGGAAATTTGGAACTTTTAAAATAATTTTGATCATCTTAATAAGTCTATTTTGGTACCATGTTTTCACATAATTTTATACTCAGTAAAATGATGTTTTATTGGAATTACCATAGATGAGTTGCTATTCAATGCAATTTCTCTGACAGGGTATTTAGTTTGCATATGAACTGCATTTATTTTAAATCTTGCACCCTAACAAGCATGAGCAATAAAATTTTGTAAATGCATGTACATTAATTTTGTCCTGTAGTAGTCTGTCGGGGCGCTGCATAAGTGGATTGTTTCTAATTTATTTGAATTAATATGTTTTATGTAGTCTGCATGCTTTTTATAGTGAAATTATATATGTATGTTTCCTTTGGTGTTGTATCTAATTATATAGTGTTCCTATTTTTGTTTTCCTCCATTAAAGCTGGTATTCTCCATCCTGCTGTAGGTGCAGGCAAAGGTAAAATGAAACTGCATGATTTATTAATGTGTGGATTTTGCAGTGTTGCAAATGGGGAAATTGCAGTGGTAAGGACAGAAAATCTTGGACTACACATTTTTGTACAAAGTATAATCAATGCTGGAAGAAAACAGTTGTGGGGCTTTTTTGTTTGGGTTTGTTGGTTTTTTTTTTTAAGGAATCCAGGATGCTTATTAATACCTTTCATCTGTTTATTTTGCCAGAGAGTTCCAGGGGAATTCATTAGCTTTGCTTCAGCAAAGTCTAATTATTTCTGAACATTTAACAGATGTATGTCACTGTCATAAATATTCAGGATCCAGGTGCACTAACACTGATTAGCTGAAGTAGAAAAAACAGCACTTTTGCAAAGGAGATTCATTTACTGCTTGTGCCATGTGCATTTTTTAGTTTTAAAAAACTATCTGCAATCTTGTTCTCACTGTGAATTACTGCTACCCACTTGAACACATTTACTTCATTTGCAAGCCAACTGTGCATAGGAGACAGATGACTGACAATACCCTCTGTCTACTTCTCAGTTTGAGTATCAGGTTGAATATACAGGCAAATGTCTTCCCACTGTTTAGGTTCACAGATCTTGTGAGTGAGTACTTGAGGATATTTCAGTGAAGAGAACCTAGTATCATCCTTATTTGTGAATTTGGTAATATTTAGTTCTTTATGATGCACAGAGTTTTAATGAATTTTAATTCATTGTCAGAAGCAAAGGTTGTCCTGAGGTAGCTCAAACTCAGGAATGTCTCTCTATACTGAGGTGTCATTGAATGACAGGTGTCATTAACACTAATGGACACCTGTGCTTCAGATTCTCAGACCGTATACATCACAAGTCAGAATCCATATATGAAGCACCCAACATTTTTTATAAACTTGGAAGATCCAGCATAAATTGTTTACATATAATTTCTTTTCACTTGATTATCAGGTGTTGTGAATGCCACATAAGCCATAAGAAAGAAATTAATTCTCTCAGCCTGGTATAAATCAGACAATATATAAATATGTGTATTCCTGCATTTGGGCATATATAGTATATATTTTTATATGTATATATAAGTGTATTCTGATATCAGATGTGTTTCTGGTAAGTGTGTGAAGTTGTGGAATTATTTTGATGACAATTCTTTTTTACTATTTTAGTCTAGTTGTAGCTGAGAAGTCAGCACAGATCAGAACAATCAAACTGGCTTTAGTCCTGGACATGCACAGCAGAAATGTGAATTAAATTCTCATTATTTATAGCTGACTCTAAAAACTCATGCAGGGAAAAATGGTTTCTCTGTGTGAAACTGAGGTGTAATTATAGCTGTATGTGGCTATCAGAAAGCATCTTACTTGTAAGATCAGCTGGAGCAGCTCACATTTCAGAGCTGTCATCTCAGATTCTCTGAAAACTAAGCAGATGTCTTTGTTGGTTCCATGTTGTTTATGGTTTCAAAGTTTTCACATATTCCTGTAGCATATAGCTCTTGCAATTGCAAAGAAGACTTTGGACCTGCAAACAGCATGGAGCTAAAGCTATGACATCTGTTAGGACATCTGAGTTACTGCAGGTCTGAGATGAATGTTCTCAGTGGTTACCACATTACCATGTTAACTGCTTTGCTACTGATCGGGGACCACGGGTGAGGAAAAGGAGGATCATATTATCAAGATCAAATACCAAATTAGCTGGTCTCATGAGTGGGTGGATTTGGAAGATAGAAGTGCTCAGCCCACTCAAAAAGTAGCTGTACCCAGCAGTGAACTTTCCTTTCTCTATTAAGTGCAGGAGGGCCTATATATCTATACAGTTCTTACTAATTTGGACCAAAGCTAGAACAAATTTAGATACTCCTGACCTTTCTGTGGCCTATCAAAACCATATCAGGTTTTTAATTTTGAAGGGCAGAACTTACCAGGACAATGTAATTATCCTTTTTCTTTCAATTTGAGCACACAGATCCTGGAATTTAAGCAGACAGTAGGTCCCAGATTCAGCCAGCCTAAACTGCTGAGCTGAAATTTCTGCATTTGGTGTTTTTTACTGGATAGCTGCCTGTGAAGACCTGCAGCTTGGCCAGTCACATACATTAGACACATGGTCCTGGAGGAATTCAAATAATTTAAACCTTAGTGAGCTGTGCCACTTGGGACATATTTCACTTCTCAGAGTAAAACTATAAATTAAAGTGCAGAGCGATATATTGCTGTGGTAAATCTAAGGATCTTAATAGAGTCAATATTTTTACTGTTGCAAGCCTACATGAGTAAATCATGAGATGTTATTTACTAAATGAAAAAGCTATTCTATTGATATTCCTCTTTGACTTCCACTGTCATTTTTCCTTTCTAATACCATGATGTTATGAATTACTTAAAATTTATGAAATTAATGGTACTACAAAGAAAAAATAAATTGTTTTTCTTAGCAACCTATATTCTAAATCTGCCTGAAAACTTCAGACTTCTGTAAAACAGAATTTATTATACCTAATGTTAGATATTAAGTATGCCCTGGTAGTGCCATTTATATATTGGCATCTAACCACAGAGGTAACATGAGGTAACAGAGGTGTGAGAAGAATGGGGGAATAAACCAATTACATATAAAATAATTATAATGGCAGCTGGAAAGTGACTGAGGTGATCACAGGAGTCAAGTCTTTTCTGTCCTTTTCCATTAGAAATTTTAAATAACTGCCCTATAGAGGAAGGAAGAGAATTCCAGTCTGACCAGTGGTAGAAATGAAAGTTGATGGTTAAAATAAAGAGTCATAGGGGTGCATGTTTGTTGTAAGCTGAAGCATACGGAGTCATGGCATGGCATGTCAGCTTCATTTCACAAGGTTTCTCATTTCACTTTTTAGTTTCTTTTTGATTTAGTCAACATTTATATTTGAAAGCAAGGTCTTGTAATCTGCATGCATGCAGACACTGATAACTGGTGGTCTTGAAATGCAATTAAAATAAGTTTGTGAGATCACAGTAACTTTTAATTGTAGCTAGTGCCTCCTGTCACTGGTACTCAGTCTGGTCTGTCCTCTTCATGTGAGCTTCACATCTCAAGTACTAGTGACAAATAGTACTCTCTTTTTGTTACAAGGGAGAAAAATAAGTAGTCTGTCCTCTGGGTTTGAAACTATTCTTTTGGGGCTTTTGGCTGAATCACCAGTATGTAACTCCTCACTGTAGGCTAGAAATCAGTCTCAACTGAGTTTGTATCTCTGATCTCTTTGTAGAAGATAATCTCAGTTCCCTTTGTTCTGTACAAAATGCAGTTCTTTAAATCATTTTCTCTGCCCACCATCTGTTTTCCCTCCCTCTTGAATCATTCCACATAATGTCTCCATGTCTTTTGCTAACAATTTCAAGCTGCTTTTACAGTCAAGTTAAGTGTAGTATTTCTGTATTGCCACTTCAGCCACTCTCCCCCTGTGGACTTCTCCATTATGTATTTGTGTGATTCTTTCAGTGCAGCCTGCTATGCAGAACCACTCTTTTGTCCTCTTTTAAGTTCACTGGGAACAATGCTGATGCTTTGCATGCTAGACTAGAGAAAATGACTGTGAAAAAATATCACTGTGCAAAAATTCCTGCAAATACCTTTTACTTTGTAGGTGTCCTGCCAAATGCTCATCAGTGTCATAATCTTTTGCATTTCTTCTTTGGCTTCTGTATTTCTTACACTACAGAAATGCTCTTGCAATTGTCCTAAATAATCCCAGAAGTGACTAATGCCCATTCCTCACTGCCAGAAATGGAATTCAGTTCTACTGTTATACTAAAGCTTGAATTTCACACTATGAATGTGGAAAAGACAAAGGACAATAAACACCTTTTCTGTGTCTCACAGGCTCTGGCAGAATCTATTACCTTTGTCCTTCATTTTTTTCTTTTGAGGGTGTGGGTTTTTCCCTTTAAATTAACTTTTCTCTTTATATATGCATTTTAACTTAATTGTCTATGATATATTGTTTTGTGGGGTTTTTTTTTCCCATTTGACACTAGTCTTCAAATTTGTGCTTGGCACTCACCCAACATTTTTTCCTGAATATCAGGTGAATTCCATGAAAATTCCTAAAGTTTAGTCACTTTGGGGATTATTTGATTTATTGTTTTTCTGGACTAAACCTTGAGAAAGAGTACCTATTTCATTGTTAAAATACCTTTCAATCTCATGTCCTGTCTTACTAAAGTCTAGTGATTCTGCAGCCCAGCTATAACTGTTATTTGTAGGAACTGTGCTCTTGAAAGGCTGAAAAATTAAATAAAACTCTACCAAAAAACTGCTGTAAAAAAGAACTGCAATTAATTTGAAAAGAAAGAAAAATTTTACTTCGAGCCTAGGCCTCTTTCTCAACATTTGGCAAATGCTTTTATATGATAATGCAGGAATGAAACCATACTCGGAAGTGCCAGCTAAATTTTGCATTGTCTCAAGGCAGGAGTGAAAAAGCTTTATATTCTAGAGGTAGATGGATAAGAGTGGGTCTGTACAAAACCTGTAGCTTACTTACAGTCCATTCCCATGGATTTTAGAGTGATGCTTTTGCCAGCACTGCTGCACAGTGTGGGGCATGGTTACAGATGAGAGAGCACAGTGCTCTGCTCTCCAGGACAAAGTTTCCTGCCCGCCCCTCTCCCCCCGTTTTTCCCAACTGGGGCTTGCACATGCTGGGAGCTTCTGCCACCTGACAATTACACATTTTCCATTTGCAATCAGTGCTAGGAAACATATTGAAGAATGGAGAGGTTAATTATAATTAGAGGTGTGGTGATTGAGAAGACAAAGAGTCTGGGTGGATTGACTACGAGTCATAACCAATGCCCCTCCAGGCTTTCATCACCTCAGAATCCACCAGCCATCTTTTATGTTATGTGTGTAGTCATGTGGCAAATATGGCACATTTAACAGACTTAAGTAAAACTTGGCAGGGCTGATGGCAAATGAGATCAAGCAATAGTGCAAAAGAGGAGAATTGAAAAAATAATAATTTTGCAAAGAAATATGCTACTGAACAAATTTCCTGGTGCACCCTATTCAGTGGTTAAAAAACCCAGAATTTAAATCTGTCCAAATACAACATGTGGGTAAATCTGTAAAAACAGCTATTGGTAAGAATCAGATAGTAATGCATCTGATAAATGTAAGCATAAATCAGTCACTTGAGAGAATTTAGAAACTAAGAAACCAAGGAAATTAGGGTAACTTTCAGAGCAAACTTGATTATTTGATCATATGAACATATGATCAATCATATGAACAGAAAGGCTTTTACCAGATACTTTAATCTAGCAGGCAACTCTTTAATGAGAGCAGAAACTGGAAATTGGAGATGGAAAAATACCCCACAAGATAAGATTGAGCGATTATTGAATTTGCTTAGTAATTCAGAAGCTCTCCATCATCTGGAGTCTTTCACAGAAGTTGAGACAGTTTCCTTCATCCCCAAGTGCTCAGGCATGAGAAGGGAGAAGTTAGGGGTAATGCTGTGGCATCTGTTTGCAGGAGTGTGAAACAGATTATTGTTAACAGTTTTTCCTGTCTTTGATATTGTTACAAATATCAGTTGTACGGTTGGGCTGTTAATTAGACATCTTCCATGGAAGACCAAAATCCAGGACAATATGGCTTTGAGAAAATACAGTTTAATAAAACAAAACAAAGTCATATTTCAAATACAAACCACATGTTTTCTTGGCGCAGCACAAATGCTGAGATGGTTATTGAAACAAACACCTGTTCCTATGCGTGAATGAAGAAGGAAGTTTATACATCCTCTCTGCATCTCAGACTTTGCACCCCCCTAAATTTAGAGACTGCTTTTTTTTCCTCTTGCAACCTCCAAGTGGCACAGAGAAACAGAATCTAATCCCCTTGCATTACCATAGTGTATATGGTTACATGCTAGATTTCCCATAGACAGCTCTGGCTTTGGTATTTCTTGGGGTGGTTGTTGTTACTTAGAGACCTAGAAGGCTTCTTTTTATTTTCCTTTTTCCTTTTCCTTTTCCTTTTCCTTTTCCTTTTCCTTTT
>VZSE01009161.1:588002-644575 GCA_013398275.1 Promerops cafer | reverse complement strand
TCCCTTTCCCTTTCCCTTTCCCTTTCCCTTTCCCTTTCCCTTTCCCTTTCCCTTTCCCTTTTTTTCTAGTGCTTTCTCAGTTATTTTATTCGGGTAGTTTTAACAAGAAATAAATCTATTCTTTATTATTTAAATAATATATTCCTTATTATTTCGGTTGGTGAAAAAATTATATATAAGCACAACTTAGCTATAAAAACATCAGATGGAGAAGCAGTACAGATTTAACTGTTGAATTAGTACTACTGGAACAGAGTTAAGAAGAAATATCTAATGCAAATATGGGGATAAAAAAATTTATTTTGTAAAACGTAATAATCAGAATATATTATCAGAGGAACTGATGGAGTTTGCCTAATTTAGGTATTTTAAAAAATACTCAGAAACGATAGTTTTCTGCACATGCTACTCATATTATTTCATCTGTTCTAGGGGCCCAAGTCAGCCATTTTCTCTGTGCATATAAGTTTGAACTTTTTCCAGTAGGCCATATGGACAAAGCCAGCCTGTTAGAAGAAGAAAGTAATTTAAGCGGATAGATAAATTCTGTGCAGCCTCTCTTGCCTTCTTAACAGGCTTTTGCTCATTTTATTTTCTTGTGTAGATGAAGCCATTGGAATTCTGTCATTTGTCTTTACTGAGACTAGATTTTTACCTCTGATATTTTGTGGTCCTTTGTGAAGCATTTTTAATGTTCCTAATAGAAAAGATATTTTTAGCAGGATAGAAGAATCAGTGGCAAAGTGAGGCATTTTCAGTTAAAACTAATTTCATACCTTTGAGAAACATCCTCTTCTTCTTTGCTGCCCTATTACAGCATTAGAACTATTAAAATCTGCTTTTTCATTAGTCTTAGGCAAGCAGAGACACCGAGCTATATGTCCATTTGTAACAAGCATTACTGGAGCTAAGGTATGAGCACAGAAGTGGCTAATCTCAGAATGCTGAAGAGAGAAGCTCTTCTTTTCACAGATGTTGGCATTTTGCATATCTGTGAGAAGTGCTGCTGCCTGAGCGGAATGGCAGCAGGAAGACACTTGACAATGGGCAGCTCCTTGCATTCCAGTGGTTCATGTCCTTCACTCCAGAGTATTTTGATATTGGCTTTCCAGTATCTGATGTCTCGTTTTCCAGTGTCTAAAGGGGCCATGAATGCATAATATTAACAAAAGCTGTTTTCGGGAATGTCCTGGGAAAGCAAAGCTGCCAGTACATTCATACTTCCGTTTGTTTTCAAATACATGTGTATCACTTAGCTGTTTCATATTTTAACAAGTGAAAATAATTGAAACCTGCATGATCTTAGAATGTGCATGTGTTATTTGTCTAACAGGTAAGGTTTTACTGTGTTAGTTAATGGCTACTTGTTGATGCAAAGTGTTTTTATTTTTTCTTTCCTACTGTCTCTGATGGTGAAGGATATTCAGAAATCCTTTTTGCAACTTCCCCAGTCATGCACACTGTCCGTCCAACATTCTATAAGGGTATTGTCTTCCTTTTTTATCACTATCAATGCAATAGAGCCAAAATCCTATAAGGGCTTGCGCTTGGGGCATTTGCAGTCCATTCAGTGCCACATGCCATAAAGGGAGGAGCGTACCACCTTCATACCTCCCTTCTGTCCTACCATTTCCCATTACCCTGACAATGTTCTCACTTTCCAGCTGTCTGCATTTTACTTCCAGATGAATAGAAATAATGTTTTTCAGAATTTTGGCAGTTAGTTACTTTTTAAGTATTTGGCAGTTTTTGTGGTACAGAGCATGCTCAGTAAAGTACATAGATTTTACTTTTTAATTTCTTAGTGTAGTAACTGCCTGAAATTAAATTTCAAAATACAGTACTTTAGTCACTAATTCCCAGTAATGGAACCAATGAAAAATGTGCTATACTTTCCCTCTATATGGTCTAAATTAACATAATAACTTCTTTTAATTTTTTTTTTTCAAATGTATGAAATCACTACTGAATATTCTGCTTTGTTTTTCTATTGTGTATTTAGTTCAACCACTTTACCCAAGGATCAGAAATGTTACAACAGCTGCTGCTGAGACCTATGCCAATATCAGTTGGGAGTATGAGGGACCAGATCATGCGAACTTTTATGTTGAATATGGTGTAGCAGGCAGTAAGAAGTCATTTCATTAAATTCTGCTAAAGTTTTGAGATGTAGTTTTGAAGGTTTTTATAGTAAATGAGGTCTTAAATTGACCCAGTGTTAATGATAGCTCTTAAATGTCTTAAATTATTTTTTAATTTGATCAGGAAGATCAAATAATTTTCATTTTAATAAACATCAATGTTTAGCAGGTTTTTGATGAATAGATAGAATTTTAACCTTTGTTCCTTTGTATTATTTTATAAATTCTTTAGAACGTGAACTTCTAAAAACGTAGTTTGCATGAAGTTTATCATGAAGTGATTACATGTGTAAAAATACGATTACTTGCATTAAAATAGGATATAAGGATTTTCCTAAATTATGCCCAATTCAGGAAAGAAAAAAGATTAAAAAGGAGATCCTTTTTTAAATTAAGTCTTAAAATAAGACATAAATCAATTTATGTACTCTAATTGCCTAAAACCAGGTTTAAAACTTTGATAATACTGGTAATTAAAACAAAGTTACCTAATAAAAGCAGCATACTTCTTTTCAAATACCTCATCCTTCTAAAGTTATGACTAAAGGTGACTAATCTGAAATTTGGAATAGAAATGCATTTTTCTGGATATTGGCCAAAGAAATAGCTGAGGCTGTCCTAGAAAAAAGATACGAGAGAGATTCAGATTTTGAAGTAGAACTTCTTGACCAAAATAAATATTGACAGAAACTGCAAAAGTGTCAATTAAATGACTAAAATCTATTTTAATGTATCTCATAATAACAAGTTCAATAAGCATTTCTAAAATAAATTAAATTTTTATTTCTTTAGTACAATGGAACAAATGTTTAAAATAGTTTCATAATTACTGTACAACGTATTCTTCAATATGTTGCATGCAATTTATTACTCATAATTTTATATAATTTTATTATTTTTAGAGAACAGCGTTTTTTCTCAGATGATCCATAGTTTAGTCAAGTAACTGTCAGTAATATTTTGTCTAGAAACTTCCAGTAATACAGAGAAAATTAAAATTCCAATATGTTGTTTTCCTAAAATTTTTATAGGCAAAGAAGATTGGAAAAAAGAAATTGTAAATGGTTCTCGAAGCTTCTTTGTCTTAAAGGGTTTAACACCAGGAACAGCATATAAAGTCCGGGTTGGTGCTGAGGGCCTGTCTGGTTTTAGGAGTTCAGAGGATGTGTTTGAGACAGGTCCAGGTGAGGCACACTATACCAATTCTGTATCGTAGTCAGAATCGTGGTAGACCAACTGCTGAAATGCTGAACTGCTTCTAGCCAAGACATGTTGCAGCTAGATTTTTTGCATGTTCCTTTTATAGAGCAATGTTAAATTATTTTATAAACTCCTAAATAATGCCAGTACATTTATATGCAGATTATGAATGTTTCCATCCTTTCGATTCACTCAACTTGACTGATATTTATCAGGGGCAAGATATGCCCTGCCCACACTCCATCTGTGTGCTGTGCACTGAAGATGACCTATTTCTTGTATTTCCAATTAGTATAATTACACGGCTGTATTTAAATAATGTTGCTTTTTATAGAGCTAAAATATTTGCATAGTCAGAAAGTGCAGTTTCAATTTGATGGCTCATGTAGTCTATTTATATCAGTGTTAAGACATTCCTAGTTGTAAATCTCTCTTTTCCTGCCATATACTAGTTTTGTATGGATTTTGATGTCACACATACATCCTGGGAATCAGTAAGGCTGTTTAAGTTCCTTGTGTTCATATTGCAGTCCTATTTCTTCATAAGCAAATCAGCAATGCCTGCCGGTTCCACTCAGGGAAAAGGTTCTGTTGGAAGGTTTTTGATGTTATCCTGAATATGTTGTTGCCATCACATGCCATGCCATCATCATGTTCTTGGTCAGCTGTTATTATTTTTGTCTTTGCCAGCCACTTCCCATTCCAAGTATTTTGGTCAGTGCATAGTTATATAGCAGTAGCCCCACCAACTCCAGAATGTTTTGTTATAAGAAAGTAATTTAAATGTGAAAATACACTTGAACATTATGTTACAATTATCAGGCAACAACACAGATAATGGGTATGCCAGTTTGAAAGTGAGCACTTTCTAAAATCATCATTTTTTTGCTTTGTTTTGTTCAATTTCTGTTCACAGTTTATCACATTGCAGGAAGGTTTGAAAACATGGTGCTGAATAAGAGTGCCAGGCAAATATGTACGGGCTGAATGCAGAGCCAGAAAACAGCTAGTGGTACAAAAGCCTACCTGTGAAATGTTATGCAAATACACATCTGAAGCCTAAAGGAGCAGTAAACAAGGATCAAGACTGTAATATAATTCAAAACAAGCTACATGGAAACCTTCCCAAAAGCATCTTTCTGCATAAAGAGTACTGAGCCACTAGATAAGGATTCCTGTACCTACCCAGTCATGTTTACTCATGCCCTTGTGTAGTTAAGGAAGAAGGGACTTTAGACACTCCTTTCTGCTTCTTGATAATGGAAAGTTTCAATGTGCAGCATGAAATTATAAACATAGCCTATTTCTTACAGAAAAATCTTGTGTGGCACTGTCTTCAGCCTAGGTCAAAGCTTTTAAACACTGCAAAATGATGGAGTGGACAAAGAGGCAAACACTGGAATATGTCCTTAATTAGGAATGAAACTTTGATATTTCAAATATGATGTTTTTCCCATATTTTTTTCTTTGACAAGCGTTCCTATAGAGCATCTTCACAGTGTGCGGGTTTATCTTTTAGGGCATTCCTGGTACAGTGGTCTGTATTGATTCCTGCATTAGTGGTTCACCAAGATGCAAGGTTTTTCTGCCTTAATCAAATAATTTGCTTAGTGTAGGCAGGAAATGTGCCATTTTCAAAGATGCACAGAGATCTAGAAACCCTTTCCTACTGGAAATGCAGTAAGTTAATACAGGAAGCTGCATAAGTAAGTTTTCATCTTCCCATCTATCTTGCGTATCTTTATGCATGAGTTGTTTGGCTTGATGCTTTCATACTACATTTGGAAGTGAATTGTGCTTTTGCATGTTGTTACTGTATGTATTATACATTAACATTTAAAGCCTTATTATGAATGCAGATGCACAAAACTCAAAATAATTTTAACCTTAATATGAAAACAGTTTTCATTTGGAGTTCAGAGGAAGATTCCCTTTGTGATTTTCTTTAATTGCCACTTTTTAATATTTATATATATATTAATGTATATTTATATGTGGCATAAAGAGTATAAATATCTAGGTATATAAACTATATATTTATGACATGTAGAGACTTTTATGTAAAAATAGTTTAAATTCTTGTGCACATAAGTCAGTTTCTAAAACATCAGAAAACAAGAGCTGAGAAATCTCCTGATTGTATCTCCACAATAACCAGACTCATTAACTCATTGAATTATTTAAATGAAAATCAAGTCATAGCTTTGCCCATTAAGACCAAAAATAAGCATTTAAAGAAAGAGTTAATTTTAGCATAGTACTTCTAAAGTGGAATACACACTGGTCTTCTGTATGGAATGGACTGGGGATACTGTATCCAGATGTCGGAAGTACTTTGCATTTTCATAGAATCCTCTGGAATATGGGACCGTTGGCAGCTGCTTTTCCAAGATACCTGTCTCACACTCCTCCTTAACTAGAAAATTACTCTGAGACATCGGCTTGAATTCTGTCTATTGAGCAGCTCTTCATAGAGTTTCATACTCTTGGGTTCTGGGTCTGGAGAAGCAGCTGAAGAATGAATAGGATGGGTTTGGATGGATGTTCATCTTCCTCCACTTCATATTTTCTTCTGTTTGGAGCATGTATCCCTAACTCTTCTCACTCTTCCCACTTTCCCCCAGCAGCAAATCCTAAGTCAAGTTGCATGTAGTGTGTTTCCAACAGTGGAGTAGAAAATAAGCTTCACTAGAATAATCCTCCTACTGTGTTGGAGACCAGTAGATCCAGACCTTAGACCACATAGACAGTTCCTGTCCTTATCAGTTCCTGTGGTATTTTCTTTGTAGTTTGCTTATTATTTACATTATCTTCCAGCTAGAGTCAGCATTTGGAGAGAAATAGTGCCAAGGAAAGGCTTCCCAGTTGCATTGTGTTAAGCTCTCACTAATGCTGAATCATGGCAATCATGATAAATTAACTGTAGGATGAAGTATGGGTGTGAGGAAAGAAAGAAAAGCTGATGCTTAATAAGGTTTTAAAGGATGCTTCATTGTTGATTTTTAGTTGAAACTGAATGTTAGGGCCCTTGAATGACCCATCTGTTTCCCCATTTCAGAATGATTGGAATGCATTAGCTTATCACTATTGGCTTTTTATTAATTTTGAGAATGCAATCAACATGTTTGTGTGAATTATAATTTGCAACTTCATTTCAGTTGTTTAATTAATTCAGAATGGTTGGGAATAGTTTTGAGGTTTGTGGAAAGCCATGTAGTATATGCATAGATTTTGCAAAGTAGTTGCTAAGCTTAAACGTTAGCAGACTTCTTATATACTGAAAAGTAACTTCTGTGCATAGGTACTTGTAAATATTCTGCATAATGAAAATACTCACAAAATACAGAGTCACTGTTTTTCTTAATGCCATCTGTTTTTCACAGTGAATGTTATTCTTTAATGAACATTATATTGGCTATTATTTATCTGAATTAGCATAGCATTTAAATGCAGCAAAACATATTTTTTTTCTTTTATTTCTAGCAATGGCGAGCCGACAGGTAGACATCGCTACTCAAGGATGGTTCATTGGTCTTATGTGTGCTGTTGCTCTTCTGATCTTGATTTTACTGATTGTTTGCTTCATAAGGAGGAATAAGGGTGGCAAGTATCCAGGTATGCTATATAACCAGGATAGTAAAATTCATCTGTTGGTAACCCATTAACATAGATCTCAGGCTTAGCAGAAAATTACATTTGCTGCTGGTTGACATTTACACTGTGTATACGGCAAATCAGTCTTGTCATTTGGTGGGCTTGACAGGAGCCATCTGCCTGTTGGTAGGAAACCTACATCTATTTCAGCATAAGAGAAGGACCTTCTTCCTTCCCAGAGGGTCATACCAGTGCCTGACCTCTCTAGAGAGGTGTGAACATTGTTTGGAACATCACCACTTTCTGAAGTGGTGCACATTCCACTTTCTGAAGTCCAATTCAGATGGGTTTAATCCACTAACAGGAGTTGAGTTAGAAATTAGTCGGTCAGAAAGTCCAAATCATAGTCACTTATTACTTTAAAGTATGGGGAATGCATGTTTTAGGACTTAATATGTTATATTGTTTCCAATACCTTGAGTTCCTTCCCAGAATCTCTGCCATCTTCAGCCTCTGAAGTTTTGCAGCTAAGTTTAAAGTTACCATCTT
Source organism: Promerops cafer (assembly GCA_013398275.1). Classification (NCBI taxonomy): domain Eukaryota; kingdom Metazoa; phylum Chordata; class Aves; order Passeriformes; family Nectariniidae; genus Promerops; species Promerops cafer. Next base: position 637,091 of record VZSE01009161.1, on the reverse strand, counting down.
TCAGTTAGGCTGGGTTTTTTTTCTCTAATTTTTTTCTTTCTAAGAGGAGGTGTAAAATAAGCAGGTTTTTATAGTAGGTCTAGGAATGGCCAAGTATGCTTTATAATTTTTCATTAAAAATTGGAACTACACAATGTATGTCTTCTATCAAAACATGCATCCCTCCTGGTGTACATATTACAAAGGGCATGTATGTGTATGTATGTATGGGGACATATAGGTATCATATATATCTTTCCCTGGTCTTATATTTCTTTCTATGGAGTAGCTCCATAGACCAAAGCTCTCTTGAAAAGGATAGTGAGAACCAGTTTGCACAGTACTGCCAGATAGGATCTCAGAGCAGCTGTTGAGGTATGAGTGGCTATGAATGAACTTCAAGTGGGCATAAAAGAATAATCTGATTTTTCATTCTCCTATTCCAGCTACAATAGAAAGTACAGTTGCTAAGTTTCATGTAAAATCTTGATTTTATGAAAAAAATTATTTTCTCCTAAGTTCTGGAAATAACATAAGTATCCAGACTCTAGAATGCTTATTTAAAGTCAACTCAAACTTCTTGAAGTTCATACTGTTAATTTGGGCATGAAAAAGGTGGATGCATTTAGAAAAGTACAAAAGAAAAATCCACACTTTGTTTTATTTTCTCCTGTTTGTTTTGACCAGTGCACTTCTGAAAACTTAGTGTCGGGGAACACTAAGAACTTTAGCTCTTCATAGGGAAATCTGCTGGAATAGAATAGCAGATTATTTTTATGAGAAAATCGCTTTATTAAGTACAAGAATACAACTCTGCCCAATCTAACTGTTAGATTGTTTTACAGAGAGAGCAAAGCTTTGTAGTGACAGCAAAAATTAGGTAAGAGAAGTTTCTGTTCCAGCTGCCTATGCCTATGAAGAAAACAGATAATTAAGAAACACGGTGTTACATAGAGTTGTATGACAGACTGAAGACATCATCTTATGGTTTTTTTCCTAATATTTGTAATTTTTTAAGAGAAAATGAGATATCAGAGGATACAGAAAAAGTGATTCAGGTGACTGAAAAAAATGGAGTGATGTGGAGTAGGGAGGATAAAAGAATAGGGAGGATGTGGAGTGAACCACCATCTAGAGGAGGGTAAAACAGGGGTTTTATGTAAAAGTGTAGAGGGCAGTTGGATGCTAAGGTTGTCATTACTTTGTGGATCCTTGATATTCTGTGCTTTTTGCTGCTTCTGCAGAATTATTAGTTGTAAGGTATACAATTTTTCATGCATAGATACATATGCATATACACACACATACATATATAAAGGTGGACCTGTACTGGTGTTTATAGCAGTGACTTTGTATTTCTTGGGCCATTGCAAATGTACTGTTCCACAGGTAGTGACAGATGGAAAGCACTGTTATGAAATCTATAAAAATTTAAGTTATGAACTCTTTTTCATCGTAATTTTTGCATGTCATCTTGAGGTTGCCTGTTGTTTGTAGGAATCCATTACTTTAGTACGAAATTATAGCAGCCTGATATATCTCAAGGTGTTATGCATTATTGCAATTATGGACTTAGTAAATACTATCAGGAATTATTCACATCCTCTTAAATAATAGCGTATAAATCAGTGATGTACAAATAAAGTGTGGAAATTACCAGAGTAAAAGACAAGAGATTGTGTGTTGGATTATATAACTGTATCTGCTAGACAAGGGAAAGATTTGAATAGATGCCAGAAAAACAGAAATTAAAAGGCAAAGGGAAGAGCCATAAATATAATTCTTAAAGTCAGTATATTGTTTTATCCTGTTAACAATCTTAACTTATAGGAATATATGTCATCTGTAAATATCTGACTCCTCAGGTGCTAGTGGGTTTCTGTGTCAATGTGCTACATTTATTATTTTATAGGGACAAGTTATATGCCTAGATTTATTCTCACCACTGAACAAGGATTAAACTTAAAACCAGAATGTACAAGAAATACAACTGTGTAAAATTTAGGTCCCAGTGTATGTGAATTTGTGTTGGGTTTGATCATGTTGCAGAAAAGAAGAAATTAACAAACCATGCCTAGTATTTTGAGAACTATTAATAATGGAAAAAAAAATCTAAAATTATGTGGAGGCTTACTACATGAAATTAAAGCAGAAAATGTACAAACTGACAGTGAACAAAAGGGCATCTGATTCAGTTTTATCAATCAGTATGAGAAGAATATCAAGAACAAATAGAGAGCATTGCGAAGTAGAATTAAGTAATTCAAATTTGATTAAACAATAACTCTATTAAAAATCTAAGTAAATAAGTTACTTTAGTAAGATTTTTAGCAGTTTTCTCTCTTTAGTGCTAAAAAGAAAGAAAACATTCTGCTAATATGAAATGACATACAGTCATACCTGAATGAAAATAAAATTCTATAATTAATTAACAGATCTTTTTCTTAAAAAAAAACAAAGCAATAGCCTAAGGCCCCATTTAAATAAAACAGTTTTTATTCAAACTACATTCCTGCCAAATATGATCAGTTTGAGAAATAAAGGTGTTAGACTTTCTCATCTTGCAGTTTCATGATAAAAATTACTATTTCAAATATTTTAGTGAAGGAAAAGGAGGATGCACATGCTGATCCAGAAATACAACCTATGAAGGAAGATGATGGAACGTTTGGTGAATACAGGTGAGCAGCTGATGTGGTTTGTCATGTTCACTGTTCAGGTCACATACGTACTGTTTATAGTATCACACTTATTAATTTAAGACTAACTTTTTTTTCTATGTCAAAGATTCTGTATTCAGTGTTATTTAGAACTAAAAACAGTATTTCAACCACAACTTTAGAAAAAAAAATATCCAAGCTTAGTATAAGCCATTTGCTAATGCAAGGTGAAAACCAGATTCAAACACAGTTGTCGGTTTTTGAAAGTCAAAGTGTGGAATCTTTATTTACAAAGCCATCTTTCAGACAGTTCAAATGCCAGATACAGTGTCCTTTCAGTTAGGGCACTGTGTTGAGCATTATAGTTTTGCAAATAAATTCCTAACTGAAGCCTAGTAAAGACAATCTGGTGTTGACTGGAAAACAAATGCGTTTAAAATAGCTGCCAGTGCTAACATCTAATCCAGTAACAAAGAAGTGATTTATACACAGAGGTGAAGGAGTGTCCTACAAGAAAGCAAATCTCCCTTTCATGTATTTCAGTACAAGATATATAGCAAGCAGCTTCAAAGCATGCAACACAGCTCTTACTCTTGACTCTCTTCCTTTATAGTAAATGCAGTCTAGCCAAATCTGGCATTACCAAAAGCATGCCATTGCAAGACTATTCATACAATAATTATGAATATAGCTTATTAAATAAGCAGTTTATTTGGTTTTTGATTAGTACAAAAAATAATGTTATTATTTTCTAAATAGGTCAATAGGATTATATTTTGTGTGGGTGTATAATAGATTTTACACATTCTGGTGTCAAAAGCAGTGTAGAAGTCCTTTATTATTGCAAAGATTTGGCATTTACAAATGTACATAGAAAAAGTAGATTGATTCAAGAAGGATCTACTTTGTTGCCATAGCTTCTTCATAGACAGGAAAGGTACATCTTGATCTGACAGGATTAGATGTACAGTTCTGAATGCTAAGGAGCAGTTTCTGTTTATTCTTTGATTAAAAACAATATACTCTGTTCTTAGGTTAATGAGTTCAGCATAGTATTTTATTACAGCTTTAAGTGCATACAAATTACCTAAATTCAACTGATAAAAAGGAAAGTGTGAAGCAATCTTTGAAAGTAGAAATAAAAAAGTAATGTATAAGTTTTCCTGGGAAGCCTAGTTTGCATACTCCTTTATTGCTCCACTGGTTCTTGATACTTGGAACTTCCAGCAGCAGAAACTGACGTTTGTACAGAATTGTAAAATTATATGACCTCAATACATGTTTTCTCAGGCCTGGAATAAGTATTCAAGCCTGCTTTCATGTGTGATGTGTAGCAAGATTTGAATTTATGTCTCCATATTTAAGTGGCTTGAGGTAATCTAAGGAATGACCTAGAGCTTTATTGAATTATTTTATAATGCACTTATTCACTCATGTCTGGTGAATATGGGCAGATGCACGCCAAGCTTTCACACTTGTTCACATGAAAGAGTTCATTCTATGTACCCTGCGAAAACTCCTTTTTAAAATGTATTTCTGTGTAATTAGTCTGTATTGGGCTTTCCTCTTTTTTCCTTAGAGACAGGGCAGAAGCAGCAACCAGTCAGATTACAGAAGATATCTTGTCATCCTCTCTGCAGCCCAGCATCACTGCAGTCACTCAGTTCCCAGTTTGTCTGCCTCACATGATGCGGTGCTTCTTTGAGGAAAAAGGGTATAGGGTTTCCCTTGGAAAAAAATGTAATTTTTGAAAGATCTAGGAATTCGAGTATTTTGAACTTTTTTCATCACTTCAGGTCCATGTCTGCTTGGACAGGAAAGAAACTGGACAAGGAAAAGAAAAGAAAAGGTAGCTGTGCCAATTCTCCTGAAGCAGACCCTGTCTTTACCAAAGCAAAATCTGTGAGATCTGAGAGATCCAACTTCTTCAGAAGGTCAGGGGATCAATACTCCAGCACCAGATCAGAGACCTCCTACACCAGGAGGAGGGCTAGGCAGTCTTCAGAGCTTACAAGGGTTAGTTCTGTCTCTGCCTCCCTCTGCCGAGAGGAAAAGAGGTCAGACGAATGGAAGTACAGGCATGGCTCTAGACATCATGCTTCTGAGCAACAGATAATGGGGTCGGAGGAGGGCTCAGATTCTCAGGCAGGACAGCCATCCCCTTCCCAGCAACCCCTCAGCTGCAACTCAATTGGTGGCTTACTGGCAAGGCAGCATTCTTCTCTCCAGCACTGGTGCAGCCAGACCCCAGACTGCAGCTCAGATTCAGAAGACACTCAGAGCTCCTGCCACAGGAAGGTAAGACCTTCTACTACTACTCACTTCTCCGAATCCGAAAAGAATTCACTAATGAAATCTGTAATCTTGCCTGAGCTGGCCACTGTCTTAAAGGATGCTTTGACAGCAGCCAGACAAAGCATAACATCTGTGGCACAGGCTAGGTCCCATTCAGTAAAGCATCCCAGGGTACCAATTGCAGAAGTTCCACTGGTTCCTTTTGAAGCACCTGGGAGCAGTTCCCACACTTCTGAGTCTGATCATATGGACAGCTTAAAAGATCATACAGCTTCTGGGAAGGAGAAGCCTGAGGCTGAAAAGGCCTTGGAGGTTGAATCAGCCTCTGAAGACGGGGAGGTAGCATCTGAGTCCCCTACAGAAGATCCAGAAGGACCAGATCCTCTGCGTAAATTTGACATGGAGAATCAGAATTACCTGTTTGAACACATAAAGAGGGTGCTAATGCTAAAATCTTCCAAATCTGAATGTGCTTCAGAAGAACTGCTTATCCCCTCTGAAGAAGGCAAGGTAGATAATGCACTTCCTATCCATTCAGCTGTGGAAGATCTTGTCTACAGGATTTGGGGAAATCCTGAAGCCAAGCATGAAGCCCCACCAGTCCTGCGTAAGCTCTATCCTTTTCCAGTCAATAAAGCTGCTTTGTGGGGGACCTTGCCTGAGGTAGACAGAGCATTGGTTACTGATGATTCTGTACTGTCAGTGCCTGATAATACAGATGCTCTCCCTAAAGATCCTACTGACAGAAAGATTGAGGAAGCAATTAAAAGATCTTTCAAGCTAGTTGCAGCCCAGCTTGGAGTATCTATCTACTGCACTTATGCTTCTAAAGCTTTACTAATATGGTTAGAGGAAGAAGGAGCCAGGTTCAAAAAGAAATGGGTCCCATCTGGTGCCATGCAAAGGAAACGCAGGCTGTGTAAAATTGCAGCTAATTTTATCCATGATGCAGCTGAGGATTCTCTTAGACTCACTGTTAAAAGTGTGGCATGCCTCACTGTAGCCTGGAGAGCTCTATGGCTGCGTCCTTGGAGCTCGTCGCTAGATCTGAAATGTAAACTGCTGTCTTTACCATACACAGGGGGCAAGCTGTTTGGTGAATCCTTAGTCCAGATCATGAAGGATTTCTCAGAACACAAACACTCCTTACGTCAGATGAAAAGAAAGAGCTCTGTTGGAAGCTCGTCCTGTTCTCCTCGCAAGTGTCTGAGCTCCTTGCGTTCTCCTCCGAAGTTCAAAGGAGGGAAGGGAAAGTACAAGGTCTCACAATCATTTCATGCCAAGTACGAAAAGACATCTCACTTTCAGAGAGATATCAGACCATCAAGAGGAACTTTCTAAGAACATAGACTTCCTTCCTAGTTTCTCAGGAACTGAGAAGAGTGAAAGACATGGAAATGTTTCAATATTTCTGGACAAATAAACCCAGTGCTTAGAAAATTAGTTGTTTCAAAGTAAGATTTAAATTGTGAAGTTTCTTAAATCTTAATGACTAATTAAGATATTCTAGAGAAATCATAGCTCTCAGTTTTAGGGGAGGGTTTTTTCACATTTCATTTCTAGCCTTCCTAGTGGTCTTGGGATGGTTTGGGTTTGTTTGAAGTTTTGCACTCCTCAACTTCAACTAAGAGAATACTTTCTGTGTGAGAGTTTTTCTCACACAGAGAAACATCGCATTTTTCTGCCATATTGATCTAGTGAAGGAAATAAATGCTTTAAGAAATGCAGGTGTTTTAGGAACCATGGAATGACTGTGGATGCTATATTCCTGTGACTGGTTGGATTCCTTCATTTTTACATAATAAGGGAAAACAGTGCCTCTGTAGCAATCTGCTCTGCATTCTCAGTGGTTTTGTGAGTTGTAGAAGACTGAGACAGTAAATTGTGGACAGTCATTGTCTACACTAAGAACCTGCAAGAAACAGAGTAAGTACTACAGATGTGTGTTGAGGTCAGCGTAGGTGTATAAATCAGTCTAAATTTTCCTTCTGGTCCATAAATTGAGAGAAATTAAGCAGTTATGACAGCTGCAGACCTGTGGGTTTATTGGTAGGAAGACTGGAAGCAAGCAACTACAAGGGAAGGACGAAAGTCCAGTGGTCTACGGATTGTTCTTAGGACAATAAAACAGGGCAAGGAAACTACAGTAGTAGGATTGCTAGTGTGGTAACACAGGATATTTGCACATTTTGGTGAATTATTTTGCCTCTTTTCTTCAGTATTTTGATACACTGTTTTTCCTAGAAATTCCAGGATATGCTGTGAGACACTGTGGCAGAGAGTTCTGGGATTGCCAGATAATATATTACTCTTCCTTCTTCTTCTGAGTTGATTAACAATGAAAATAAAGTTTGTAACTACAGCTGTGGGGTTTTACTCTTGTAGTTACTTAACTTGCAGCTTAGGTGTGTTTTCACAGGGACCTAGCCATGATTTGTGCCTCAGGACTGTAATTCTAAGCTTGGTCCCTTCCAGATGATTATCTCAATGGACTGCCTGAAGAACTGAATAGTCCAATTGGATTTGGCAGTGGTCTTATTGTATTCTAATTTACACACATGTACTTTCTTTGACAGTTCTTGTTTTAATTCTTGAATACTTGTGTGATTAACAACTTTTTCAACACACTGCTTTTTAAAGCCAGAGCTTCATCACCCAGTTTTTCCAGCTTCTGCCAGGACTGTAGCTTGAGTATTACAGAGATGTTAATGAAAAACTACTCAGAAGACTCATATAGGTGTGCTTAAGTCTTAGCTAAATAAGAAATAGTTAAATGGTTTGAAGTCTGGATTGACTCTAATAATATTAGGACTCACAGTCCTAATAATTTAGGAGTGTGAGTAGACACCTGTTAGGTATAGGGACAGATTCTCCTGGACTATGCAGGGAAGCCATAGCAGAACATATTTCTGTGGCTTTACCTGAGTGCTTTAACTTAAACATTTCTGGGCTATTGACCTGAGGTCACAGAAAGAGGAATTTACTGCCAACAGTTTTCTTCTTCATCCACTTCCTGTGTCTCATAGCCCAGAATGCTTTACCCACTTTGTTTCATGTTGCCTTTCACCTGACAGTTGTGCTGTACGGAAAAGTAGTGTATTGCTAACCATATATTGAGTCTTTTTGCATGTCTATGAATGTGGCAAAGTTTAGTTGGGAACTAGTTGCCTGCTGGACTGCAGAGGCACCGTAAAAGTGTCTTCCCCATTCTGACTGGTTGCTGCATGTACCCATATCTAAGGAAGAAAAATTGAAAAGTTGAAAGAAGAAAGGAGATTTCAAGGTACATATTTCTTTCAATAACTGATAAGCTTGTGAAATGGAATTACTTTTTTTAAACAGATTTGTACTTTGCACTTATGTTATTGTTGCCTTCATACTTCTTATATCTCCTAATAATTAACTTCAAGTTTGATATGTGTTTCATTAAACTAAGAAGAAAAAGAAACATATTCATATAATAGCAATCATTAATGATTAGTATTTAAATCATGCTTTTAGAGTATGCTTTAATATTAAACACTTTTCTTACTGAAAAGAAGTGAATGTGGTACATATAAGTACTTAGCAAAATGATTGGTACATATGAGTCTTCTTTGAGAAATTTTCATTCTTAAAAAGATACTAGTGTGGAATTAATTTATACAGCAAAAAACAGTAAAAGTATTACTACATTTAACTTTCATGGCTCTAAATAAAGCATTCATACCCATTCTCACCTCATGTTTGGTTCCCTTCCAGTATTGTTTTCTGACTATTAATTTTATGCACTGCTTAAACGACACTTTCAAAAACTTCTTCAATTTCCCACTGTAATTTTAGTCAACACAATTGTGCTTTATTTTTTAATATCACAGTATTACACTAGGTACACAATAAAAGTCAGGAAGCAAAACCACAAACAGAAACTGAAAGAAATTATGATTTATCGTGATTGCATTTTGGAATAGTTTTATGATCAGTTGTAAGCAAGATTGGCAAACCTTGTGGGTACAGTATCAAAATTTATGGCTTTACCATGTTTTGGCAATGTAATATTATATATTATACAGCCTAAAGTGTTCTGTAGTTCTTCCTAATGTAATTCAGCAGCTTTTGCAGTTTGCTTCTTGGCAATAAACAGATAATACATTCATTTTGCCAGAGCACCAGAGCCCCTCCTCTGTTTTGAATGCCCTGGGTAGCAAAACTGTTGTCCAAAACATTGATAAGTTCACTTTTTTTCACTTCGCATATTTGTTTGGTTTTTTCATCTTTCTTCCTCAATTTCTTTCTCTTCACCCAAAACACTGTGTTCATCTACGAGGCATAATCCAGTTTGATACAGAAAAAATGGTACCATGGCATATGTTTTCTTTTCTGAACCAGGAGTGTATCTTGGATAACCCCTCTTGTTTTTCCACTGCCGGAGTCCTGGCAGAACCTCTCTCTAGACTTAGTGCAACAAGTGAAGGAATCCCCGGGTTCAGATTTGATTTGTGCGTTTGCTGTGACTGTGCTCTCACACCAGTGCCCACCTCAGTGCAGATACACTTCTGGGTAAATCTGCAGTTTTCTTTGGTTTTAATTATAGAGAAAGTAAAATTCACATCCCGACTAAAATATAGAAAAACGTTATACACAATGCAGCCAACTGTGTAAGTATTTCTTCATTGTTCGTCTTATACATAAACTTTGTTTGCAAAAATATAATTAAGAAAACCTTAGGAGCAACACAAAGCAGAAGTTCTCACACTCAGATTTTTCTAAATTGTAAAGGCAAATTAAGATTTTCATTGGATTAAACACAAAAATATTGATATTTTTAATACAGTAGCAGCATATTATTTATTTATGTATATTCATTCCAACCTAGTGAATTGCACTGGCTAGGGTCATACTTCAGAATATTTGCACAGAGATTCATGACCAATTGGAATAATATACAATTGCAATTTTAATTTGTTTTCATTTCTGCGTATTATAGTGTAAGGAATTATGAAGTTATTCACCTGAAATTTAGCAACAAAACATATGCCAGTGTTCTTTCCTTAACAGTCTAACCCAGAAAACAGATCTTCCGTGGGAGTAGGACTGGTGACCATTTCAAAAGGAGGGCCTGGCCTTCATTTGACTTGTACAGCCTGTTTTAATGACTATTAATACCTTCTGATAGGGGCATTGGAGAAACTACATTGTGTATGAGTATTAAATACTTGATTCCATCGTCAACCTTCTAAATATAGGGTCCTTCCAAAATGAACTCCCTTCAGTATGTCTCTCTAATCTGCTTGTGTTCACAGTGCTATAAACATTTTCACTTTGCTGCTTATTTTTGAGTACAGTCTTTTAAACGTTACTGGCCTGTATGTTTGCAGCACCAGTGAGCACAGATCAATGACAGACATTTATCCTCGTGCCTTGTACACAGCAATAAGTAAAACATTAAGCCTGATCCAGTCACATTCAGAGGTTTTGCTTTTGTGTGCTTGAACATTCTTTGAGCATGAAGATTTTCTTACATGTAAATAAGAGAGATATTCCTACCACTTTTTTTCTCGTGTATATGCAGAATGATAAAATCTCTGGTATGTTTCTTCTGTAAGCATATGCATATCAGAGACGGCCTTCTTTTAGAATTTAATAACTTAATTGTTTTCCAAAACAACAAAAAAAAAGGTGATGAGGAGAAACAGCTTGATGGAAAATGGGCATAATGGTTTTCTAGCAACAGTTTCTCAACAGGGCTTTTGTTGTACAAGGGTGTTCAAAGGTATTAATTAGGAAAAAATTGCATTATTTGAAGAACTAAGATACTAGGTTTTAGAAATTAAAAGGTTTAAAATAATCTGCTGAATATATATTCAGCCTAATGTTCTAGAAATTGTAAAATGTAATTTTTTTCTTTAATATTTTATGTGTTTCTTTATATTTCCCATAAGCTGTGAAACTAAATAAAAAACCCCAAACCACTTCCTTTTTTTGTACCCTATATGCAAATCAAGTCACATGTTCTGTTTAAGACAAGGTAAATGATTGCATGTAAAAGTGCAGCTGGCAATAATGGTTTCAATTCAAAATGCTTTGGAGCTGCTGCTGAAATCTTCGTCTTGACGCTGAAGTGCAGTGTAAAGGATTCTGAAAAGAGCCCAACTACATCTATTTCATGAAATACAAGCCTACCACAGCTGCAAATTTATTTGAGGATGCTGATGGTGCTGCATCTTTTCCACTGACAAAGGAAAGGCCACAGCACTTTGCTACAGAGATCTCCTCTACTGGCCTTTCTTTCCTTTGCTTTTTCTGTTGTCCTGCAAATCACCATCATCACTGGGAGAACATTATCAGTCATGGAATAGGGTAGGGAGATAGATCTGATACGAAATGAAAAAGAATAAGCATGCTCTCAACTCCTCAATTCTAGCTACTGTAAGCTAAATTGTTGCTTTACCTGTAATACAGTAAATATTGTAGCAATTTTAAGAGCAACTTATTATTGGTAAAATACTGATCACTATCAGGATATGGACTTTGCTTTTCTTCTTAGGCTATTTTCATTTGTTTCTTCTGCACCCTTTTAATGGAATATGTAGGTCTCTTGAAAGGTAAGGTTGAAAAATGCAAGTCTGGCCTGCGTTATGTAACAAATTATTTGAAATGCAGCACTTTTATTTTCTTTATACTAGTAAAGAAAATCAGTATATTTCATTTAACCAAATTCATTCTTCATTCATTTTCAAGGAGTCAAAGAAATTAAGAAGTTTAACAGACTAACTTCACGGCTCATCATAAGCTTGTTACTTTGGAGAACAAACAAATTATTTTTTTATAACTTTACAACCCACTTATTAATGCTTGCAGATGCATCTAGATGGCTTCCAAGCCAAGGCCCCAGGTCTTACCACTGAAAAGTCATGCACGATGGGAAAAAAAAAATAAAAGAAACCACAACTCCCTCTCCCTCCACTGAAGACATTCTCTGTTTAAACCATTCTTACACCATGTTTTCATGTGAACTGCATCATATTGATTTGACTCTGCAATGTGATGTGGGTTTACTAAAGGATTATAGGGCTGCACACATGCTTTTCATAAATTCTGCTTGCATGGCTGATTTTGTCTTGATAAATAGTACATCCATTAATCCCATGTTTGTTTGTTTGTGTCTCCAGCGATGCAGAGGACCATAAACCTCTAAAAAAAGGAAGCCGGACACCTTCAGACAGAACTGTGAAAAAAGAAGACAGTGATGATAGTTTAGTTGACTATGGAGAAGGTGTAAATGGTCAGTTCAATGAGGATGGCTCCTTTATTGGACAATATAGTGGTAAAAAAGAGAAAGAACCTGCAGAAGGAAATGAAAGCTCTGAGGCTCCTTCTCCTGTAAATGCCATGAATTCATTTGTGTAACCACAGAACTTGATCCCCTTGTATCTTCAGTTTGCTTAAAGCACTTGTACATCCTCCTTCTCATACTATGAGCACACAGGTAACGGAGCTCCTCACCCCCAGATGTTAATGCTATGAGAATATACAGGTTAATACCAGTACACAGCCTAATGACACAGTAAGTGGTATGTTACTATGAATCAAAATACAAAATTCAAATTTTGTTCAAAACTTGGGTATTTTTACTTTTTTTTTTTTAAAGGAACTGACACAAACAGTAACATCAACTTGTAATTTTGTTTCCTGTTGAAAACACAATATAATGCATGGAAAAAAACCCCTACACAACTCACAGATAATCTTGTGTACACTATAAAAACATGGTTTGACAATTTGTTATGCAGTCCTCAGCTGAATCCCTGGATATGAATTCCATTCTCATTGTCAGAGTGTTATAGTAGTATTATATAGAACTGCAATGTCTTTGTGGACATTGTTGTGAAATTGGTGACTTAATGTCTAGCTATCATATGTCTTTTTGTAAGACAGTTAGGAACATTATGTACAGTATATAATTGCTAAATGATTTAAGTATGACACTTGCATTTGCTGATGCTTAATGAGACCCTATTATCTGCTCTTTGCTCCTATTACTTTATAGCCTTTTTAATCTATCAAGTATCACAGCAGTACAGTGTTCTATTTTTACATCAAAACACATTGAATTGATTTTAGGGCATAAAAGATATGCATTGCAATGCATTTTGGAATTTGTACAGTCGCTGAAAGAAAAACTTTAAAAATGAGGGAAAATATTCCAGAAAACACAGGGCAAAGTACATTCAGTGCCTTTATACAATATGCATTCCATAATGCGCTGTACTACTAAGTCAGTTGGTGCAGTAAACTGTGATTAGCAGACTACTGTCGTTGCCAAATAAAGGAAAAATGTGAAGAAAAAGAAGTGTTATGAAACTGTTGTGCTAAAAATAGTTTAAAATATTTTAAATTACATAAAGAAGAGTATGAATTTTTTTCCCTTAAAAAAAAATTTTCTACACAGTTACAGCCCAACATGTTTTCACGGCCTTAGAATACTTAAAACAAAAATGAAAATGAACAAACAGACAAAAATCCCAAAACACAACCAGAGTTAAATAATTTACTAACACGGCAAGGTATAAGCTCTTGTAAAATAAATCATTAAAAACCCAAATCAGCTGACTCCATCGGTGAGAGCACATTTCTCTCTGTGTCCCAGCCTGATCAGTGTGGCAGCTTTGTAATTATCTCCAGCCTGAAGCAGTGTGGGGGTTACCACTTGGAACCACAGCATTCCATCTGACAAGTGCTAATATGGTTTATTAGTAAAGGATTACCCTTATCAGTTAAAAAATTATTTCCTTGCATACTATATCAATCAAATGTTTACCTCCAAATATAAATTTTTATAACAACCTATGGTTGAAGGAATGCTCAGTTTCATTTGCCAATAAATTGGTTTTTCATAACTTGCATCAAGTTTAATTTTAAGTAAGCTTTTTATATGTAGATATTTTGTTGAATTTGTAAATACACTTAAAGCGTAGATGCTATATGCTTCTAGATGTTACAGAAAAATAAACCAAGAAAGCTTATGTTGTACTGTGTAAGAAGTACTATAGCCAATGGTGTGCATGGTATTTTAAAGCATCTACTTTTCTTTTTTTTCTTTTCTTTTTTTTTTTTTTTTTCTGTGAAAACAAAATAGTGATCTGCTCATTTACTGCAGATTCCAACTGAACCATTCAGAGCTTTTGCCAGTGCACTACATTTTCCCATAGGACACCTTGCAGCTTTCATGTATATATTGTAGGTAAAGCACAACTGAAGTAATCCCAAATGTAACCCAGCTGTAATAAGCTTCTTTCGCACCTTTGAGCTTTCCATTGGTCAGTTTTTATAATGGGAACTGAAATATTAAATGAATTATATGAACATTGATTACAAAGCACAAAGAGAACGTTTCTTCACAGGATTTGCCAATGGTTTTGGTAAAAAAGAAATATCATTTTACTCTTATTTAATTGTAGATGCTGAATTATCTGTGCATGTGGGGGTAAACATACAGGCTCACTTCTGTAATAGTGCAACAGATTTTGTATTAAAAATAAATGTGGTTTTAAAATTTCACTGTTTGTTCTGTTTACACTAGCAGTAAAAATCACATCTGATTCATCCTGTAATTAAGAATTCGAAGTGGAAAAACAGCATGAGAGAACTCTGACAGAAGTTGTTCCCATGATGTTACAGAGCTTCCATTACTGCCACCAAATTATTTACAGAAAGTTGCATACCTTCACATGCTACTATTTGAAAAAATGGTAAATTTGTCTGACCATTTCCCATTGAAACCTACGATTTGCATTTTACTTCCATGGATATTTTTATTATTTATTTAGTCATATAACTGCAAAGAAAAGAACTGAAACACTCATGTTCCATATCTGTAAGACTGAATATGAGAAAGTAAGAATATTGATTTGAAATTAAGAACCCTCAGATAGGATCCGAAATAAGGATTTTGTGTCCTAAAGGAATTGTCTGACATACAAATTTATGGTTATCTGTTTTTAAATAGTATATGGAGTAAGGAATTTTTAGAGATCATCTTTTACAGTACACAAAATCCATTGCAATGCTCTTTTCATATCTTGTCTATTCTATATATGAATGGAAACAGACTGGGCAGGAGGGCAGCTGTTCTGCACAGAAGACTGCAGGAGAGCCATGGATTCCAAGAGATGCAGGTGCTTCAGGAGATGTATCCAAAACTTGATGTGTGGGCATGATGCTTGAAAGAGGGATCTTATCACTGAATCAGAAACCATTCTGTCAGCCTTTCCATATGTAATCGGAAACTCCTGGATATCTCAGCTCCTGTCATCTGCACAGACTCAGTTCTGGCATTTCTATCTTCAAATATCTTCACACTATCTTCAGATATCGGCTGCCTTGGTTTTTGTACAGGTATCTGTTGATTTTTGCAGCAATGTAAACTGTCTGGGAGATATGAAACACAGCTGTTTCTGTTTCAATTAAAGAATATTTCCTGAAAAGAGGGGTCTGAGTTCCCTAGGCTTAGTTGGGAAGAAGGATTTCATACAGTGACAATTTTTGGAGACACACATACGTTATTTGTGCATGTTCCCCAAAGTGTACTAATACGTATAGTTGCTGCATTTTCCTTTTACTGATATACCTTTGCTTTTGATTTTATTCTCACTGAAGTGATTGTGTAAATCCTGAGGGAATTAAAGAGGATACCCCAATGGTAATTTTTCTTGTAATCTATTCTCACATTGTTCCTAGGAAAATACTATTTCCTCATGGTTCCATGTAGCAGAGGCAAAGTGGCAAAAGATTTGGGAACCAAAGTCTCTTTTCATGATGTCTGGTCTATTTTAAAACAGAAACCCTAGGAATGATATATGAAGAAATATTATCTACTATATGGAATTGTCTTCTTTTCTGACAAAAAGGACTGGGGAGAAAATCAGAAAGAGAATGAGATTCCAATCATTTATGAAAAGCAATTGTCCTTTGCTGTGTCTCTGTCCCACTCCCTCTCTTTTCCCCCTTCATCTACCTTAGGAAAGAACATTTCAGAGTTGGCAGAAGCAGCAACTGGTTTTGTGGGAAGATGGAAATAACTGAATGTGCTACTTGTAGGAATCTACCCCCAAATGATGCCCCTAGAGTGAAAATAAATCCAACTGGCCATCATGTTTTAATCTCTGAAGGGCTCTCTGGCTGCTCTTTGTACACGAGAAGTGGAAAGTTTAGACCAAACTGTCAAGATAAATACATGTCAGCAGGACTATGACTGACAGTAGATGTGATCTGTTGTGACTGTAAGCAAGGAGAAAAATGGTGATCCCAGTGTTCTCATGAATTTTGCCAGCAAAAATATACACAAAGTTCCTTACTGTGCTCACATGTAAATGTGCTGGTAAAAAAATTGTGATCATGTTCAATACATGAAGGATGGATTCTTCATTTGGGGTTGGAGAAGTTTGCCCTGTTGTGAATTTGGCAGCACTGGCTTTGTCCCTCTGGGAAAGCTGCACAGGATAAATTAGAAGCCAGCTGGCAAGTAATAGGTTTGCACATGTTTAAATTGGAGAGAGGCAGGGCAGGAGAAAACTCCTGTCACCTGGACCCAGCCAGCCTTTTGACCTGTTTTGTCTAGCCCTAAGGTGCTCAACTAAGATAAAGAAGTTTAGAAGGTAGTGTGGTTTCCCTGCCAGCTGAAAAAACCCCATGGCATCATGTCAGAAATCTAAGCCACTGCTTAGATTTAATTCTGCCTGGCTTTCTGTCACATTTTGGATATTAGTGATGAGGAGGAAACATACCTGGCCCATGCTGTACAAATATGGGTTTCAGACCTGAGCTTTCAAACAGGGAAAGTTTAGGCAGTCCAATTATGGTGCCAAACTTTTTAAAAATTACCAGGTCTTGTGCTACATTGAAGAATGAACTACATTTACCTTTGACAGTAAACTGAACTTGATATGTATCTTCCAGAGGGTTTTTTCATTTCCCATGTTCCCAAGACCTCAGAAGAAGGATGCTTTGGCTTTGAAACCCAACATCTCACCAGAGAGAGGATAGCAGCCCACTTCTCTGCCCTGTGTTTGCAAAGATCTAAAGGGCTTCAAGACTTCACAGGACTAAGGGAACAAATTAAGTTTTCTAAATGGCAATGTTCAGGATATATTTCAAGTAGATATTCTGCAATATATGTACTGTAGTGAAAGAGAGTTATGGTCATGCTGGCATGAAAAGTTTGCCTGTCTGGTTTGGCAAGAAAGGGTAATGAAAATGGAACTGTTGGGACAGAGAAAATGCAAGAACAAAAGTACAATACCTAAGGTTTCTTGGAAAGAGTTGAGAAACAGCCAGTAGCATAGCTGGTCTGAAGGGCAAAAAGAGAAAAACAGACAAATGGCAGAGGCAGCAGGAGCCCCTGCTAGTGTGGAGCAGCACAGCCTGCTGGGTGCAGACCAGACCATCTGTGGGTGACAAACAGCATAAAATAGATCAATAGGACATCATTCTCCTTCCAGATTTTTTTTTGTTATTATTATTTAGTTATTGTTCCAA
Source organism: Promerops cafer (assembly GCA_013398275.1). Taxonomy (NCBI): domain Eukaryota; kingdom Metazoa; phylum Chordata; class Aves; order Passeriformes; family Nectariniidae; genus Promerops; species Promerops cafer. The sequence goes on along the minus strand of VZSE01009161.1, from coordinate 619,641 downwards.
GAGACTTAAAAAGACTTACCAATCTTAAAAATGTCTGTCAAACAATTGAAAATTGCCAGGAAGTTTGTAAGTTTGGCATAGGGGAAGTACGAACCAGCTGGACAATCAAACACACGAAGTGGCTTTAATTTCCTTACATTTTGAAGTAAGCTAAAACTATCTCCTGGAAAGCACCTGCTTTCTGCAGATATAGGACAAGGCAATCTGAAGAGATCCTTTTCCCTTTTCTTAGGAATTTGACTAGTGGTGTTCCAGTAATGTGAGGAAAGTGGGCATTCTCCTACCTGTTGAGATAAGGAAGATACAAGGGAGCCATACAAACTTTTTGGTGGATGAAGAACCTACAAAATGAGGACTCCAAACATGGAATACCAGAATTAATGTTTTTAAAGAGATTCTTCAAGAATAAAACTGAAGAGAGGAAAAAATAAAAAGGCAGCTAATTGCAACAGTTTCTGGACAAGTCAGGGAACAGATGAATGTAAAAGAATGCTGGCATGGACAGGAATAGTTTGATTTCCAGTAAAGAGAGGGAAAATGGCCTTTGCTAGGCTATGTGATGGCATGCAGGTACAAATACCACATGAAGAAGTGCAAGAAAACTGGTTACCCTGCCTATAAGTTCTTTAATTTTCTTGCAGTATGCAACCAAAATTTTTTTGTAAAATTATATAATTTAAACAATTAGGCAGCAAGAAGTTCTATTTAGCTGACATTGTTTTTCCTTCCTGTCCTTTTCACTATAGGTGCTTGGTTCCAAAGTTTTGCTTTAATAAGGAAACAGTCTGTGCCGTTCTACTACAATTAGGCAATGACCATAAACTTTATCAAAAGGGAAACTCATATATATTTTTCTAAAACAAGCTGATTTATCTTTTTTTATCATGAGAGGCAGACGAGTCTTCAGTCACTAGCATTTAAGTAACAATTGGCCACTAGAGGGAAGTTACATTTGTTGGTTACCAGAAGCTCAAAGCGTCTTAAGCTTACATCCCATGTTAATAGATATAAATGTGTGTGTGTGTGTGTGTGTGTGTGTGTATCTATATATATAAAGGCACTATAAAATAGTGGTTAAAAAGAATAAGACACAGGTTCATAATAATTTGCTTGTTTTGCGTAACACATTCATTGTTCGTCTATGAAACAATGACCTTATTCTAATTCAGCTGTTTGTTAATGTGATTGTAAATTGCAAGGGCATTTGGGGCAGAATTGCTGTTTGAAAAGTAAACTGGCAAGAAGTGTGGGACAGGGATGCTTGGTCTGAAATTCAGCAGATAGCTCTGTCCCAAAGGCTTTCTTGAGGCAGAATCGTAAGCCACATGAATGTTTTGCTAGGCTGTCAGTTCCCAGATATGTGTCTGTAGGTGTGTGTGCCTGGCAGCTGTACAATAATAAAGGTTTTAAAATGGTGTTGACCTGCTTGGTGTGTAGCCAACTAGCTCAGCTTTTGCAATTCATGTGAAGCCTACACTGCCACAATGGGTTCGGAAAAGGTGCTGCCTGGTGCTGCTGAACCTGTGCAACTGAACCTGTTCCCATGAGAAGCCCAGGAGTGCAGCCTGACTGGGCAATTTGTAGGGCAGCGGTTCATCTCGCTGAAGTACCATACTTGATCTGTTTTTGAATTTATCGGGATTGCCCTTAATCTCTGTGTCAAAGTAGAAAAGCTTAAGGTCTTGACAGAGGAAGATGGGAACATCTCGTCAGGCAGCAGATTGCTCCCCGGCAGGAGCAGGGCTCGGCGCCCCTGGCTCTGGCAGGCAGAGAGGTTGCTCCTGTTAGGAGTGTCCAGGACGGTGACCACTGTTAAGTGTTTTCATCAGGATGGGTAACACACGGCACATTTTCCGTGTCGCAGCCCCAGGAGTCCTGCTGCTCTGAAATGAGATAAAGAAATGCTGAATTGATTCACGTTGTCAGACAGCATCATCTTCAGAGGGACTCTGCCTGCGGGAACCAGCTCAGCACGTCAGGGCCCATTGATGTGAGGAGGACAGAAGCTCTGCCCTTTGGGACTGGCATCACATCATCCTTGTGGTGGCAGCGAGGGGTGGAAGGGGGAGGCATCTGCAGGGTGTGCATGGCTTTGTAGCTGGAGACTTGTTGCATGGATTGAGGCAGTAGAATAAAATAAGAAAGCCTGAGGTGTAAAGAAAATAACAGAAGCTTTCAAAACACTGCTACAGAAAAATCACCGTATATCAGCATCATACCAAACAAATGGGTGCATGCTGCTTTAGAGATGGGGATGCAGCCACAGGGTAATGATTAACAAGGAAGAAAATTTGGCAAGGTTTTTCTTTTTGCTGGTGGTGAGAGCAGAGATGCTGAAAACTGGAACCCAGGACAGATGTTTCAGATGGAGCAGGCAGTCTCCACCCTGCCAAAGCCACTGAAGCTGCTTTCATTTACACCAGCTGAGACTAGTGCTTGTGGCATTTTAGGCAGGTCTTCAGGCAGAGCTTTGAATATAATGAATATTTTTTAGTGAGTAACTGTCTAATAGAGTGTCAGGGTCTCTTCACTAATGACAGCAGCCTCAGCCTCCAGTGGGGACATCACAGCCACAGCCAGTTTATGTATTGGAGATAGTCATCTATCAGAACTGTGATTTTTTTTTTTTTCTAAATCACATATTTCAGCCTGCAACTGGAAAACATTCTACTAAAAATATTTAAAAAGCGAAACACTTTAATTATGTACCTAATTTTGGTGAGGTTATTGCTCATCACTTGTTCACTAAGAATTTGTAATAATAAAAATAATGTAACAGGCCCACTGCAGAAGCACAGTCCATGTTTTTATGAGCTTTTGATGTTCCATGTAAAAAGTAAAAGAAGAAACAGGATAAATTTCACTATCACTTGTAAGCTTTTCTGCAGGTTTAGTTCTGGTTGTGTGTCAGGCTTTTTTTTAATACATCTAGTAGGACAGATTTCAAGACTGATTTACATCTATTCATCACTGGATGATGACGTTTTCAGTAAGACATTCAGAGAAAGATTATTGTATACCATAAGACTTTGTCAAAAATCTGATGTGACAATCAGTGCGACCTAGTCCTGCATTTAGCAAGTCTTGTAACTCAGATTTTAATGTCAAAGAAGCTTTCCATGTCAGACTTGAATTGGTATAAAAATACACAGATACTGAATTTGAAATGTTCAGCTACTTCAAGTGACAAAATAAAAGCTAATGTATGAAATGGATTACTCTAGTTCAAGACAAATGAAAAACCAGTAAATTATGGGGGGGCTAGGGGGTTGATTTCTATTGAAGATAACATCAAGTGAAGCATACAGGAGCAGAAATTATAGCCTTGCTAAAAGTCTTGCCACTAGTTTATGCCCTGATCTCACATCAAGAGCTACAATTCCTCCACCCCACACACAGCCTTAAGGAGCAAGTTCTGCTCTGAGGCAGGGCTCTCACCCAGGGCCAAATCCTACCACCATCCCAAAGAGGAAGAGTTATGGGGGAGAAAGGTCCCTAAAGGAAGGCTAATCCTTGAAGTACATTTGATTTTCCACTCCTTCAAAGTGCTAGGTGAACATCTTGCATTGTAAGCAGGCACGCACTGGAAACAGTTCCTGCAAACAGGGTGGCTGTGGCCACTTGGTTTAACTTTGTCTTAACAAATATTTCATTTTGTATTTAACTTTATAATGAACTGTCACATCCAGAGTTATTTATACAAAAAAAGGAAAGGAATACAGAGTAAACCAATGCTTTGTGCACCTTTAATTCGGGCCAGCAAATACAAATAGACCAGTGTGTTACCACATAGAAGATAAGACACATGAAGATGCCCACCTGAGTTGGCAAGATCACCCCTTTTCCTTACACAGGGCAGAGACTTGCACTGGTACAGAGATGAACATTTACCAAGGTTAGGAGAGACCAGCCTACCCAATGTCATGAGGCTCCTCATCAAGGGAATGGCCCCGAGCCACTTTTGCACACTCAAAGAAAGTGTGCAAAAAGCATTATTTCCAAAGAATAAGTTAATCTGTTTCCTTTGCCAGCATGGGAAGAGCCTGCCTCGTCAGAGAAAAAGGGGAAACCAGCATCACTCAGTGTCCAGATCCTTCTGAGACAGTGTGATGTTGGTGCTGGCAGTCAGGCTGTCATCACAGCAAGCATCTGCTAACCCTGCTGCAGGGCAAAAACAGAGACAGAGCAGGACTTGGAGCTATGTGCCTGAACCCCTCCTAAATTACTCTGCCTGGAATTACTGATCACGAGTGAACAAATGCCAAAACAGGGTATCATGGGTGCTGAAGAAGGGCATGCTTTGGTGTGGAGAGCCATGTGTCATTCTCAGGTTCTCTTTTGTCTTGCCATAGTGGTTGACTCCCAAGCTGTGACTTATGTAAATCAAGTGGCTAGATACTGTGCTTTTCTGTTAATTCACATTGTTATGTGTAATAAGTGTTGATGCAGTAGCTGTGGATAGGACAGACAAACTAAGTACTGAAAATGAACCCTGAGTATACTGTGAACAGACCACCCATTAGTGCTCCTTACCAACCTCGTGATAAACAGGATATTTTTACTGCATGTTAGCACTGTTGTGCTCTTACCTTGCATGCTGGTCAACAGAACACTTGGAACTATTCTGTTGACTTTTGGCTTCTTAGTTGTGATAGAGACACTTGAGACCCATGTAAAGGAGCAGGAGTTTAGACATCAGCATGGATTTCCTAAGCACATTAACTTTACAGTAGATCTTCACCTCCAAAAAACCCTTCAGAAATGAGTACACACACACACACACACACACACACAATTTTGCTGTAAAAAAAAAAAATCATTTTTTCTCACTGCATGAAACTCTCAGAGAGGTAAATCCTGAGAGAGCTTGTGTCATGAGATGCTGCAGGTTGGTGGCTGGGAATCACAGTGCTGCTCAGGAGATCTGTAAGTCTCTCCATGTTTCATTGCTCCTAACAGCAACAGGTAACAAACTAAAAATGCATCGGTGCAACTCTTCTGAAACTGAATGTCTTTGGGTTTAACCCCAGCTGGCAACTAAGTACCACACAGCTGCTTGCTCCAAATGGTTTGCCTGGATAAATATGTTTGTTGAAAGGTTACTGTCCAGATGGAATAGCCCCAGGCATTCTGCTTCAGTTTTGGCATGGGTCCATGCATCACCCTTGCAAGAAAGGTTGTCAACTTCATTAATCTATCCACTACTTTTTTTTTTCACCTTCTAAGATACTAATAAGCTGAAAACATGCCTCACCTTGAAGTGATAACCCAAATCATATTTGGGCACAGAGAAAATTGAAATATATACTGATTAAAATAAACTGCACATAGCTGAGCTGCATGTGGCCAAGTGTTAGTAATGTGATATTATAATTACCAATTGCACCCCTACCTTTTCAACAGGTATGCTCAAACCACATTCAGCATGTATACATATTTCCACTGAAATATACATATACCCAGGTATTTTCAGTCATAATTTCTCAGAGCATTCAAACCAGTGCTGAAGCATCCCCTTGTTCCTAAGGTTCAGTGTAGCTTTGGAACATGTTAGTTTGCATCATTCTGCATTAGAGCAAACAACTGAAGCTAAGCCCTAATGCAAACCTGCGTTTGGAGTGTTGTTGACTCTGCACTGGCCTCAGTGGATTTGTCTCCACTGTTAATTAGAAGCATCCCTGGTCCAGGCTCAGTTCTGGGGCCCCAACCAGCCCCACAGCACTGCTGTCAGCTCATTACCAGGCTGTCTTGAAGGGCTCTGCAAGTGCTCTGTAGGGTCTCAGAGGTACCTGCTCCCAGCTGGCAATGGGACAGGACTGTGTGGGCTGTGGCTCCCTTCAGTGCTGTCTCAGCACGTTCCATATGCCAGAGTTAGGATGTACTACAGTCATGCTGCAGGAAGAATGCAATCCCGTGCCACTAGCACAGCTTTAGGCCTGAGGAGGGGGAAGGAGGGTCAGGCTGAGCCTCAGTGGGGACAGCTCATCCCCTGCAAAGTGGGGTCTACACAGGGTTGTCAAGACCAGGTCTGTGCTCCTTGGTCTTGTGGCTACCACCTCATGCTACTCCTTCTTTAATTGGAGGACATACACATAGCTGCACTTCTCTGGTCCTGTGACAAATGTGCCGCCCTGAAGAGGGAGATAGGGGGAGAGAGGGAAGGGATCCTTCAACAATAATGACTTTAAATAAAATACCCCCAAATTACCCAATAATATTTTCTAAGACAATAAATAGTTGGTTTAGAAAACCCATCTTGCATGTGCACTGCTAGCAGAGCAGTGACCATGCCTACGAAAGCAAGATCCCACTGAGTTCACCGCACTGAGAAATAAAATCCAAAGGGGCTAGTAGGGAGAATATTCCACTCTTCTGTGAGGTTGAAGACTCTCCCCAACTAATGACAGTATAGAGTAATTGGTCTTGTGTGGCTGGTGTATTTTATTGCAGTGCTCAGCTTTTGCTCTATGATCACAGATGAATTTTACGACAGGTTAGTTTTCCAAGGCTGCTTTCTTTTCTCTCTCCTATGGCATTATCTATTTCTTAAGATAATATGCAATTAAATTCCATTGTTTACTTGAGACACAAGAAATCATCACTATTAAAGATGTATATTTAAAGTGTGTTTTTCAAAATATTTTTGTTTTTAAGGATATGAACTAAAGCAAAAATGAACAGGACAAAGTGCACAGATCAGAGAACATGCACGTATTGTCTACATAGGGTGGCCAATATATATGATGTAGGCGTACCCAATTTAAGGTATATTTCATGTATACACTGATTCAAGCATTAACACCCCAGCAGAATTCAGGGGTAAGTGCCAAAGAAGAGAGCATAGGAGGGGTGAGGATGGTGAGGAAATAGGTAAGTAAGAGACCAGAGAAAAAGGCAGAGATCAGAAAAGTGTAAGTGACCAAAATAAGACTTTTCTGCCACAGATGTATTTACTTCTGCAGCTTTGAAAGAAATGAATCTCTAAGATCTTCACATTGGTTTTCTATGAATAGGTAAGAATAAATACCCTAGAAAAACTTTATTGCTACTAAGACATGGGGGAAGCATTAACCTTGAAACAAAAAGCAAGAGATGAATGGCCCAAGCCCAAAAGGGAACTGACTGCCCATTGCTGCATGTACATTCGTGTGATGCCTTACAATGGTTTTTTTGAGGGAAAAGAACAATTTTAGACTCAAGTAATAACCACTCTTCTACCAAGTAGTAGTTAATAAGACATCCATGAAGAATTGAGTTGATTTAAATACTTTATTCTAAAGGGTATTCAGCAATCATGTTCTCACTAAATGGATAATCAAGTAAGTCACACTCTCCATTTAGAAATGCAGTTCATTGTAAATGGACCTAATATCTGGGTGCACAGTTTTTTCTCAGAATCCAGCCCCCTTTGGAGGCTCACACTGAGCTAAAACCTCCCAGCTGAGAAAAAGCTGCTTTATGTTTTGGATAGCCGAGCCACAAGTGGTAGACTACAGACATGTATGTTATCAGCTTCAAAATTAGTAACTTCCTGTGGGTAATAACCTTAAGAGTAAATAGAAATTTATATGGCAGTGAAGTTAATGGAAAGAAGATCAGATTTTCACTGTTCATACCATATACTTTTCCAGTGGGTTCAGCTTGCTATTGTGCTGCCCTGACCACCATGTGCCCTTCTGGTAGTGAAAGAGAAGAGAGTTGCTCCTCAGTCCATGTCAAACTGTTCCCACTGAGTAGGACTGAACAGGTTGGAAACAGACAGGTTTTTCCTTATGAAAATGAAAAAGCGGGACTGCCAGAATTCAGGCAACGTGGAAAGAGATCTCAACAGAATTAAATAAGTCTCTTTTTACTACTGTTATGTCTGTAACTTTCCTCAATGAGATTAGATCCATCACCATAAGGAATCCGTTATGGTTGTTATTTATGTTACAAAAGCACAGTGAGGCTTTTAGAGATCCCAGTCTGTTAAGTGATACTAAAAACGTGATTGGGCCCATTGGATCCAATTTAAGTTGCTTAAAAAAACAACTTAGCTTTTGACTTTAAATTCATCTTTATCCTCTCACAAGACACACTGATAAGATATTCCCCTCTTTTGCAAATTCTCTTAAATAGCAGCCAACTGTAAGTCTTGGGCCCATGTCTTAAATCCTTCTGCTAAGAGTAAAAATGCACATTATGGACTGGGAGAGGAAATGGAGACAGCAGGACCCACAGGACTTGCTACTATCCGCTTAATTCTCTGTTTATTTGGATCAGTCCCTCATAGCAGAAGAAACCAGCTTAACTTTTTTCTTCCCCAAGAACTGAAAGGGCATTGCTTAAGGGACAGATTCTTATAAAAAAATATACCTCCAGCTAAAAGCAGAAGTTAAAGTACACAAATTTCTTCAGTAATACTGTTTAGAGATCCCTGAGCAAGCTGACATACAATGTAGTTGTCACTGCAGGAACTGTGTGAGGGCTGGTGGAGAAGGGGAATGATGGGGGTGGCAGGAGCTTTTGCTGGTCAAGGGAAAGGCTCCCACTTTCTTCTGCCACCATCCTCGGACCTCTCCTTCCCCAGACCCAGGAGAGCCCTGCTGTAGGCATTGTATTCAATGTCAAAGCTGAAAGCTTTTTGAATAGAAGTTCATTGCTGCAGTTTTACTGCCTAATCTCAGGGGAATTTAATTTGTTAGTTTAGAAATGGGAGTGTCCAATGTATTTTGAGGATACAGCCACAGTATTACTTTGGTGAAGGCTGGGTACCATATGGGTTTGTCCTGTGACTGCTCATAAGCTCTTGGCCCTAGACCTTACTTCTTTGTACATCAATAAAGTTCGGGAAGCTGAATATTATATTTAAAAGTAAGCAGATGATTTAGCATTTCAGGTTAGCAAAGTAAAATGTTACAGTCTGGAAAATTAATGCAGGAAAACAGAAATTGAACAACAAATTCTGGGCAGTTTACATTGAATAGGGACAGAAATCATGGAACTTACAGGTTGTAAATCTTTATAGAGTCTGGCTGTAGGTGCAATTAGTTATCAATTTGGAATCAGAAAACTCAAAATATGGGCAAGTTCATTAAAACAGGAGGATAAATGGGGAGCTGCGCAAAAAACCCACATCCTTAAATCACAGATTCTGTAGGAAATCAAATCTCTGCCCTTGAAGAAAGATATTTCAGTCTGTTAAATCCTGGCGAGAGTGATTTGAATCTATCATGTCAGAAATATACTCCTCCTGCTGGAAGAACTCCAGAAATGAGAGTAGCAGTTGTTCAAGCAGGAAGTAATAAAAGCAATTCAGCCTCCTCTGGGGAAAGGTAATACCACAACAACATGATTTTCCTGGGATAATGCAGCATTAGGCTGGTGAATGAGTTGTGTCATTGATAAAAGGTAGACTGGAAACTGTGATTACTCCAGTGAAATAAGTTTCACTCTAAGAGAAATGGCATAAATCATGATCTGTACCTGAAAAACAGTCTGACATAATGCCCAAGAAGATAAAATGGCTACAAACACACATGGGTATCATACAAAAATTTTTGAGAATATTGATGCCAATAATCCATCACCCAACATTTTAGTTATCAAGCATGAACATCTAGGTACCATCCAAAATCCAAAAATGGACACAAAATAACACTTCATGAAGCTTCTAGTTTTGCCCACACAGCGGCAGAAAGAAAAGCTGAACCCTGACTCTTTGGCACCCTTGGAGCTCAGTTCTGTTTTGAATTGACATAGCAGAGGTGAGGTCCCACAGCCCTCTCTCATGGTGGGTCCACAGCTATCAGGGATGTGATTTCAGTGTCTTGTACTGTGGTGAATGGCTGTAGGAGATGTGCAAGTCAGCACCCTAGCCTGCAGCTGGACATGCCACTGAGAAAACGTATTATTTCAAACAAATGCATGGTATCTCTTAATCATCATTTCTAAAAGAACACAGAACACAAGAAGAAGCTGAGCCAGTGGGATAGGAAGATACATACAAACTAAGAGTAAAAGCACTGATGGCAATTTGGCAGCCTAAGGAGTACTGGAGGGATGATAATGAATAGGAACTGTTTTTCCAGGCACTGAATACAGCTACTGTGATTCAGATTTGGAAGCTGTATAAAGGTCTTTAAAGAGTAGGAAAAAAAAACATTATTGAGACTCCAGTTCTGAGCAGATTCTATGTAACCCCAGGGGTCAGAGCTTGGTGCTATGATAACACATCTGACTGCTTAACTGGAATGTTTTCATAGCTACATATAAAATGATTTCTGGGAAGACAGACCTGCAGCTGAACCATTTATCAATGTTTATGGGCTGGCTGGGTTCAGACCTTGTCTCAGGAGCAAAGATGCTTCCTGTGGCTCTACCTTAGTGTACATATCAGAGTAGACATCCTTTACTCCATGACTGGCACTCTTTCTCTGCATTGGAAACTAAACAAATCTGGACTCTGCAGTGTCAAAGGAGCCCTTAAACTCTCTCACTGGTCCAAATAGTTCCTTTCCAATTTCACAAGCTGTACATTACCAAGTACAGAAAATGTATGGGCCTCAAAGGGACTCCATTTCTACTCTAACAAAGACAACTTTCCTTCTCCAAGGGACAAAGAGACGGACAGAGATTTGACAGAACTACTAATATTTGGAGAGAGAAAAAAATTTGAAGGAGGCAGAAGACTGCAGCTACTGTCTGGGGCTGTTACTCTGATTCAGACAAGGGAGAGACAAGATAAGACCCAAGTCTGAACAGAGAGAGGCATAAAAACTCACATAGGATGGGATACCAAGAAAATATATAATGGTTGATGAGATGAAAGCAAAGAGAAACTGAGTTGGATGACACAATATTTCTTCTTCCATAAATGTTGTAAAATCTCTGTGCAGAGAAGTTTCACAAAGCCTGGAAAAATGTGGGCAGAGGAGCTTTTAGAAGCAGTCACAGACAGCTCACTTGGTAGAAATGCAGAGGTAAGGATGAAAAGGGGAGCTACATGGAACAGGCTGAGAACTCTCTTTTGGAAAGGAGACATTAGATGCCAAAACGGTAAGTAGACCTTGGTATTTCCATTGCATACATACACAATGAAAATTCTTTATGAGTTTATGTGATAAGACTGGCAAAACCTCATTTATTTCTGAATTATTCTTAATAGGAGTTTCTGCATTATACTTAATAGGAGTTTCTGCATTTTGCCAGTATGAAAATGGCAATGTAATTAAATGGGTGTACAAACTGAGTGGATATCATGGTCAAGCAGACATAACCTATTACAGGGAAATGCCATCGAACTTGCCCCATATAATTAACAAACAATCATCAGCTTGATCAGGCCCTGCAGAGATGTGCTTTCATTAGCCTGAGCTGGCTATTGATAGCTTCCTGCATTTCCATCATCCCCTGGAGCATGAGGCAGCACTTCACATGTGTCTGTATTCAGGACTGGTTGGTCAGACATGGGGAAAGACTGCTAGGGGCCAGCTGGGATAATGATTTTTAACAGCTGAACTACAGAATCCTAGGCAATTATATAAAAGTTAATTCAGTTTGTAAATCCAATTAAAAATAAGTTCTAGCCCCATGAAAAGCAAAGCTTTTTACTGTAATTATAGAAATATGCTTATGCTAATTCTTTTTCTTACCAGAATGCAAAACAATGTTTGATGAGTATAGCTCTGAATTATCAGCAGTCTACAAATATCACAGAAGTTGTGCAGGTTTGAAAGCTCGGCTCTGGTTAAGTGAGAAATGAAGCAAGTCTAAGCAAGTTCCCACACAGAATCAGGAATTGTGTCAGGCTTTTGATTTAGTGGTACCAGAAGTTACAGAAGGTCTGCAGCCAGCGAGATTCTCACAACTGAAGAAGCAGCTCCTTGTTTGATAATTTTAGGCTGCCCATGTACACTGGCTCATAGCCACAAGTTTGAAAGTAAATGACTGCAGCTTTTGTGGGAGTGCAGGAGTAGCTCCTAGTGACTGTGTGATTACTGGGTTTCGGCATTCATCTGATATACATGATCATGTATTCTAATGAGCATGTTAATGTTATAAAAATGTGATAAAATAAGCCTTTCAAAGGCCACCAGTGTAATATTTTTTTCTGTTATTATTGTATGTGATATTGCATATCTTTCAGGTTATCAACATGGCAGCACAAAGAAAATAAATTGAAAACCTTTAAGATAATATAATTCAAAATTGCTATGAAACATCCCATTTCATAAATTCTACAGCAATAAATAAAAATTTACCATCCAAATCCACAGACAATCTTGGCAATCTCAATTCACATATCTTTTTCTTCAAGTGTAAGGATAAGGATTTCAGAAAGAGGGATACTCCTGAAATAGGATATATTTTATTTTCAGGTAGCATGAGTAACATACACTGAGACTGATCTGCCTTTCTTGAGGTTAAGGAGTGACCTCTCTACATAGGTAGAAAAGATATAATAAATGAAGTACAGTTGTGAACTTCTCAGTGTTGTGACTACATGATAAATATATTTAAAATAGATTGAAAAGATCCAAGTACTCTCTCTGGCATTTAATTCCCCATCTTTATTCATCTGGTGAGATTTATGGCTCTTTCTGCCTTACTGAACAGGGCCACAGTTGCTACACACAAGATACCAAGCAGGTGGAAGACCCATGTAGCCTTGTCTCCTCATCTTCACTGACTTTTTTCTTCTTCTAGATGTCTTTTTATTATTGGCCTTTTCACAATCACTAAAAATTTTGTATAACATCCCAATATCTCCCAAGTGTTTTTCACTGTGTCTTCACAGTCCTTACTAACCTTCACAGCCTTGTCCTAGTACATAACCTACAAGATTCAAACAGATTCTATCCAAGCAAATACAGAAAATGTTTGACAGTGTTGCCAAGCACTTGGTAGCTGAAAAACTGTAAGGACTCATAGGAGGGCTTGAGGAACGTGACACATCTTGGGAGGATCATTGCACAGGTTGTGTGCTAATTCTGGAAACCGAAGTAGTCAAACCCGCGTTATTTATTTTTTTTATGCAGCTGTCTAAAATGGAACTTGAGGTCAGCAGAAGGACTTACTTTTCTCTTGAGTGTTTTCAGAGCATGTTGCTCCCTCCTGTGCCCAGGAACCATTTGGGAGTTTTGGCTCTGGGACTCCTGGAGGGACAGAGTCGATGGAAAGACTCTAACATCTGCACATGGGCTGTCTTCAGCTTTGTTGGATTTGCTGAAAATGGTGGTGGCATCTCAACCCTTCCAGATCTGGCCAATTTCATCCCTAGTCTTCTTTCAGTGTGCTGCAGTAATTATTAGATGATGAGAAACTCTCCACAGCCTGCCTCCCCTGGCAGCGAGGCTGCTGGCTTCAGACAAAACCTGGCTGTCTCCCAGTGAGCCCAGACACCGATGGGCTGAGAGCCCAGACACCAATGAATGACCCTCTTCTGCCATATAGACAGAGGACACGCATTCCTTTTGAAGGAAACTGCTGTGAGGTGAGTTGTTCAGCTGTCCTTGCATTTAGTATGCTAAAATAATGCCCTTGTGTTTTAAGGAGGATGTGTTATGGAGATAGTAGACTTTTTCAAGTAGGTTCAAAGAAGCCAGGAATTTTGGGAACTCAAGGAAAGCAGGACAATATATCTCTCCCATCTAAAGTGAGTTGACAAAAACCACAAAATTCACAGTTATTTCACTTTTCTACCTATTTACTCCCTATTAAAAGCACTTTGCAGCTCCTTGACAAGCACTGTGTTAATGAGAACTAGGTGTCTATGAGGCATGAAGGGTGCCCAAATAGTTCCGAAATACCTCCTTCCAAATTGTGGAACACATTCTTCTTACTCCATTAATTTAAATCACACTGAACTCACAACAGAGGTAACCGAGGGAGGGATAAATGTATGCAAAGAAATAACTTGCTTGGTTTGCATTTTCTAACCCTCTTTCCTCTAAACAGAATACATATGTATATCGATACATGTTTGAAATATCAAACATACAGCCATCTGTGAAATTTACTTTGGTTGACAGAGGGTGAAAGTGCCAATTTTTTGAATCCTGGTGCAGACCCTTACTCATGTATGGATGGTACTTTGTGGGTATCCAATACTGTCAGTTGTGACTCTGGATCCTAGCAGCTAAGGACTGTAGCTCTGCTTGCCACTGTGTCCTCCTCTGACTATTAAGTGTAAGGCTAGGACTAGGTCAGCCTGCTGAGATGAGGGAATACCTAGTTTTATGTGTCACTGGCATTTATGGGTTACTGAGATGGCAAAGAAGCTCATTTATGTAACACAGCCTGCACATTTCAGTGTGCCCCAAGGGGAGATATTTGCTGCAAAGCACTGCCAAAAATATATGCTTAAAAAATTAGTAGCTTTGGAGGATAAAAATTGAACTTGAGCAGCTATAAGGATGATTAGCTCCTTAAATCTCTTCTGTAAATCCCATTAAATTCAACTTCTACTGCCTGAAGAGCTTCTGTCCTCTCCCCCTGTCAGCTCCCTAGATAAAGGGAATGTGTAATGCTGGACAAAATATTATTCTAACAGAAGGCTTCCCTCATAATTAAAAATGAAGAAACCTCACCAGTTCTCAAATTACATGGGATTCAGCTCTATGTAGAGACACCATTTCTAACCAGTTTTGCATTCCCTTTACTAACCTGCAGTGTTGTTCATGAATACATGAAAGCTATTAACTTCCTAAACAGCCCCAGAAGGAACCAAGGAGACTATTTAGAACCACTGCATTTCCAGAGAGTGCTTTGTTGTTGTCTCTTTGTGTAGAAACAACAAAAAGTAGAGCTTAAAATTATTCCCTTTTTTGGGCTTTAAAATATTGCAGTACTGTTCAATGGTGCAGATGGTGAGAAAAAGGGCCTGTTGCTGAGAATACCTGCTCCCTTTCACAAAAGTTTGAATTCACTGTGACCCAATCATCCCTTCTATGTTGAGCTGAGCTATCTGGAACCTGAAGAGAACCTGGAATCTGGACTGCCTCCAAGATGCTCCCATGCACTTTCAGCTTGTCCTTGTACACAGCCTGAAATCTGAGATGCAGTTTCTCCCCATGTTGTACAACCCTGAACACAGGTATTAACGCTCTGACCTCCCACTGGCACCTGTGGAGGCTTTCCACATTCACCTTGATAAAAAGAATAGACACCTAAGTGTTTAAGGCCCAGATTTTAAGAGACACAGAAATCCTTAGCAATACACATAAATAGCTGTATGGGGTTCAGGCTGCATAGAAGATGACAAGAAGTTGGGACATGAAGCTGGTGAAAAGCACCTGGACAAGGGTCTCTTGGAGCTGAAAAATGAATCCTGGAAAAAAAGGGCAAACACATGAGAGAAAAGAAATCTCTGGTTTTAATGTGGGACAGACATTTTGAAAAAAATTGTTTGAATAGTTATCAGTTGTATTGCTAATCTCTGGTATTTATTGGGAGCGTTTCTCACAAATACAGTCTTGCAAAACCATGCAGTTTGTCTAGTTGCTCCCTTCATGAGCATGCGGTCACAATTCATTTGAATTTTAATCTTAACTGTGACCATTTTTTCCCAGCCTTGAATCAAGTGTACTTCCCCAAGCCCTGTACTGGCACTGTATGAAGCCCAGGAACACAGGCTCTTTGACTGCCAGCCAAATCCTCATTAACAGCTGCCTGTTCCAATCTCATACTGACCAACGCGACCGAAAGGGTCAAGGAAAATAAAGGTCAGGAGAGGGTGGTGATGTCTGCTAGTGATGGAAACCTGTGCCCTCACAGGGGCGCTGCAATTTCATCACTCCACCTGATTCAAAATACACCAACAGGTATGTGGAATCTTGGAGAATCTACAGTGTATTCTTGGGAGATAAGGGAACATTTTTTTAATATAAGGAGGGAGTCTGGGTTTGCCTCATGATATGTGCATGGATAATCCGTTTCTTATGGAATTGGTCTCTTGCATTGTAAGACACTGAAATAATCACCAAATGCCAGATGTGACAAAAAATGTAATCACCCTGGTTTTGACCCATTTTTAATCTTGTGTTAGCTTTTTATTTAATACACACACTTACAACTGAGCCCAAACAATAAGGAGGTTTTATACCACTGTGACAGAATGAGTACATATTGTGCCTCCAAATCTCATAATTCCAATAAGGGATCTGATGAATGAATAAAAGTTAATATAAGTGCTGTATTAAACGGTTGCCTCCTTTAGGTCTCCTTCTCTGACCTATTATCTCAATTATCTCCTATGTTGCTACTGCAAAGCTCGATTATATTCATTAATTTATAGTCCATCTGATGTAATATTTAAAAGAGATCCAAATCTCATTTGTATTTTCTCAGGTCATCACTTTTATTTCCATGTCTAAAGCTTGGTGAAGTTTTGAGATAGCTTGACACAGCTTCCCTACCAGAAAAGCAGGAAAGGCTACTGGAGGATGGTCTTTGTGGATAAAACCAACACTGAATTCCTCAGGTTTGATTTCGCACAGATGCTGGTACAAAACACAAGAGTTCAAGTACTCTATCTTGAGTAATTGAGCAATTCTTTACAACTCTAAGCACCCCAGAGAGTCAATGAGTCCTTAATTTTACCATCAGACAGACAGTTTGTCAAATTCCTTTACTATGTCTTGTACCAAATATAGAATATCTGCTCTCATTACTACTGAAGAGCTCTCAGATGTGAGCATTGAGTGTGTTTATAATTAACTACAGCCTGTCTTTGTTCTAAACACATTTTTCCAATATTAAAGCAACATGCTCTTCAGCAGCTTATTACTACAGCTGTAAGTTGGTAATGTTTGCAGGGGCAAACAGAGCACTGCACCTGTACATGTGCCATCCTTCCTGAGTTCAGCCTGAAGGATGGCCTATGGTAATTTTGTCTGAAACAAACCAGTAAAAATGCTTAAACTATTTAAACAAATATATTGTTACCTATATTTTCAATTTCTAATTGCATTTCCTAGACTGTTTTGACTTAGCCATAGTACCAGGATGTTCATAGCATCTCTGTAGAGAAAGGATAAAAGTACATATTCATGCATTTTATCGTAAATGTCAGGTCAGGAAACCTGTTTTAGAATCGCATTATTGATGTGGGAAAGACAAAAACTAAAATGTTATAAAGTGCTAAAATGAAACTTTTCTGCTCAAGCTTAATTTTTTTATACACAGATTATAGTAATTTTTTACAAAATAGGCCTAGACTATTTTCTCCAGCAAGATGTTGTCCCACTGAGCATATGCTAAGTAGTATGCAAAGTAGCACCGTGGACATACTCTGGGAATGGGTTGGCTTTATTAAGAGGAAATGTTACTCACAGAGCTTTGACCAGTTTTGTTCACCTGATGCTGTTTCTCCTGCCCAGGCATTCCTTGTCTCTCCAGCAGCTCTAACTGATAGCTCTCCAATGTTCCCTTTGACCTGTCTGGTCCACCTTGGTCAGCACATCAAACCTAGCAGGCACTGAGTCAGGCTGCTTCTAGCACAATACCAGGACCCCAAAGTGAGAAAAATGGTGTCCTAAAGTTAGGCAAAAAAAGCAGTTTCAAGGAAAGTTTGGCTTGATACAGGTAAATCTGGGCAAACACAGATTCCCTCTCTGTTGCTCATGCAACTCAAGCTTGTTACAGAACAGGGAGTATGAAGCATGTTTGTATGTGAGGATCACACATAGGAGCTCTGAGGTCAAGCTGTACTAGTAAATTAAACAGTCTTGGGGTACTGACACCCACCTGTCTGCACTCTTAAGTGATGGCACAGTTTTGATCTGGACCAATGAGCACTCTGACAAACAGTTCACTGGCACCATTCGGAAACTAGCACAGCCAGGGACCTTTCCCAGCAGGCAGCAGCAATGAGGCCCCCCTGCTGTACAGAGAGAGATTATAATGATGCCATGGGCAATGTCAGGCCAGCTGGTCTCTGCACCAGACATGGCACATCTAATTTTTGTTGCCTGAATATATTCTGGCTCAGTCATGCTTATTGTGCCCTGACACATTACACCTTTAACCTGTAAAACAGTGGCAGTCTTTACTCACTTGGGCAGTCATTTGCCTGAGTCTGACCAAAATCACAGAAGTAACAGCACAAAAACTGCATCCCCATCTAATGACAAGACCACTTCCAAAGGATAAAGTTTTAGGGTTTCCTCAATAGAAACATCAGCATTTTAGGAATTTGTTAAAGACTGTATTCGGGCATGAAAATTGTGAAGCTGTATGCCTAAAAACATCCTAGTTTGGCAATAATAGAGGCAAGTTGAACAAAATTTCCTAATGCAAATATAAGGTGATATTGATAGTACAGTTGCTCCAATAATGACACCTGTAAGAAGCTCTTTAGCATAAGGAATAGTAAGGCTGTAGAGATTACACTTACTTTTCTTAGTTCCACCAGCAGAGCAGCAGAGAGCTCATCAGCCTGAGGAGTGTTGAAGCAGCCCCTCTGTTCTCTCCAGCACACTACTGGCTAGTAATTTATATCTGGGACACATTAAAGCCTTAATTTTCAGCAACTTTACCTTCCTTTTGGTCAGGCAGAAAACATTGCATTCCTTCTCCAGAATCTCTCTAAAAGGTCAGCTCACCAAGGGGGGGCCTTTGGAAAGCTGCAGGAATAGCATGTGGGCTGCCACATAAGGTGTGCGCAGCTGGTGTTCAGCAGCTGTGAGCTGAAAACCAATGTAGAGCTCCAAAAAGACTGCTGCCAGGCTGCTAGCTTGTTGGATTTTGTGTTTGGATTTTTTTTTTTTTTAATTTTGCTGCCTAACAGTGACTTTCTGGTCTTGATTTTTTGCTTTCTGTATATATGGCTTTAAAATTCTCGTTTGCTATGGGATCATTACTGGCAATTCCATCTTTTATGCTTTACTAATGCCAGGTTTGTACACAGAAGGAGCCTTTCTGGCACCTAGCTGCAGCATTTTGTGGAGATGACTGGATCTGTTGGAAAGTATCACCTAACAGCATGACAGTGTCACTGCTGATGCCTGAAATGTGTCCTCGTGTGTCTAAAAGTCCTTAATGCAGCTGGACTTAACTGGACACAGCTGATTTTCAGATTCTGCTTGAAAACAGAAACTGAGTGGAAAAATAACACAATCTCCCATCACAGATGACCCTGGATCTGTGGGTGCTTTGGGGCCCGTTACATGGTGTCTCAGTGATCTCCACCACTGGCACTGCAGACAAAGGCCAGATCAGAAGCAGCCTGGCCACAGCCCTAAGTGTTCACCAACATCTGCTTCCAAGGCAGTCCTTGCTTACCCACACAGGAACAATCTGCATCTTGCTTCAACCTAAGCCAAACACTGGGGGAATAAGCAGAGCCTTTTGCACTCCCTTCTGATTTGCACTCAGTCTGTTCTCTGATCTTTTGTTTGTTTTGTATTCCTACTGTGTTACAGAATATCTCACAGCTATTTGGGTCTCTTGCTTGGAGCACCTGCTTCTTTTGAGGGGGCAATTTAAATCATAGTAACGGGATATATTGTTGTTCTCAGTGTTAACTCCAGAGAGCAATAACCCTGTGGCATTCTGGGATCTGGTCATTTACCCACCTGTGCATTTGGCTTTTTGTGTCTATATTGTTTATTTATAATGCAATTTCAGTGTCTGCAGTCTGGAACATGTCAGTTATCTGGAGGTCACTCAAAAATAAGTAAATATGCACATTAAAGATTGATGAATCATTTTTCCTACTATATGCTAATATAATAATATAATGCTAAGCTGGAAATTAGGAGCTTGATCCAGCAAATTTCACCATGTAGGTAGTTTCATTAACCTCATCAGCAATGGGAGGCCTTTTTGTGTAAGGGTCTTTTCAATCTTTGCATGAGACTATTATATTGACAATGAAGTCAATAAATTTCTCTAACAATGTCTGAATTTCAGTGCTTAGCAGTTTAGGGGAACACAACAGCTTTATCTGCAATACATTTTAGCAAAGTCACATTCAGAGTATTACTTTATAAAAATATGCTGATATTTAGGAAATACAGGCATGTGCTGGCTGAGTAGTTACAAAGCAGTAGTGTTGCACACCAAATTTACAAACACTCCACACTGCAAAAGCATTTAATATTTTTTTACAAGGTATAGTATCTTTATTTTTTCCACCCTTTAGCAAGATTATGGGGTTTTGCCTTGGAAAATCCATGGAAACTTGTTGGGGAGTCAAAATTTCATGGTAAAGAACAGGAAAGTATTGTAGCTGTTACAAAAGGAGTGGAATTAACTTGTATCTCTTTCTACACATAGTCTTTTTTCTTCTCAACACAAGTTCCAAGTAGCTATCTAAAAATATGTTTATAATGAAGCTCTAGGGACTGCTGCATAACACCATCTTGTACAGGGAAAGGTTCTTCAACCTGCTATTTCAGGACTCCAATGCATCTGGGTATTATACATTGAACTCTCAGAAATCTTCTTGTGAACCCTAGTTATTCCATTAACTGAACTTATTCTGTGTTATATACAAACTATTTATTTCCTGTCAAACTTGATGGGGTTTTTCAAGATAGCAAAAAGAAATACAGTCTGATGCTGTATATATACCCTGTGTGCAGGGCAAATTTCTAGAGGGTGATCTTTGTTCATCTTGTTTAGCTTCTGTATTCTGGATCCTCAAGCAATAAAAAAAAAAATTAAAAAAATATGCACTTGAGGAAGCATTGTCTCTAGTAGCCCCAGAACTAAGAGTTTTCTTCTATTTTTCTCCTGCAAGTGACTGACTGAGAATGATTCCAGCACTGTGCAAGGTAATATTCAGAATGGAACCTGATTACTAAATGCTTCTGCTAAGTGGGTACATATACTGCAACCATTAGCATGGGATCTGACTGTCATAGGCATTCCCAGAACAGAACATTGTAATAAAGAGAGAGAAATATACTGGGGGGAAATGCTGAAGAGGGAGAAGGTGAGAAGAAGAAGGGCGAGGTGGAACAGCCAGGAATCATGGAACCAGTCAGAATACCTGACCCTTCAAGGGAAACTCTGGTAAAAACCTGTATATCTTGTAAGGTTTCAATGCTATAGTTTAATTTAACACAGTTGTTGAGTCCAGAGGAAAAGAAAACTATGTGATCTTGTAGGAAGAAATTTGATTTTGTGGAGGAAGGCAGGGTTAAATACTCAAACACTGAGGCTAAAGAGTGCATTCTGTTCTTTTCTCAATTAAAAAGAGTATTTTACAGAAAATCCTAACATAGGAAAGGAGACATTTTCAAGAAAAAAAATCATAGGCTAGAAGTGACATGCTCCTTCCTTTTAGATTATTTTTTAATGATTGCAAATACAATTATCTGATAATGAATATGTAACTCTAGAAATAGCATGAACCTAACCTTCACACTTCATCTGGAGAGCCCAAGGGATGGAATATAATGCTTTTCAATCTATGCAGCCATTCTAATTCAAAATAAACACCAGTACAAAGTAGTTTCAATCAACAGACACTTATGCTGAAAGATATTCACCTTGATTTTACATACTAATTCTCTGGTTTTAACATCATTTACATGATACTTCCTTCTTACAGAGTCAGTAATTTCAACTTCATAATTTCTACCTCATAGTTTTATCTGCAGTTGACTGTAGGAATTCACTGAGAGGTGGAGTGAGGTCTCCCTTCTCTGTCAAACAGCTGCTGGTCATCACAGTTGTTTAACTTATACTGTTTGGTCAATACTGTTGGACTCTGAGTACAGACACACCAGATACATTTTTTCTTAGAGAATGAGGATTTTTACCATGGACAATTCTCCATCTGAGCTATTCATCATGTCTTCCTCTAGTCAATAGAGAATAATAAGCATTTCTGTTCATCTCACCCTGATAGGGGCATCTACAATAAGGTAAATGAGTTACATCCTAAAATTGCCTAGTTTCTCTGTTCACCATGAACAGAGATCAGCATGAGTTGTGTGGTTGTAGGCATTTATACAGTAGACACAGGAAGGTAGGTGAGATTAATCCAGGCACTGCCTTGGCACTTTGGGCAGTTTTCTCTGTCTGAAAATGGACAGGTTTTGGTATGGCTGAGCAGGTTCCAGGCAGGGTAATAAATGAAGTAGCCACTGTTTGTGTTGCACAATCTTTTTATAGAAAGTAGCAGGTGTTTCCATCATCATTCAGTTAATGCAAAGTAATACAGGCAAAACAAACTTTTACAGCTTTAGAATACAATATTGCTATGGCCTGGATAACCTAAATTTGGCACTGAAGATAGCTGGGAACTGGTTTTGCTATTGCCTGTGGCTCTTGAGACAGGAAAACAGTCTAGTTGAGATTAAGCCTTCAATAAGACAATCAATCACAAGGCTGAAGGAGCTTTAAAGAAATCACCTGCTACAGACAAACCCCTGAGGCAAGGTCATCTTTAGTGAGATTATTTTTGTCTTTGCAGAGGTCCCAAGTTGGAGACTTCAGACTACTAGTATTTAAATTGATGCTTCCTAGTTGTAATTTATAGCCACTACTTCTTGTCTTCTCTACTATGGGCTTGAACAACCTTTTCTATAACAGACTTCTACCATGCCACCAGCTAGTTCCCTGTTCTCTAAGCTAAACAATCCCATTTTGTCTGATTTTTTCATACAGTACAGTGATACATTCTCTTCTCAGCATGTCCCAGCTCTGTCCAACTGCTCCACATCCATTTGTTTTCATGTCCAAAAATAAACATAGTTCTGTTATAACACCTTGCCTGACCTGTGGTGGGTGGAAGGACTGGCTTACAAATTGTGTATGTTGCTGTTTCTAAGTCCCAGTACAATGTGTGATTTTTCTTGCAGCACTATGACACTGTTTGCCTGTGCTTGGGAATCATGTCACATAACCCACAGATCCTTTCCTACAGTACACTGGTTTTCCTCAGATGGATTCTCCACTTGTCCACTCTACTTTGAAGTAACCTGTCCTCTGTCAGGCTAACTCACTGCCATCTAGACCAGCTTTGAATTTAGTAAGTGTCATGGGTCTTTGCATGCATGATTCCCCTGGCCCCCCACCCCCCTTCTCCATATCTGATGGCCAATGTGGTTTGTACAAAGATGCAAACACCAGGTGAGTATTGCAGGAGAAACCATCTAGGTGCTCGCATAATTAACGTGCTCCAGTGAGGGGGGAGATGAAGAGTTTGCCATTTACTTTGGAGCTCATCAGCCTGCATATGGGTATAAAATGCTGCTGGGCCAGTTGGGTGAGCTGGTCTCCTAAGGTTACAGGCAGCATCTATGTGGACTGCAGGGACTCCTGCAGGGTGTGTTCAGCCCAAAGACAGGAAACACTCCCTGTTGTATGCATGAATGAAAAGCACCAAGATCCAGTCAAACAGGGAGATAAAATCCTGAAATTGCTACATAGATGTTTTGTTGCTTTTAATTGGGAATTCTAAAAGGCCAGAGACTGTGAACCTGTATGTTTCTAGCTGAACCAGCTTATATTATAACCCTTTAGAAATAAACTGTTGACCAAATCTGAGACTAAGTGGACTGAGCCACACCTAGAAGTTTAGAAAGCAAGTGGGTCTCACTGAAGCTCTTGACTCAACCGGAGGGACCACAACCTGAGTGCACTATAATCCAAGTAATAGATGATAGAGTTGTTATTTATGTGCTGCACTGGCAATATTTAGATACTGTATTAACAATAAATCTAATCACAATCATCCACATAATCACTGTTCTACCTCTCATGTCTAGCCGAGAGCGTTCTCTCCACTCTTCTGCCACTGTAAGCCATGTAGGATTCTCTACTGCTCCTCTCAACAATGTAAGTATTAACTTGGCCAAGGCAGGCCCTTGTCACATCTCTCAGACACCTTCACATTTTGACTCTAAGTCACTGCTAATTACCCTGAGTATTCTTTTCCAACTGCTTTTGTAGGCAGGCAACAGCATTTTTATCTAAATCATCCTCAGTTTTCTCAGTATCTATTATGAGAAACCTTTAAAAACTCCTAGTATTTAACATCATCAGCCTTTTATCTTTCCTCAATATAGGTTAGGCTGCTGTATGAGGAGGTTAGACCACTCTGTTACAATTTGGTCTTGACATATCTGCAGAGAAGCAGACAGGCAGGTTAACAAAAGGACCTAAGTGCCACCTAACTGTCATTTCAGATATCTAAGACTTGTATCATACAAACTCATAGCTTCTAATAACTTAAATTCCCTGGATATTACATTTCTTGTAGGAAGTGTGTATTTTCTCAAATACAGTCTGCACCCCAGTAATACTTAGCTCCTAAATCCCAGCAGGATTAAGAGTCTCCAACTGAAGCTTTGTGGAAAATAGATGAAGATTTAAAGGGAGAGAAATGAAGAAGAAGAAATGATGTCATTTATCCAGAATAGAGACCTTCAAGTTCCGGTTGCTGTTCAGAACAGTTTCTACATGTTCCATTAGAATGTCACTGGATGAAAAAGACCCAAAACAGATGGATAATAAGCTAAATTTAAATTTTTCTTTCCAAACTACCCTTTGAACAGAGGAATTGTGTGCATTGCAGTGTAACAATGCAGTTTGTTGTGATTAGTCACAAAAATGTTAGGAACTAGAGAGGCATTAATTGTCAACTGTAATTGTTGGGGTTTTTTGTCCCCTGAGGTATTGTATCTGCTAAGCACAAATCGCACCAAGCCACCAAGGAACAAATCCTAACTTCACTGGAGCCTTTTATTACCTCTTCCTTTATTTCTTTACTTTTGTGTCCTTTTAGAAGAAAAATGTCTTGCTTGAAAAAACATGAGTGAAAAAAGTAAAATCTTTTGAAGTGAAAGTTTCTGGTCGAGTTTAAAGGTTAGCCTTTTATTAATAGATCTCAACTACTGAGCAACCAATTTGCATCAGTCCCATGAGAATTCTTTACATTAAGTTTTGTCATCTTTAGTTGAGAAGATTAAAGACATTTTTGGAGCTCAAAAAGAAAAGATTTTATTGGATGAAAATTAGGACATAGTCCTTTTCATTATTTTCTTCCAGACAAAAACTGTTCTAAATCCATTTGTACACAGGAACATGCATACATGCCTGTATCTACCTCAATATCATCTCTCTCTATCTCTGTCATCTATCTATATCTTTACCTATATGCACATGCCATCAAGACAAGGTGAACAAACAGATTTCAGATATGAATGGAGGTTTCAGGGTTGTAGCCTTTTCATTAGCACTAGCAGGTATGTGACAAATTTCTATGTCCCTCATGTTGCAGCTGTAGGGCTACAGCATGCTTTTCAGCATCTACATTGTCATAAAAGCTCACCATGGCATTCACACAATGCCCAATCTTATCAGGACACAAGGAAAGAAAAGCTATACAACTTTTGAACGTGATAAAGCTGAGGCTAGGCTACCTAAGACAGGATATTAAGAAAACAAAGATACAGAGAAAATGTGATATTTAAGCGGGGCTGTTCTGCTAATGAAATAAGAATTAAAACTAAGTGAAGATGATGGTAGTCTTCGGTGATACATTTTGGTGCTGCTCCAGTACATCATTTTGATATACCTTATCTCCTGTACTGGTGATCATGAGGCAAATGTGCTGGCAAGCAGTAAACCTGGCTGTGTCTTTACCACTGAGCTGATATTGTGGTTGTTATGTTTTAGACATTTGAATGGTAAGATCTTCTCAGAGTAGCTTTGCAAGCACTGCAGCTGTCCAGCCTTGACACAGACATGCCCATACTCCCCACCTGAAGACAATGGCAGTAAAAAAGAAGCCACCCACTACTGACCTTGATGTCAACTAACAGCAGAGATAACAGTGGACATACAATTTTTAGCACTAATCTTTCTCCCACTTCCTCCCACAATCAGGCAGGGCCGTATCAGCTTCTGTATCTTGTCCTGTCAGGCAGATTTCAGATAAGATTTAGGAAAAGGAGGTTAAATCCCACATTGCTAATAAGCAATGACTAACAGGCTAGTGCGAATATAAATGTACTAGAAGTCCAAGGCATCTGCCACACCTTAGGGGAAAGCATCTGATACTAATGCTAAGTATATAATACACAAGTACCTTCTGTGACTGGAGTCTTCCATTAGAAATGCTCCTTCTAGAAGAGCTTCTTAAAATATCATCAAAGAATTGCTTAATACTGTTCAGAAAACAGAAGCATGCTGTAGCCTCTACAGATATGCTGTACCCTATTGCACAGAAATTCCTCTTCTTTGAAGTAAATTAATTCTTTATTTTTGTATGTCTGATGAATATTTTATTTTAAAAAGCAAATAAAAAGAGACATAAAAATATGCATTATATATTTCCCTCACTAAATGATGCTGAAAGAACACAAAAATCCGGAGTCCAAAGTAAAGATTATGTTTGCATTACTGAGGTTTGAATGAAGTGACTTCCTTTAAAATTTGTGTATTTTCTTGTGAAAGCCTTACACTGCAGCATGATTTCAATAGCAGAAAATGCTTACAAGAAGTTATCAAGACATAAGAATTAAGCTCCATATCTTTCACAGTCTATGTGTTACTGAGCAAGCCATTTCAGTAATTTTTATTTTCAAAGACAGTAGATGTGCTCTTTATTCTACATTCAACCAGCTTAAAGTGCTGGTCTCAGTCCTGATTTTAGGCAATCTTATCTACCTTCTCCCTTGCCTATAAAGAATATGGAAAATGTTTAGCATTTCTGAAGAAAGAGGGCATCTAGTTGCTGAGATATTTGCAATTTATTTAGTAATTTCCACAGGTTATTTTGTACCTGAGATGCATGTACTGAAACGAAGATAGAAAAATCTTGTCATACCTGTATTTTTGGAAAAAAGGTTTTGAAGATGAGAACCTTGGAGAACATCAGGAAATGCACTCCTACATTTCACAGTGAAAAAAGAAGAGGAATTTTTGCTTAGCACCACTTAGCTGCAAACTATGCCTGAATCCGTTGATTGTTTCGGACATAAAGAAATATTACAGAGATGCTGTATCACATATATTCACTTTTTATACTGAATGAGACAGGAGTTCATAGAAGAAGACCCACTAAGCCCTTGCAAAACTCTAATGCATAAGATTAGGGTGAGAAAAACCATTAAGGTGAGAAAACTAAGGCAACACAATACCTCTTAAATTTAAAGACTTGCAACAGCAGTAAGTACTAATATTCTTTTTCCATAGTGTTTATGCAGATTTTCACAAATACTTAATGAAAACTGAAATATCTTCCCTATATATGAAAGTGACAGTAAACTGCAAATTTTGTGTTCATGAGGTGATGATCTATCACCTGGGCTAAATGAGTAACTGTGGGCATCAACAGTAATCAATAGAATCAACATCACATGTGAGAAATGGCTGATACAGGGCCACACAATCTACTTTCACAAAATGTTTGGTTTGGTTTTGTCCTTTGTTTTGCTGTGAGAAGGCTGTGTCTATGCATCTGGCTATATGCATCCATGGAGTATGGACTGGACTGGTGAGAGATCGTACTTTTGACTCTGGAGAGAATCTGGGCAATTTCTGTTTCTCTGAAGTTGCACTTGAGTCACCTGTGCTGTGGTATCCACATAATAGCTCATAGAGAAAAGAATTTCAAGCAAAAGTTAAATATTTTCATTTGTGGGTAGATTCACAGGAACGTTGAGATCTGCCTGCTGAGAGGAAAATCTAATTTTATATTCACCCAACCCATGACACAATGTGACTACTTCTTAAACAAACTCTGTAAATGCAACTTATAGCAACCTGATGACCAAAGTTGGACTGGTATCCAGAGCATATGGTACCAGTCAGTGATCAACAGATTGTAAACATACTATCATGTCATCCTCTTAATTTCTCTCCTGCTCCAGTTCTTTGTCAGATATTAATATTTTTGTTTGTACAAAAAAACCTGTCTGAGCTCTAAGCTACTTTTTTTTGCCAGACTTCAAGTTCTTAATTCCTTCTGAGGAGGGATATAGAGACAGTATTCCCATTACAAGAATGGCTGAAAAAGTTGTTTCTCATTAAAAGCATCTAATTTTATCTTTTAGCATCCTCAAAAATGTCTGAATCATTTTCCAGAAACATTTGATTCATGAAAGAGATCAAGCATAGGAAATAACAGCCTCAATGATTAAACTTCAAGCTACTGAGAATAGACTTATATGATACACAATCTAAGTTTAACCTTAAACCTTGCCGTATGCTCTATTTTAAGCTCTATAATTAAAATTACCTTTTTGATGTGTTTCATTCACTCTGAAAAGCTCTGAATTCAACAAGAATAGTGTTAGCTCAGCTCAGTTAAGTCTGACTCTAAAACTTCCTTCCATCTGAAAATATTTAATATCATGGGAAATATTTTGTTACATTTGGGAGCAATGAACAGGAACTTGCATGTGTCAATTTCATGGATGATAGGCTTGGGTATAGCCAGAGTTCAAATTATCTCTGCAAATAAACATGTGGAATTCAAATAACCATGGCTTTTAAAATGGATTGTTAGCATTGTTAGGCTTCTTTCAGCAGCATAAGCTGCAGCAAGATTCTTCAAAGGAATACTCTTAATCTATTTTAATGCATTACCCTCAACCAGGTAAGACTCCACAGACACAGAGTTGAAGGCCAAATTAATTGTTTTTTGTAAAATTTGCAGTTTGAACATGATATTAATTCTTTGCTTTTAGTAGTATCCCAAGGCAGTACTGGAGTATGGAGTAACATATGGTCATTTCTGTATGTTTACAAGAAAAGCCATTTTTCAAGTAAACAGCCATTAGCAAAACAATAGGGGCTTCTAATCTCATTAATCCTCTAAAAGATTGCCGGGACTGGGTAGGGGTATATAAAGCTCATGCTGGCCTCTGTCTCCATTTTATTACAACAACAGAAAGCTGTTGTCCCTGTTTCATATTCCCTTCCCCCCCTTCCTCCCATGGTGGATGCTAGGAGTATTGAAAAAATATGAAGTGAGGTCAATGGTTGCTGTCCCTCTGTAAGTGCTGCAGGCTGAAGCTATGTCTATTTCATCCTTATGTTTGTATCCCAAATGACTTTTCTTACTAGGGAGCAAATCCCTCACAGGAATCAAGTACCCAGGGATGTAGGTATGTGTATGAACTAAAATATACATTGATCGTAGGGAGAGTGTTATGGAATAATGAGCAGCTGATGGTTACAAATGCACATGGTGCTGAAAGCACTCTGTTTCTGCTTTTTGCATGTTTTCTGTTCCTGTTTTGCTTTACTGAGTCCCTGACTCTAGTGAAGGACGTTGGAATCAAGCAAACAGAGAGACAGAGACGTTCTGTGCAGTGCAGAGACACCCACTGGTATATTTAAGTAAAAAATTACCCTCCTTCAAAATGTGTAAGACAGCCATCTTAACTTCTGGCAATGAAATCATAAACTGAAATTACTGAATATTGGGGAGGAATATCCTTCAGAGAGTACTGTAAGTGTTGAATGCACAGTGGTGGTATATAGCAGCCCGTGCTGTACATCAGAGGGGACACGCCACAGCACTTCTTCACCAACTCATCCTAGAGCTGACTTTGTGTTTTAGAGCTTCTGGCAGCAAATGCAGCCTGAGGCAACTGAACGCCATACAGAGCAGTTTTAAGACTGCTCTAAATCCTGGCAAGGGCTCAAACAGTTTTATAGTCCTCACCATAAGAAAGCAGTTAAGGTGTCTAAAAACTGACGTTTATGTGAGGTCTGTGCCAGAGATTCAAAGCTCACTATTACTTCAAATGCCTTCTGTTTCATGACTATATACTGTGCCAATATGCATAATCTAACCTGCTTACCTTAATATGCTTTTCAGTCTTTATTTCCTATTTTTTCTGCACGTTTGCTACCACCCAATTTTCTCCCTGGAACGTAATCTCTGTCCCTGCTGCTTTGAGAGCACACCAACAGTGACAGCTCTTCGCCCCTTGTGAATGTTTGTGTACACATACAATGGTCAGTATAGGATTAAGACACAGGAATTAAAGACCCAAGTCTAAATCTCTAACCCTGGAATGATTAAATGAAAGTCTATTGGGTTGGGTTTTTTTATGAACCATCTTTTTTATTCTTGAACAAGCTCCTGATCCATATCGTTGTGAGAGTATGAGCTCACTGAACTTGACATAACCGTATTTGGTGCAATCAGCAAACAGTAAAGCTGCAAAGTCAGTGCTATCTTGTGTTTTAGAGTTCAAATCCTTTCAGACGTGTGAGAACTACCCAAGATGACAGCTATAAGTGAAGTAGTCCTCCCCTCCTTACTTCAAGTGGCTGGGAAAAAAAGGAACTGCAGAAACCTGATTTTTCATAAGGGGAAATGTATGTTGCTTTGGTGTTACTCCCACCATAAGGATTGATCATGAAGAAACAAGGGGCCTCAGGCAGAGGGCCTTGGACTAGCTGAAGTTTTTCACTCTCTGGTTGTTACTGTAATGCAGGTGGTGCAACCTAGTCAAGTGTTATTTCTGCTGTGCCTGCTAGTAACTGTGTCTTATCTGTCACTCTCTGTAAACATAAAGTGTCATGGTTGCAGCCCCTGCTGCCATCAAAAATTGCATTTCATATACAGGCTGAACTAATATCTCAAATTTTTTTAGGTTCCATGTTCCATCCCTCATGAGTCCTTTCTGCAGCAGTCATCACAAATTTGGCAGCTCATGACTCTTCAGTGAATCATGTCTCTACTTCTCTGGACCTGTTTGCTTTCTACAAGGGTGTATGCAGCAAGCCCTTATTTGTCCTTTTTTTTCCCTATGGGAGTTTTGATTTATGCAGTTTATAATGTGGAAAATACGTTAAGACTTGGGCTCAAGGGACAAGCAGATGCTTTAAAAATAAATAGCTATTTTTTTTGGTAATGAAAACGAATTAAGAAATATGGTCCTACATAGAAGATGCAAAGTTCAGAAAATAAATTGAGGCTGAAGACAAATTGCGTCCTTTCAAAACCATTCTCCTAGTTTGTGAGGAGGGTATGGATTGAAAGTTTGAACCTGGCCTTGCCGAGCACATCCCGCGGGGCGTCCTGAGCATCATGACTCTTGCCCAGCTGCACCCTTGAGGTCTATCCCGTCTCCCGCCTCTTTTTTGATGCGGTCCGTGGATGCCGGCGCAGTTGAGAGCCACGCTCGGGGGTAGGGGCAGCAGCTTAACCTTTGGGCATGTGCAGCGCGCACGCCTGTGCCCGTGTGGCTGTGCCCGTACCAGTCTGTGCCTGTGTCTGTGACTATGTGTGAGTGTGTCCGTGGGAGAGCAGCAGCCGGTGCCGCACAAGCTCTCCGGACAGCGCGGGGTGCTGCTCCACCTGCAGTCATGTGTCACGGCCAGCGGGACGGGCGCGGACGGAGGGATGCCGAGCCCCCTTCGCCCCCGGCCCTGCTCACCTTCGCCCCTCCCGCTCTGCAGAGGCCCCTCTCATCCCGCCCACCGCAGCCAGGGCTGCCGGCCGGTGCGCGCCTCCGCCCCACGGCCCTGCTCACCCCGCTTTCACCACACCGCTTCCATCACGGCTCTCCGCCCGCGCCTCGGGAACGGGGAACACGAGCACCCATTCCCGCTCGCTCCCCCGCTCTGCCTTCATCTCTCCCCGCTCTGCCTCACCGCCCCGCTCGCGCGCTCCCGCCGGCTCGCGCGCGCACGAGTGACATCACCCCCGTCCAATCAGCCGCCGCCGCTCCCC
>VZSE01009161.1:332776-587948 GCA_013398275.1 Promerops cafer | reverse complement strand
GGCGGGCACCCCCCGCCCGCGCAGCGCAGCGGGGTCCCGCGTTAGAGCGGCGGTGACAGAGCGGCGCGCGGCCACCGGCACCGCGCGGTCCTGGGGAGGGGACACCGCCCCGGCTGGGTCCCCTCAGCGGCGAGGAGTCACAACTTTGCCGGTGCGGACGGGGGAACCCGGGCAGCTGGGTGCGGGGCGGCGGGGCAGCCCCCAGCCCCGCCACGGTTCAGGGTGGAACCCGTTCCTTTGCGGCGGCGGGGGCGGCGGCCCTTAGCCTGCGCGGAAAGCGGGGCGGGCAGGGGGAAGCCGCCCCCTCCCAGGGCGCCTGGCCGCTGGGCACGGGATTACTCGGCACCCCGGGCTGCCGAAAGTGGGCCGCCTGCTCCGGGTAATCCCCCGGCGAGTGCTGTCCCCGCCGATCGTGGGCTCGGGGGGGATGCTGGCTGGCGAGGGACCGGGATGCTGCCGCAGGGGAAGCCTCATGCGCGGTTTCCTCTCCGTTTCCTACGGCGCACGTATGGATTTTGGCAGCGTGTGTAAAAACGCGTCCGTACCGTGGTCTTCCAGTGCATCATTTCAGCACCATAGTCTATGTGCCGGAGCAGCCGCAGCCTTGCGCCGTACGCTGATTAATCTGCGTTTTGGGTGTGTTTAGAGGTGACGGGCTAAAAAGGGTGTTGTTTTAGTTTTTTTTTTTTATTGCACCTTCTTGCAGTAAAAATTATAGCGTTTCACTTTGTTTTCTCCTTGTAAAATGCTAATAATGCCTTTTTTTCAGCGCCGCGTTTCCGTAAATGTCAGTAATTCGGAGCGGCTGTAGAAACCTGCTGGTGAGGGCAGAAATGCCATCGCTGAGCTCCGCTGAAGGCACCTGGAAGGGCTGAGCCTGCCCGAGGGTGCCGCGCCTGAGCTGCACCGCGGTGAGCGGCTCTTTAGGAATTGCAGCTGCTCTATGAAGCGCTGTTTAATTCTGTTTATGAAATCTACGGGAGATTATCTATGCAGTTAATCAACTATGCTCCATTTAGTAATGAAAGTAAACTGTGACCTCTGAGCTGCGAATGTTTTCGAGTGTTACATTCTAGCATAGTCATAGTTATATAACAATATAATAATACAGTTATATTAAAGCACATAAAGAAGGGTTTGTTAACGTTTAAAAAAAAAAAAACATTATGTAATTATTAGGCTGTACAACTTAGGGAAAAAAATGCCTTTAAAATGCAGCCACCTGTGCAGAGGTGGCTGTATCA
The DNA here is from genome assembly GCA_013398275.1 of Promerops cafer. Taxonomy (NCBI): domain Eukaryota; kingdom Metazoa; phylum Chordata; class Aves; order Passeriformes; family Nectariniidae; genus Promerops; species Promerops cafer. The sequence goes on along the minus strand of VZSE01009161.1, from coordinate 586,704 downwards.
AAGACGGTATTAACAAATATGTTATTTAGTTTCACTCTTTTGTATAGAATTACTTGTAAACCAGTAAAAACCATGAACACAGGCCTTGAAATTACATAAGACAGAAGAAAGCTTTCTGAAATAACTTGAAGTTATAAAAATTCTCAGTTTTTTTCATCTACCATTAGTAACTTCTAAATGTCCTTGTAGTGCAAATACTGTACAGAATGATCTTTGGCTCATGTTGTATAAATGATAATGCACCAAAATTTCTTTAATAAGAACTCACCTTAAGGTTTCTGAAAACTGTTGGTAGTATAAATCTTTTGTTTGGTCGTTTACATTCAAATATGTGTTATTTGTTATATGTTGCACAATTTTTGTCTTTAGTGATAATTGACATTATAAAAAAATATATCTTTTCTATCTCTAAATTTTGCAAAAAGTAAAAAATAACCTAGGCAAAACACTTCTGTCCTGGTCCATATTTGTATTATCCACATTGCTGTTATAAACCAGCAAGAGATTTCCAGTTTCACTTTTAAGAGGTGGTAAAAAGTAATGCAACCTCAACACAACTTCATGGTAATACAAGAACCTACTTGATTTTATAGAATTTTAAATTGAATATCTTAAACACCTTTTCTAGAGAAATCCCACATTATTAAGGCTATGGAACAAAGAGGTTTTAAGTGCCTTTTTGAGCATGGACTTCTGATACAGTTTTAATTACATGATCACATACTATTTTTTTTCCCACAGGAATCTGTCTTTCACTGCATGGGATAGATTGAGCTCACTTAAGAGAATTCAGTATTTTTCATTGATTGTTGTGTGAGCCCATGATTTATTTATTCAGTGTTACTCAGCTCTGCTTTGAAGACAGAACTGGTAACATCTGTATGAGCTTTGCTATAGTGCTTATCAGTATGTGATCAGAATGCCCCACAAAGTACTAGTAGTTTATCAAACACTATCTAAGGTGGGACGACACTTCTACAGATGGTGAAGAAAGGCACAAAGAGGGTTAGGTGAAAAGTATTCACTCATTTTTTGGTGTCCAGTTTGAAATTTCTACAATTCTTGTAAATATGTTTGCTCAAGTTATACATGCTACTGCTTTTTGGAACAGTCCTGACTACTCCACATCTCTGAGTATATCTGCAGAGTGAATGGGGAAAAAGAGGAATTTACAGATAATTACAAACTATGAAAGTTTTAGGTTAAATGGTTTGCTGCATGACAGTAAGGGGAATGAGGGAAAATACATTAGAGAGAATGTTATCCATTAAAGTCTTTGTGGCATATTACAGAGCCCCTGTCCCTTTTTCTTTCTGCGAGCTCAGTTCTTCAGTAGATAAAACAAGAGTCCTACCTGCCTTAAGTTCTGTATCATCTTCAGTGGCAAGGTAACTGAATAAGAAGCACATGTTTATTTAAGCATTGTAAAAAATCAAACACACCCAAGGGAAGTTACGGTTGCGCAGACAACAGGTTATCATTTTACACCTTTTGCGTGCTTGATTTTGACCCTTAATAATGTTCTTTTGTGTTGTTCATCAAGTAAAATGTGCATACATGTCCCATAAATGTCCTTAAAACCTAGAAAATTAAATTTTAGGGAATTAAAAAAAACCCCAAGCCAACAAATGAAGAAAATGCTGAAAAATTTCAATTTTCCAAGTAAATTTCTTATTGTTTTACTGTATTGGACCTACAGTGGTTACAGAGAGAATCAGAAAAGTTTAATCATTTGCAAAAGGCTCCTGAACTTTTACCATCAGCAGTGATATTATAAGGGTGCAGTCCCGTTTATGTACAGCAGTGGTAAAACAGAATGGAGTAACTTGTAGTGCATTTGCTGGGGAGTGGAAAAGTAGTGGAAGACTCAAGTCCTTTGTACTGTAGGCTTTAGGATGCTTTGTGGTGCATGAGAGCTCTTTTGCTGGACTTCTGCAAGCACAATCCTTTTCACTTCATCATTTATATGTATCCGAATGACAGTGCCTTTATTGTCCTGTAGCCAGTTCAGTCTTAGGGTTTTAGGTATTCCTGGTCTTGACCATTTCAGATTTTGGTTTCGTATCTCACCCAGTCCTGTCTCTTTGCTTTTTTCCTATCAGCTTTCCTTCCATTTACTTTCATTTATTCCTTGGAGCCTCCTCATCCTGGCTGTGTCAGCCCAGTCTAATCTCCTTTCCGCAGTCTCCAGTCACTTTTTCTGTGCTTTTAGCAGACATTGGTCTCAATTTTTATTCCTCTTTAGAGACTGTAAGGTGGCTTTTGTTCTTCTCCACTGAAACAACACAGTACTTGCTTCTTAGAAGTTGGTTGATCTTTGTTACATTTTCAGAGATAAATGACAGAGCATAGCCTTAACTCAAAGCCTGTCTATACTGATGGTTTCAAGCCAGAGTCACAAACATTTTTTGAAGAAAAATGATTGCAGTTTTCTTCCATTGTTCCTTTTTAAAAATTAGAATCTTAAATTTTTTGATGTGGCATGTAAGTATACGTTTCATATGCATTGGCCAAAAGCAAGGACACCCAGGACACTTTGACAAAGTTGTAAGTAGTAGTAAACTATAGAAATGCCGAGCAACCTCAACAGTCCTGATTATGCAGAGAAATCAGCAATTCTGGCTGCAGCATATCCTATATTTTTGCTTAACTCAGCTAAATTTTGCAGGGTTCTGTGCTGACAAATAAAATAACGGATGATTTGGGTTTTGTTTGTATTCATACTAATTTCTTTCATTTTATCTCAAGGATTTGTTACAACCTCTTGAGACAAATACTTACAAAAAGATGATGTAAGCATCTCACTGAATTGAGATCAGGATAAAACTGGTGGAGTTACCATCGCATCATAGTGGTTTTGTTTAGATAAGGTAGTCCTTTGGATGTGGTAAAATAGTATTTGCAATAACATAGTAGCTCTTGTGTTTGAAATAAGGGACATGGTTGAGCTATGGTTAGCACTACAGACAGAATAATTAATGTGATACAGTATGTTAAAATGAAGAAATAGAAATATACATATTTGACAAGTTCTTGGCTTTATTCTGCGTAATGTTTTCATAACTGACACATAGTGGACAGATTATATGTTGGTCCCATGGAAATGAGTTAGCTTGGAGCACAGAGATCAGGATTTAGTCATGAGATGAGTGATCTTCTTATAGCTTTATTGGAAACATCCTATTTTACCATAGACAATTCAATTCTCTTCAGTTCAGCAAGAGTTGAACAGAAGTGTTACTATTAGTTATTCTTAGTCAAGCCAGTACTGAGTTGTTAGACATGGACTTGAATTTACTGCTTCATTAGATTTGCATGAAATTAGTTTTCTTTTTCATAAAATATGAGTAATGCACTTCAGTTTACCAGCTGCTAAATTTAATTTGTTTGTAAAAATCAAAGAGAGATGTTTATATGTTCAGTCAAGCATTGGAACAGATTACTCGCAGAAGTTGTGCAGTTTCTCTCCTTGAAAGCTTTCAAGACTGAAAAAATAAAGTCCCCAGTAACCTGACCAAATATCATAGCTTTCAGCAGGAGGTCAGGCTGCAAACCTCCTGACATCCATTACAATATAAACTATCCTACGACATCCCTTATTCTGACTTCTCTTACAGCATGAAATATTGTATGAGATTATTCTGTAATTCTCGGGGAACGGGGGGAGAAAGTCAATATACTGTCTGAACAGTACTTTCTGAAAGGGAAAGGATAGCTGTGCCAACAGACAAAATATTCAATGTGTGAATTAAATAATGTTACAGACTGAATTATCTTTATAGTTTTTATTGGTAATGGTATTTAAATGCACTACTAGATTTGCTGTGGATTAGTTAGACTTGATGTTTTATTATAGGTCTGTTTTCAGGGAGATTATAGCAGGATTCAATAGCTTTGTCAGTTTACATGTAACAAGTTGTAGTTTTTCATCTTTAAGTTCATAGGAAAAAAGAATCTGGTCTATTAATACAACCGTTCTTTATGCAAATCATATTTTTCATACAAAATCTCATACTCAAAATCTTAATGTAAATATTTAAAACAAACACGGATGCTGCTAAGTGGAACAGGCTGTTCATGTTGTCTCAGGGTTGTTGCTAGTTATGGTGCTGATGTTTCTGGGGATGATCAGTGCTTACTGAGTGGGGAGATAACTAGGTGCCTTGTCTTAAGCAGAGTGACAGGACAACAGAAGAGTGACAAGTTCTAACATATGAGCTTTGGTGAGATGGGAAATTTAGTGTTTTTCACCATCAGGACAGAAATCCATGTAATTTTAATTTTTTGTGTACTGTAAAAACACTGATTTTTTTTTTTAGTGCCTACTTATAATTCAATTAATATGTGATACAGTGATGAATATGTATCTTTTTGAAAGCTGTCTTGATTTTATAAATACCATAAATTAACCTTTCACATATAGTTTTGTTTTTCGCTATGTCTTTTTTTGAGATTTTTCATGTTTAAGATTCATCAGAGCTTAGGAGAAATACACCAATTTTCTTTTTCTTCTGTGAGAAAAGAGAAGCAGTCATATACCTCAGACATTTCTTGATGAAGACTTCCTTCTAGGAATCTGTATATCCAACTAGAATGCTTTATTTGAAACTTGGAATAAAGCTGACTTTATTTTGATAAAGGCAATCAGTTGTCCTGCCAACTACTCACTGATAAGACCTTAAAAAAGTTAAAAATAGATTAAATGTGTCTATGTTGTAGAGCAAGACTATATTTTCCTTTACTAAGAATTATTAGCAAACTTGTAAAAGTGCCTAGAAGGATAACGTACCTGTTGATAAGGCTTGCTTTTTCTAGAAGTGTGAACTCTCTGCTGTTACTAGTACGACTTTAGAGAAAGCATTGCATTTTTTCACTATGATCATTTTTGAGCAAAGCAAAAAAAAATAATTAAGATAAATGAGAAAGAGCAGCTAGAAATAACACTTTTTTTGTTTTCTGAATGTCTTCTGAAGATTAAGGTCATCTCTCTTTTGTACTATTGCCAGAAGCCCAGCTCCCCTTTCATCAGCAGTCTACAGTTTAGTTCTTTTATAAAAATGAACTTCAGAATATTGAAAAGTTTCCTCTTCAGATTTTCATTAAAAAGGAGCTCCCAGGGAGACCAGCTGCTGTTGAAATAGATCTTGGGAAGCCAGGCCTTCTGAAACGCTCCTTTTTTTGCCTTCTTCTTGTCACTTCCTGCACTCTCTTTGCCCTGTATTTTTATTATATCTTTTCCTTCTGATGTTTCCTGAAGGTGAAGTTTTTCAAAAACTTTTAACATATTTTAAAGAAGTATCCAGTTCTGCTACTTAGACTAGGTGTAGCTGTGATATCCCTGAAAAATATGTAAACAGGCCATCACAATGGCAGAATTAGTCTACAACTTGACTGTAATAGGTTGTTTTTGAAATAAAGGTGAAAGTTCAGGACTTACTGCTCTTTAAAAATTGTGTATGATTTTGGTTTTGATTGCTTTGATTACTTCCTTGACATAAGCGCTCTGCAAATATTGTAAAACAAGCAAATAAAACCCAAACAAAACCATTAAATGATAGCTATTGGAACAGTGCCAGTGCTGACTTCCATTCTAAACATCTGGGGTGATACTTACACTTTGTTGTTTAAACATTTTCTGTTTCAGTTTTGCATTAGGCCTTGTTAGATGGATTCTTTGGCTGCTTTGGTTGTGGGTTTTTTATTTAGTTGGGGTTTCTTTTTAGTCAGTGTAGGAGTAGAGGTTTATTGTCAGAGTTTTAATGGAATGCTGAATTAGATCTTAATTCCTTTTCCTAATCATAATAGTTCATTGCCTGTTTCATTTCTTGGTGTTGATCTTCCCCATTCAAAAGCAGAGTTCTGCAAACTTTTTTAATGCATTTACTGAAAAATGCATGTATGTGGTAATTCCTATCACAACCAATTTACCTGATAATTCTTGTCTTTTTATAAAAAGATTATATGTGTAAGCATAGAGGAGTTTACATGAAGAAGTAATTTCCTTTTAAGCAGCTCGTATTTATAAAATAAGATTCTGGAAAGCACTGGCAAAACCTAATTAAAATAATTTAAAAAAATTTCTTATTGAAAAAATACTGACCTGTCTTATTTGACACACTGACCTCATCCAGTCACTATTACATCAGCTTATATTCATATACTCTAACATGTCTGTATACAAGGTCTTTCCCCCCATGCACTCCTATTTGAAGACAGTGAACTGAAGAAGAAAGTTACCTCTATTAAATACTCCCAAAAACAAAAGGGAAGAGAAGTATATAATCTGAAGTAGGATGATTTTGAAGAACTGAGTTTAGAAGTTACTAATTCCATTATTAAAATGTCAGTGTAAAAACTACTTTGACTTAATTGCATTGTATTACTGAAATTAACAAGTACATTTACTTGGTAGAAGATGCTTTTTATTCTGAGGATCTTCTGTCATTATGTGCAAAAAATGAGTCATTACTTAAGGAATTTCTTGGACTGAAGTTTTTCTCCCTGTCTCTTCTTGGAAATTTCATATTGACTATGAAACAGGAGAAAGAACAATATAAATTCTCCCTCTGGGATAGTAGAGTGGATAATTGTTTTAAAATATTAAGTAGCTTTTTGTTTTTAAAGTGATGGTGATCTGTGTTTTATTAGCTAAGAATACTTGAGATAACTAAAGGGGTTTGAGTAAAAAAGACATGATTGCATTTTTATTACCAGCAATTTTTTGATTCATTTATTATTAGGCTGGGTGATTGCAAAATGTGATTTTGGGGCATAAAGGAAAGTGGTATATGTGAGAAATAGGGTTAATTTGCACTTAACTGTATAGGTGAAACACAGAAAAAGGCAAATATGATTAAACCAAATATTTTGTTGTTGTGAAAATGGGAGTTTACTTATCTGCTGCTCAGAATGGCAGAGATTGCTACAAAAACCTAAAGGCATAAAGAAAGTTTTGTAGTTAAAACAGCCTCAGGTTTGTAATAAAGCACAGCTGTTGCCACTTCCGCTCACATTCTTTTATAGTAATACATTCTGTGGGTTCTCTACAGACCAGCTGACCCAGTCTTAAATGTGGCTGAACCATAAAACCTGTTTTGTCTCATTTCTATGAGATCTTATTTGAAGCATTCAAAAGATAAAAAAGCCTTTTTTTTTCCTTCAGACCATTTAACTCCAGTCAAATGTGATGTTTGTATCTAAAGTTACAGCGTCTTCTTATAATCCAGACTTTGCCTATGCATATACTGAAAAGAAGCACAGAGTGGCTGAGTAGAATGTAATTTTTTTTTTTTTAACTAGGACAACTCTGAAAGAAATATACTTCAGTGCATTACCATATACTTACGTATTACTTCAGTTTTATTTACATTCCTGTAGCAGGCTTTTGTGACCTACTAAATATTTTTAGCTGATCTGATCCTTGGCAGTGTTGCTAACATAGTATTTAAACTGACAGTGATTAGATAAAGCTTGCAAATAGTCACTAAGATTTCCTGTATGTGTGTGTTGTGTGGTTTTTTGTTTTTAAAAAGCATCAACAAACCAACCCCCCCAAACCCAACAAATATCAAGCACTCTGGTATGGTACAAGTGCCAAGAGAAGAAAGGAGAGTGTGGAAGGAATATATGTGGTTTTTTGGTCACTGTCAAAAAAATTCTAGTATACCATATAAACCAATGAAAACTGGTCAGAATTTATTGTTCTGTGATTATTTAATACTACCAAAGCACCTACATATTTTGTGTAACAGAGCTAACCAGCTTTCAGATATTCTTTCTAGACCAGCTTGAAGGAAAACTGGATTAATATAAGGACAGTGAAGGTTATGGAGCACCTTGCAATGCAATTTCTATTCCAGCAGTTTAGTACCTGTCTCTAGACAGCCGCTGGTTAAGGTTAGCATGCTTCTAGGTAGAACAGTTTTCATACTTGTTTGTGACTGTCTAAACTAAAGCACTCCAAACATTTAGGATATTCTTGGCCTATTTTTCAAGAACTGTCATGTTTAATGAGGTATTAAACTTTTGTTTATAAGTACCGAGTGCCTTTCTAAAATGGTAAAACATTTATTGTGTGGGTACTAGCTAGATACTGTGCTATCTAATGGGGTGTGCAAGCAGACAAAGGGCAGTTACTTGGGATTTGTCTTGGATCCATTTTAATCTAAGATAATAAAATAACTAAAAAGGAAATATGGTTATATGTATAGCTACTAAATTAAATTTTTGAAATTTTGGTGTACCAGCAGGGAAATTTCAGTTCAGCTTCATAAAACATAGGTAGTCATTCCAAAGAGTCCGGGGCTAATTCTTGCCTGTTCTGGGGGAATCCATTGTTAAGTACACATTCTCAGTAATTTTTTTCTTGTCAGTTGATCTTCCTCATCTGCAAGTTTTGTCAGAACAGAAAATTCAGAGTTAAAAATAGGTGAATTTAAATGAGAGGACTTTTTGTTAGCTGTTAACATTAGTCTTTTAACCTTTATCATCGAGATGCAAGTTTGGGATTGGACTGAGCTCTCTCTGGTTGAAGATGTTTACCATAGTATAGAATATCAATATTTAGGTGTTGGGAGTAACTTCACAGAACACAGACGCTTGTGCTTCCTCTAAACAATCCTTCAGGATGTTGCTGAGCACTTATGTATAAAATGTATTTGTATTTGTGGGTTTATATCTCTTAATCTAAAGGGTAATTTTATTGATTTGGACTTCACTATTCCTGTTCTATGGGATCTATACCTGGGAGTTTGTTTAGTACATATGAAAAAATGTGTGCAATTGAGTGACATTTTATAACTTACTCTTCCTGAAAAATAGCAAAATTTCCTGTTGCAGGATATATCAGTTTGATACATTGTTTGTCTCATGCTTGTCTCCAAATTCCAAGCTCATTAAAACTTGAAAACCAGTCTTTCATCCTGGATTGTTCTTTCATCTTCCCTGGAAGTTCTCTTGATGGCCTGAGAACTTTGGTAGATGTAACTCACATCTCAGGATGGGGGGTGATGAGAAGCTGGGTCAGAGAAGGCAGCAGCTAACAAGGGCAAACACACATTCCATAATTTGCCTAGCCTGTTCTGTTCTTCAGTCTGAAGTTGTTTGCATGAGTTTAAATTCACATCAACGACTTAAAACAAGTTGTCTAATTTTGTCCTTCTCTGGATTAGGACTGCTCATAAATTTGCTGACCATGTTTTCTCAGTGCAGTGGGATATAAAAGCAGAAATATTTGTTGCAGACTTTTAGAACTACTCTCTTACAGTTTTACAGACATTTGCAAATAGTGTTTTGGTTAGATTTTTAAAAATTATTTTATTTTATTTTGTTAATTCTGACTGCAAAAGTGTATGAAAACATTACTGTGTCTCTTTTCTCTGCATTGGTCTAGTGACAGTTGGCAGGTGCTGTCTCCCAGTGAGAGCTGTAAGTTGCACAGCTTGGTAATTGGCATTGAAATTGAGTAAGGAAAATGCCTCCTTCTCTTATGTTACAATACAGGCTTTCTAAGACAAGTTCTTTCTCTTTTCCTTTTCCAGAGAAAATCAGCCATTATTAAATTTTCTCAAAGAAAAAGGGCTTATATGTGGGCAGCATGAGGAAGAAGTACTTGCTCTCTGAATGACTTGTGTCACTAAGAGCCAGCACTAAGAGCTCAGTCTCACCTGTATCTCTGAAAACCAGTCTAAGAATGGAAATTGAAGAGGGTGCTGATTCGGAAAAACTGCAGGGGTACTTGTGTGAAATGAGTGGCAAAAGATATTACTGTACAAGGAAGAGAACAGTTGTGAGTCTGCAGGCATACAAAAAATGTCTCCTTTCCCTCTCATTAAAAATCGGATTTCTATACTTTGCGTCCGAAAATATGATTCTTTACTATTTAATTTTTATTTTCTTAATTTTTGGTTAGTTGGGATTTTTTTTTTCTCTGTGTGTTGTTTTTTTTTTTTTTTTAATAGAGCAACAGTGAAGTTAATTGTGAGTTGTTTTGTTACAACAAACATATTGTATTACTGTTGAGAGATACTTAAAAGTGTATTTTACTTTGAACAGTTATTGGAGATTGTGGCAGTGTGTATGGGTACAAATTGCAGTGCACTTAAAGCCAGAATTACAGAATTCAGAGAAATCTGTCATTCTGTGAGGCTAGTGGAGTCCCTTCATGCATCAGGTATTACCTCTGAGGTGATCATGTCTTGGAGTTTGTAGTACCTTTTCTTTGTAATGAAAGTGTGAAAAAAACATTTATTTGAGTACATTTTCAGAGACAAGTTGTATAAAGAACAAATTTACATGTTGACAAAATACTTTGTTATGATGCTGGGTCTTTCTCCCATGGCTGTTCCTGTTACCCCCTGATGATGGTTTCACCTAAGTCCTCCCCTTCCTAGTCCTGCTGTCAGTCACCCCCTGGACATATCTGTCCCGTTGGTCTAAGTGACCCTTTGCACTCCCCATGCCCTTGCTATAGAGTGCTAGATCATGGGTCCCTCCTTTCTCCCCTCCCCACTGTGACCTGATTGGTAAAGAATTGTAACTCCCCCCGGGTTTAAATGTAAGAGCGGGCTTCGCTCTCTCGCTCTCCTTGTTCATCCTCGCTTGGGACTACAATAAACCTGAGGAACTGGACAAGAGGGAGCCTTCTCTAAGTTCTTGCCTCGAAACCTCGACACCGTAACGTCTACAGCCGTAGAGGAACAGCTCTGAACTGCCCCGGTTCCCGAGACTGCTGGCAATCTCGGGAGCGGCATTTTGGCACAGCCGGCATCAGAGCTAGCTGGGGATTCCTGCCTGCAGTGTCAACTGGTGCCCAACGTGCGGCACAATCCCACGACCCTGGGATTAAGAGTCCCGTGCGCTACTTTGTTCTGCAGGTGTTGTAATGCATGTCAGGGTGTGCAGGAGATTTAGTCCTGATCTCATTTAGAGCATCCAAACATGCTTGTAAATTCTCTTTTCCCTTATCAGGGAAAAGAGAATTTACAAGCATGTTTGGATGCTCTAAATAGTGAGTCAGAGAGAGACAGATTCCAGTGAAAATGTATTAGAACAACTTTTATCAGTTAAGCTTTTACTGTGACTAGAGTAAGGCTATTNCTAGCTGGGGATTCCTGCCTGCAGTGTCAACTGGTGCCCAACGTGCGGCACAATCCCACGACCCTGGGATTAAGAGTCCCGTGCGCTACTTTGTTCTGCAGGTGTTGTAATGCATGTCAGGGTGTGCAGGAGATTTAGTCCTGATCTCATTTAGAGCATCCAAACATGCTTGTAAATTCTCTTTTCCCTTATCAGGGAAAAGAGAATTTACAAGCATGTTTGGATGCTCTAAATAGTGAGTCAGAGAGAGACAGATTCCAGTGAAAATGTATTAGAACAACTTTTATCAGCTAAGCTTTTACTGTGACTAGAGTAAGGCTATTACTAAAAGCAGATACTTGCATGGTACATTTGCTTGTCTCGTACTGCTGTTCCCCCCCTGCAGGTGCACACTGTCACACAGATGCTGTCATACACACACTGTCACACACACAGATGCTGTCACACAGACACTGTCACACACAGTCACACAGATGCTGTCACACACACACATCTCACACAGACGCTGTCCCACACAGACGCTGTCCCACACAGACGCTGTCACACAGATGCTGTCACACACACACGCTGTCACACACACTGTCACACACACTGTCACACACACCATATCACACACACACGTCACACACGCCATCATCACTCCATCACCCGTGTGGAGCCAGCCCGGCTGTTGGCTCCCCAGGGGGGCCGCACTGGTGTGACAGTGACCCCTGGGCAGGTGTGCACAGAGTCCCTCGCAGGTCCCCAGCAGCACGGGCACACCTGGTGTCTCTGCGTGGGCGCAGCTGCCTCGGGCACCTGGGATGGGACTGACCTGGCTGGCACTGACATGGCCTGGGGGCCTTGTCACACACAGGACACAGGCTCTGGGTCGTCTTTCATGTCTTGAGAAGGCAACAGGACAATAAATCTCCACAGCCTGTTATTGTTTGGTAGACACCTTCTCAGCACATATGGTTCTCTTTATAGTTTGCTCTTTTCTACTGAGTCCATTTAGAGGAATTCCCAGCAACGGGATTTTTATGACAACACAACCTTTTTGCAACTCCTACTTTATTGAAAAACTGCTATGAGATGTCACTGACCTACAAACACTTTTCTCAATTTTCTTTCAATCTTCTTATTATATTTGGAATTGAACTGTAATCAGTTTGAATTTTGAATTTCCTTTTTGTATTCTAATTTACTTCTGTGGAGGTTTTGTTATTTGTTCCACTGCGATCAAGTTCAATTCCATTTTCCAGTTGGTATGAAAACACTAACAAAAAACATGTCACATCAAATGCATTTCATGACAATTTTAGCTAACCTTTTAATGCAATTCCAACACAAATATATTTATTATAACTGAGTGAACTATTTCTGCAGAAGCAGTCATCTTTATTTTAAGAATGTTCTTCCCCTTTCTCAATCACCAATACTAATTATTTTTTTCCCTTTTACCAAACTTTTATGTTTTGAATTTCTGCCATTGAAGCTTGTGTTACTGTGAACTTCCAGTTGATGCTAAAAATGGAAAGAAGCTGAATCTAGTGGTTTACCGTAAGTTACATTGCACCCCCTGCAGGTTTCGTACTTCTAGAAAGAAACAGAAGAAAGTTTTATGGATTTTCACTATTGTTAGCTGGTTATTAAGTCTGACATTAATCACACGTGCAGGTATGCATTGAGAAAAATCTAGCTGACATCAAGGGAGTGGCACTAGCATAAAACTGTTTTTAATGAGCTTTGTCTGCAGACAACTTTGAAGATGAGAAGTAATTTACATAACATCTTACTTTGTCCACAAAAGTGTAGATTAATTCAGCTTTTTAGCTGCTGTTAATTGAACAGCTTTCAAAGTACTATTTGTTCACTGAATGTAAGATGAAAATATCTGACCAGTAAATGTTAAGAGCAATACAGTTACTGTTCTGTCAATGCTATTCAGTATTGCTCTATCAACTAATTTTACTACATAAAATTATTCCCATATGTTGCATTTTTATATGCCTGAACAACATCCAAACCCTCTCCTAAGATGATCCCCTTATAACCCACCTGCTGGGAGGTCTAGGTATCAGTGTAGATTCTTTCAAGCACTGTTGACAACTTGTAATGATGATCATCATTATGATCACCATCACCATCAGATGATAAGAGTTTTCTCAAGTAGTACTCTGTAATCACTTTCTGTGGATAAATATGTAGACCAAGGATGAAATTGTTTATCAGAGATTTCACTATCTCTGTTTCATATGTTGATTTGGCTGCAAATGGAATTACTATATTTGAAGAAGAATTTTTAAAATACTGCTTATGATCTAATGCATTTCATTACTGATGAGTCATAAAAGCATCTCTAATACTTCAGAATGCAGATAAACTTAGGTTCTGCTTCACACCTCTGAAGAAAAATGAATTTCTTGTGAGTGTTGGGAGGAGATATCAAGCTAGTTGGGTTTATCATTGTATAAGACAAGTATGTTATGTCTCTGCTTTTTGGTGTTCTTGGGTACTTAGTATTTAATATATCCTTAGATATCGACTGAAACATAGTGTGAGGTTTTAATTTAATTTCTAGATTTTTAATTACCTGAACATTTCATTTGGATCTGATATGTCCCTTTGAGCATATTGGTTGCAGAAGGTTCACTTGATGGTTTCACTATATGGGGTTGTCAATTTAATGTGGTGAATAGCTAAGTAATTCTGGAGTCATTCCATACTTTGTATACACTTCACTCTACAGTGAAATGGGAATGCCATTAATTCTTAAAAAAATCTAGTTCAGGTTCTTTTGGAATCACTAAACTGTATTTTTAAATGGCATATTAATATCTCTGAATCTAGCATTAATTTTTTAAGAACTTGCAAGTAAGTTAGACAATTAGATTTAATGAAAATTAAATAAAAGCTGTATTCTCTCAGGGACATAATATTTGTGTCTTATTTTATTTTTTTTTATTTTGCTCAGAGTGATTATGTTAATTTAACTAAACAATTTGAATTTGTTACCACTGTTAATAGGGGCATGTTATGAATATGTATTTGAATACTTCAGGAAGAACACACTGATCCCACAACTACTGTCTGAACAGTGCAAATCTCAATGATCCTTTAATATCAAGTTCCCTTAAACTATATGCCAGTGTCATTTATCTCCTTTCAGCTGCCTCTGTAGCTTAGTTTAGCTCATGGACATGCAGAGTCTTACCACATAATCCCCTAAAGACAGTGCTTGTATTTGTTATCTTTCTAGGCACAGTGTTTTATCTCCTGTGAACCCATTTGATACGGGTTTCTGGTCCTTGTATGAGTAATATACCAAGTAATGACCTTGTAGATGTTTGCATGGAGGATTGTGAGCATGCTGTTTTTGTTGATGTTGCATATTTTAGACCAATTTTTTTCCCTTTCTTCCCAAATCCTTAAAGCTATCAAAAGGTGTAAGCACAGCAAAAAACAGAACAAAGTTTGAATAATTATCATAGATGCAAAGGAGGAGGAAATATATGGAATTTCATTGCCTGATAATAGGAAGATGTGTTTCAGTTTAAATTAATAAGTAATGCTGCAGGGGGTTTTTGTTTTGTTTTGGGGTGGGGGTTTTTTTGATAATGGTAGTTTTAGAATGCTTATTATGTTTAATTTTGAGCAAGTTTTGTGTTCCATTTGGGGATTTTGGTAGCTGTTCAGACAGAAATAGTCTCTGTCGATGTATTCAGACAGATGGTTGTCCCATACAGTATGTGCAAGGATGTTCTTTTCTCAGGGACTCAATTTCAGCTTTGACTGTTAAGAGTTTGGGATTATGTTCATTTTTCCTCTCGGATTCAGATGCTGATGTAGCCCCTGGAGAGTAGTCTCCTGGTTATCACTAGAGGCAGTAAATGAAATCTGTAAAATGGAAGAAGTAGGTCATGGTTTATCTTCTGGTTTTGGGTTTATCACTAAGTGGAGTAATAGACAAGTCAATGCATATGGAAACCTCAGGGCATCATTTGTTGATGCTGATACTGTTACGAGGAGGAGTTTGACAGATCACTGATTAAGTATTTGCATGATTGGATTTCAAGAGAAAGGAGATGATGATGATGTTTCAACTTGAATTTCCAGTCAGATAGAAGTGAGGGTTTTTCTTGACTTTTTCTCCCTCTGTGTAGATGTGAAATTTATTTCAGTTTGTCTATGAAGAATTTGCTTTTTAATAGAGATCAGCTTTTTAGTTACTTGGTAAATTCTAGAAAAAATACATTAGAAATCACTTAAGAAAACTGTCACTTTTTACAACTTATTACAGCTTAAGAGACCTCATTTAGTGGTCTCTTACAAAAGAGAAAAACCATCCCTAGACTGCTGAAATGATCCCCTGGTAGAGATTTGTTGTTATTTGTTGATACAAATAAATGTGAGTAAGCCATCTGACCAACCAGCAGTCTAGAAGTCCTGAGGCACAAAACATGTCCCATTGAATCAAAATGGATGCATTGTAGAGTTATTAAAATATTTTACTTAAATTTTACATTCCTTTTGAGTATTTGTGTGGAAGTTGTGGAAATGTATTCAACCTTTTTTTTAAATAAATGGGAAGGTAATAGGTTTATTGTTTCAGCTCCCTAGAAATAGATTTCTGTCCTACTGAGAACTAAAAAACTAAATTCTTTTTACAGACTGTTTGTGAGTGCCTGTAGAATTTAGCAAGTTGTACCATAAAATTGTCTAGAAAAACATTAATAAAAACTAGTTGACTAAAAAAAAATTCTATAATGAGTTATTCCCATCTTTGTCGTAGTGATAGTTTAATGTTTCTCTTTAATTCAGGAAGACAAAAGTGTAAGGAAAAGATTATCAGAGGAGTATTTTACAAATATGCTTTCACATAATAGATTTTTGGGTGTACAAAAGATAGTAATCATACATTTGCTCATTTTAGATAAATGTGAATATATATTATTAATGAATCAAAAATTTAAGTCATTCCAGCTATTATAATTTAGAACTTTTAAATATTTTGATTTGGCATTCTCCACCTGCTGATGCAGGTAGCAGTCATACATAAACAGATGTATTTTCAGCAGGTTACATTGTCATTGAGCAATGAGAATTTACTAATATGTACTGGGTTTACATGGCCAGGTTTTAGTAGTGGAGGGCCACAGGGGTGCTTTCTGTGAGAAGCTACCAGAAACTTCCTCTGTGTCTAACAGCGCCAGTGCCGGTGCCAGCTGGCTCCAAGAGAGACCCGCCACTGGCCAAGGCCAAGCCCATCAGCTACTCTTCATTACCCATCTCTGATTTGATTGGTAATAAATTAAGCTGATTCCCCTAAGTTGAGCCTGTTTTTCCTGTGATAGTAACTGGTGAATGATTGCTCCCTGACCTTTTTCCATGAGCCTTGCATTCTATTTTCTCACCTCTGTCCAGCTGAGGAGGGTACAGGGTCAACCCACCACATAAACTAACTTCAACCAGCTGATTTTCTGTCTAAGCATCTAAAGTGTTCTTAGAATTAAAAGACAATAATGGAAGCTTGTTTGAGTTGGAAGAAAAGAATTGTGTTTGGTTTTTGTTGGGAGAGTGTTGTGTGGAGATTTTTTGGTTGTTTTGGAGATCTGTTTGTTTTTGTTTCATTGGGGTTTTTTGTGGTTTTTTTGTTTTGTTTGTTTGTTTTTAAAAAGAATTCTGCTTACTTCTTATCCTGTATTCCAGCATAGATGTCAAGCAAGCACAGATAACTTCTGTGTTCTGAACCACAAGACAGAAGGGAAGCACTGTTTTGTATTCTTGTAGTTGGTTTTCTTTGTTTACATTTTTTGGGTATGTTTATCTGAGTTACCACTTTATGCTTGTTATGAAAATATATAGTTTGTCATACTTTTAAGCTAGAAGTTATTTCAGTTACTAGAATTCACATATTGCAGTATTAGTGTACTAGTTACAGCAGACAGAAATTTGGTGTTTTTATCACACATAAATGGCAAGAGTTCAAAATACATGCTTCCTAATAAAACTCTGAGCATGTCAGTATGATAGCATGCTTTGCTTTCAGCTGACCTGCTGTTTTGAATAGTTGGGGAAAATGATCCCTTAATATAATTTGCTTTTTTTAAATAAATAATTGGATTATGGGGTAAAATCTCATGTTACTGACATTTTCCTTTCCTCTTCAGTCTGAGAGTATTTATGATTTTTAATTACATGATTTCTGTTTCATAATGTAAGCTGTTGATCTGCCTCAAAAAATGGAAGAGTTCAGACCCTTCTGTGGTTTGTTAAATGCTGTTCTGCCACAGAAACTATCACAATTGGCTTTAATATGTAGCCCTGTTTTCTGGCCTTTCTTGTAGAGTATTTGATGAATCAGTTTTTTCATGTTTTCTTCAGGAAACTTTTAACCTGAGATTCAGCCTGTCTGTCTTGATCTGCTGTAAGGCATCAGTAAATAGCTTGGACCTACCTCTTGCCCCACTGGTAATTCAGGCTATGGGAGGCTATGAGAAAGCTTTCAAGAGGTGAGATGAAATCTAGGAGGTGTTTCAGGAGAGGGCACTCCAGGGACTTTGTACTTAAGGAAGATGCCTGTGGGATCTACATTTTGCTATAGTAGAGCATAGGGCATATTCCTGGGAAGCTGCTTTAATCTAACATTAAATGACAGTTTTTCATCTTCAAAGTACAGTTCTTTAACATTTGTGGAAGTCTGAATTCCTTCAAATGTGCCATAAAGCACACCCTTACAGAAATGGTTGTGTTTTGGATTTTTAATACCCTATGTGAGAATAGCATGCTATTTGGTTCATTCCTGAGCTGTGATATGTAAACTTTATGCCTTGGCTCCTTCCAGCTGTTCCATCTGTATGCAGGCTGGCTGGCTGGACTGCAAGGGAAGAGGCACCTGAGCAGGGTGGCCAGGAGCCCCCATGGGGGGGGTGGCCAGGCTGCCAGAGCAACACAAACTACATCCGGAGGAGGGGCTGGACTCTGCTCCTATATGATGCCAAGTGTTTCTTACATGGAATTACTAATGTTCTTTCAAATTTGTTTTCTTTTCGTTATGATGATCTCGTTCAGGAGAAATTAATCTTAACTTGTGTGCACCTATTTCCAGTTGTGGGGTTTTGGAGGGAAATTGAGTGAAAGGGGATGCAAAGTTAGATACTCCAGGCCGTGTGGATTTGCCTGACTTTTCCTCTCTGGTCTCAGTGGGCTCAGCCTCCCTCAAGGTTAGAGTCTAGTTATACCTATCCTTGTATTTCCTGTGCTGTGAGCAACAGATAACCAACACTGTTCCAATAGCAGCTTTCCAGCAGTACCATGAAAGAAAAATTCCTTCAGGGTGAAAACTCTTCTCTAATGGTTGCCATGGAAACAGAGAACTGCATGATTATATGGATTACTATCTTAGCTACATATAAATGTTCTGCAACCTTCTCTGCCTTATCATTTAGGAGAAACATTGATTCTCTAACCATTAGTGCTTTCAGCTCCATTATAACTTAGATTTGGGCCAAACCTTTAATGCAGAAAAATAGCTATCTATTTAAATAAATGGTTTGATTTCAGTCCTGCTGGCTGTTCATGAATTTAGTAGGCAACATTGCTGTTGTTGTTGCATAAGGTGCATTTTGTAGTTTAATTTAATATAATCAATGCTTCAAATACTATACTAATATGCAGGGGATATCACTACTTTTTCCCCTGTCATTGCCCCTGTGACATTTCTGGTAAAAAAGATTCCTCAAGAATATTCCAGAGGATCTGTAAGACAGGAGTTACAGTCAAATTGATCATAATTACCTCAATATGCTGCTTGTTATTACTGGAGGGAAATTATTCCAGTGCATTCTGGTCAGGTAGATGAGTCCCCGTGAAGTGCTGGTATGTTAAATTCTTCTATCCAAGAGAGAATTAAACTTTTTTTTTTTTTCAATGTCATGTTAAACTTGACTTAATGTCAACTGGTTTATCTTTAATAAAAGTAAGTATTACACCAAATTTAATTTTTTAAAAATGTTGTATAACTTTATGACCACTAGCAGCACAATTACTGATCTTTTAAATGTCTTCATTTCTGTGGAGTTACTAACATGAAATGTAACCTTCTAAAGATAACTTTAGTCTGATCAATCAGTGTACGAAACAAGATTTTAACAATATATTTTTATTTCATTCTGATGGAGGAATTTTCACTCTGTTCAATAGCAGTGTAAAGGTACTCTTACCCTGAAAGAAAAAAAACGCATTAAAAAGATCACCTCTATTCTTACTTGTCATATCTAAGGTTTGCTTTATAATTGGATTTATTAATTTAAGTGCTGTCTGGATTTACACTGAAGATTGCAGTGTTTCCATTGCCCATGCCAGCTCTTGGCCTGTGCACCTCTCTCCAACAAGAGCCTAGTGAGTGAGTCTTTGTGGTTTGGTGCATGAGTTGGGTTAAAGTTGAAAGAAATTACTTCAAGAATCAGACCAAGATATTAGTTTATTTTGCTTTGCTGGTAACTGAAAACTTATCTTAAGTCCTGTTATACTTATTAGTTCTAATATTCATCCTAGTTTTGGGTTTTACTGTGGAAAGACCGAAAGGACTGTCTGTTGTGTTTGAAGTGACATTTTGTAATTAAAAATTTATTCTCTTGTTAAAGATCTGACTGTGGATGGAAGTTAATGTCTACAGAGAAGGTAGTCTGGGCCAGACTGCAAGCTCTTTTTTTATCTTGAGAACAATACATATGGTAATGGAGTGTACACAGAGCACAATGACTTCAGTGTGGGGGTCCAGATGTGTAGATATATCTACAGATACCTCTATACATCTCAATATGAACTATAGATATATAGTTCTTATTTGACAGTGTTCATTATTTGTAATGACATTGTAGTTAGTAATTTAAATGTTAGCTGCTTTTTCATATGAGCTAAGAATTCATGTTGCCACTCGTACGTGTGTATTCATGTATGCATGTTGTATGAAAATTGCATGCTTATTGTTTCCATGTGTTGCACAGCTTTAAGGCAGTCTCAGCACTGTCAGCCAGAGCATCTCCATTTTCAAGTGTGGTGACTCTACTGAGGCAAGGTGGATGCCAAATAAAGTCAGAGTCTATATGCTGAGACCACATTGAGCTAACATTTGAAATTTTAATGGGCTTTGTCAGTAAAGACAAACATCTTAAATTCTGTGTGGTTAGACTTGCTGCAAATCTGAAATCATGTGTGCAGTTCCTCTAATGAAAACAAAAAGATGAGCATTTGAATATTACCAATGAGATTAGACAGAAGTCTGAGACCAAAGAAAAATGTGAGTTTTTAAATGGAAGAAAAAGTAACTTTCACAAGTAGTATCTAGACATTTAGACTCAAGGTGCTACCAATGCTCAGTTAGAATCACAAACTATTAACTGCAGGATTTTTTGAACACTGGTTCTGCCTAATATGTAAATGTGTAGGAGTAATATTCAGTCTTCATACCTCTGCTGGAAATAATCTTAGGAACACTTGTAACTGTACTATGCTAATCAAGAGAGCTATGTTCAGCTGCTTTTCCTGCTAACTTGTTAGAAGAGTTACTTGCTGGGACATGCAGAAACAATCCTGAGCATAGTTCAGGAGTTAATATGGTCCCAGACCATTTCCCAGGAGAGAGTTTGTGTCTGCTTGGCTCGGTCGTATAAGGTTGCAGTAGTGTAGATATGGCAGTGGAACTCTATGTCAGGTAATATGATTCAGAGCATCTTTAATTTCTAGAGCAGGCACAGCTGTATAATACAGATTCACTTGAAGAACATGGCAAATTTTAAAAAATTCCAAGTATTGCGTGCATTGGCCAGATATTTGGCAGGTATATGAAGGTCTTTAAAATCTGATTTTGTCCCTATTTTTTTCCCATCCCTCAGAACAATATGTTTAATTTTCTCTTCTTTCACTCCAGAAAACTTCTATTGGTAACTAGGCTCTGTATTATTCTACAGAAGGCGTTTCTTTGGGTTTGTTGGCTTATAAATGCATATGTAATATAATGGGCCATCTGTGATTGCTTCAAGTTAATGGCTGAGACAGAGAAATATTTTCTCTATTTCCAGACAAAATGCCTGAGCCTGGGTGAGTGTGGATTCATCTGTGCCAACAACCCGCTAATCATATTTTTCTTTGGGAGTTTCTTCTGAAGCTGAACAAAGTTGCAGTGACTCACTGTGGATTGACAGATGACACTAACAGTTAATCTTTCCCAAGGCAGATCTTCATGTGAACAGGAGAACTTGTTTTCTGATTCAAGAGGAAGAAGTGGTTTTGAGAAAGAAAGTTTCTGAGCTGTTCTTGTGCTTCTGACTTAACCACCTCTTTAATTACTCAGTGACACTGCTGAAGTCATTTAGAGGCTCATGGCAAATAATGGAGTGTGGTATCAAAGCTTGTGACAAACTCAAATCCATATCACACACAGAGTCATGTCGACAAATGGAGATGAGTAGCAGAGTTCCAATACCAGGGGAACTGCAGTGCATACAAGGTAACACTTCAAGCGTAGTCCTTCATGAGGAAAAGATGTGATAGTTGATTTAAGAGACCCTATCCGAGGACAAACAGGGGAGCATAGTCTATATATCTAACTATACTGATCGTGTCACTTTCAGTATTTAGATTCAGTGTGTTTGTTGGCCAAGCATACACTCTGCATTTGTAATGAAGGCAAAATGGCACATCCCCTGCTATGAGCAAAAACAAATGGCCATCTTCTGATGTGCATGGACCACATATCTATTTTCAGCACAGTCTGAGAGACTGCATCAAGCATCCTTAATATTCTCCAGATCAAGTGGAGTGTAATTCACTGACCACATGCTGGTCGTAAGATTTGTTTGTGGATAAAATAGGGTTGCTCTTAGTCATTAAATTCCACTTCAATTTCTTGTTCTTCCCTCCATGCCCATGCTGCCCCCTCTCCCCCTTCCCTCAGTTCTCTAATTCAGTAAATCAGTAATTTATTTCAAGGTCTGATATTCATTCTGCTTACTATGTATGGCTCCTCAAGAGCAACAGGTGGTGATCCTTTTGATTTAGGAAGTTGTCATCTTTGTTTCGGAAAAAAAAATTCAATACAAACTAAATCCCATGGAAACTCAGGACAATATAGGAACATAACAGCAGGTGCCTTTTTCACTGTCAGAAGCATTACTGTTAGCAGTCATAAACCTGCATGACCTAAGTTTAAATTCTCTTAATTGCTAAGGGGACAATCTAGGAGAATAGGGCTCAACAATAGCTGCAAAATATGCCAGTGCTTCTGAAAAAATGCTTGAGCAACTATAATTTTGCACAGATCATGTAAGTAGTGTTAGAAATGGTACCATAAAATTAAAACATTAGTTCGTTATGAAAGGATGTCTTTTAGCCAAAGCAGATTGGCACTGGTTTTGCCATGAGCTAACACTTCTGTTTTGTCTTAATCTCCAGGATGGTAACTGCACTAACTGGGACAGAGCCACACAGAGGTCTTGGTGGCATGCTCTAGTATTAAGGAGGAGACAAGTACTGTTAAGTTGGCACAATTTTGCCTAAGAAAAATTATGGGGAAGCTACAAATGAACACTTTCAGATAACAACGTTCCAGGCTTTGTCATTAGTTCATGCAAACCTCACTAACACCTCTCCTTTGTGAATCTGTGGAGTGGTTTTATTCTTTTTTCTCATTCAGTTCAGGGTGAATAATTCCCATATCCCATTAAAATGTTCACCTGTGTCGTAATCGTACAAATTAGATGTTCATTTGAAAGCAGTGTCAGCATACAAGTATCATAAAGTAGGTCACACTAACTTTTACACTTTTTTAGGATGAAATTATATTCTAAAGCAATGACCTTGAAGCATATGTTTGAGCAAAAACTAGTCAGAAAGGTTTAATGTAACTGATACTAAAGAAAAAAAATGCATTTTTGGTCTTGGGGAAGTTTTTCCAGAATGTAACATTTATTTTAAGTGAAAGCACTATCATTTAAAACAGAATGACCAGGTGTGCTCATGGAGAATCCCTCAAGGTCCTTAAAATGAGCCGTTTGCTCACAACAGGTAGTGGATGAAGAATGAAAAAGGGTGGGAAAAGCAGAGAGGATAAAAAACAACACAGGCAGCAATGATGGATGTTCCTAGTGTATTAGTTCCTGTTAATTTCATCACCAATTGTACTAGATACACTGCTTTATTGGTGAAGTGTCAATATTTGATTATTTTGTGAACTGGTTGATGTTTATTGTGCCTTCTGAATTGCAAAGAGGTGTCATAAAAAACCTTAGCCTTGCTATGCATTTAATTTGTGTACCATTTATTGGTGTTCTTGCAGAGCTAAATGTCATCGTAAAGTGGAACATTAGATTACCTAATTAAGTATTTCAGAGGGATATGTGCTAAAAATAAAACTTACAAGTGGTAGTAGTTTGCTTTTCTTAGTAGTTCTAAATGTGTAAAATATAGAAGACAACTTCAAGCCTGTACTTGAATAGGATTTATTTTAGTAGTGTTACTTACAGTCTGCATCATCATGGGGACTCTTTCAGTTATTTCTTTCAGAACTGGATCAAGCCCAATAATGACTGAACCACTTACAATCTACCAACACTTTAATTGTCAATTATCTCATTTTTTATGTGGCTTCAATCTTTACTGGCAGGGGAGTAGTGGTTAACCCTTCCAGAGATACGATTTTCCAGTGTGTTGCATGCAGCAGTCATAGCACAGTATGGCTCTCAGAGAACTCTGTGACATTTTTTTGCCAGCAGTGATAAAACTGTCCATTGTAGTTTTGCTGACAATCAGCAGCGTGATTATGGATTTATCTGGAACTGTAGAAATGTGTGGCACATTGACAGCTGCAAAAATAATTTAATTTTGGTTCCATACAAGTATACAGCTAAGTGCTTAGTAACAAAGCAACATTTATAAAGTAAATATTTTGATGGCTTAATGTACCCACAAAAGTGTAGTTCATGTTTATTGGAAATGAATGATGAAGCAGGAATTCTATCACATGAGAAAAAACATTAGAAAATTATAAGATGCAGGTAGATGAATATGACTAATGTTTTCTTGATTGAATACAATTTGAAGTTTGCTAATCCTGTGAAATGTTGTTGTTTCCTTCAGCTAAATAAAGCTTCACTAATTGCATTTAATACTCCATAAATCTATTAAATGAAAGAGCTTTAGGATTTTCTTAACAGAGAGGAAATACGATGTGTTGTGTGTTGAAATGTTACTATTACTTCAATAGCAGTAATCTTAAAGTTATTGTGAAATGTAAGTAATTGAGTCAGCACTGTTAAACATGAAGTGTGTGTGTCCATGTATGGGAGTATGTTCATGTGAACATGTGAAATCATGAATTAGAAAAAGGAGACCTTTTAGCTTCACAGAATCACAGAATATTCTGAGTTGGAAGGGAACCACAAGGATCATTGAGTCCAGCTCTCTTCTCTCTACAGCTATGTGAAAGTGTATATAGCCATATGAGATGTCTCCAAATTCATTTATCGATCATATGAAATAAAAAATGCTAATTTTATTAAGAAATTATGTTAGTGTTTTGTTTAGTTCTTGCACATACATTCCAAAGCAAAATAAATTTTTTCACTACTGTGAAAGATCTGAAGGCATATAACTCATACAAAAATACTTTGTGGTCTAGCAAAAACACCTTGCAGTGACTGACTTAAGAAGCTCAATTTATTTGGTTTATAAAGAGGAGTTCAAAGTTGACTTGATCAAAGATTGTGAGTACCTGCACTTGGGAAGAGAAAGCTACTGTTAGAGAGCCCTTTAATTTGACAAAGTGCAGCAGGGCTGTAAAGCTGGAATTTGAAAATGCAAGAAACACCAGTAAAGTACAGTAAAATGTATGTTTTTAAAGAGAAGTGTTATTTACTCCTAGATTAACCTTAACCAAGATGGACTATTTCATAAAAGCTGTGTTAGTGTTTTCAGTAGTTACGAGACATTGCTGCAAGAATTTCTGATGATGGTTGGTGGTGTTCATTATACATGCATACACTAAGCTGTTACTGTGGCCATTTTGGTCAGTCTCTTTCAAGTGCATGTCCTAGTGGTCCTGTCATTGCTCAGTTTTGCTGTTATAGAAAGCTAAAAGGATAATTTGTATATGTATAATTTGTAAATGTTGTCTTACTTTACAACATTTTCATTGTTTATTTATCATAGAGTGATATGATTAATTTCTTTCTGTGTAAGATTGCTGTGAAGTCTAATAAATATTGGCAAAAGCTCTAAGATCCTTAGATGATAGAGACTACAGAAATATAGAGGTGAAGAGTGAGGTAGAGGTACAGCTCAAAAGTCATATGGAGAGAGACTTTTCATCCAAGATTGTTCAGGAAACCACTTCATTAAAACAATTTCCCATTTTTCTTTCTATTGGCAATTTTCCAGTAGTTAAACAAACAGTGACAATGTGCAACATCCTCAGCATAGCACAATTCGGGTGGCACAGCAAATACCAGAATAAAAGTAGATTCTTTTAGAGTAGCCAGACAAAGCCTCTAACCCATACTATTTAGTGTTGTTCTTGGCGTGATGTTACAGTTAACAATGAGTTGTAGCAGCTCATGAGAAGTTTTCAAAATAGAATCAGGTGAATTCATGAATTTCACTCAAGTTCTTGGAAGAATTAGAGTTCTTTAGATTTCAACCACCTAATTCAGTAGTCTAATAAGCAAGGAAAAGCCTTATACTGTAAAAATTACTAGGCTACATGAATCCCAATCAGGTTACTCTTACATTCCAGTTATGAATTTACTTGACTGAATAAAAATGCCTTCTCCAGTTTCATTTATCTCCTGCTTTCCATGCCTATTAAATATTTTCATATGCTTGAGTGCTTGAGAGCTGCAATCAAGTACCTTCAGATCTGTACTCCCTTTCCTTTTAGACATACCCTTGTTCATTAAATTTGATCTCTTGAGAATAATATTCCATAAACAGGTTGGAAGCAAGTTATGTTAACTCCTTGGAAATGTTGTGAAGTATTTTCACCCGTCTAACTGGGGAGGTGAGAAAAGATTACTTCCATAGTTATACACAGATTCCTTTCCATAATTAGTTCCCTTAGACGACTTTATCTTCCTCTTAAAGGCAAAAGAGTTGTGTCAGCTGAGTCTAAAATCCAAAGAATTTTCTTCTAGGTAGAAGCTGAGAAAATCTGGACAGGGTCCACAGTATGGAGCCATGCTGCTGTCTTTCCCTTGTTTGTGGCAGCTCTGCTCCTCTGCAGTTCTGTGCTCAGGCCTGGGTAAGTGTGGGGAAGTCTGGGATGTTTTCATGATCTCTCAGAATGCTTCCTTAAATGTTTTGGTGATACTCGTCTAACCCAATTGAGGCATCTAAAAGCTAGATATTTACATCTGAGTTAATCACTCAGGAGGAGCAGACATACTTCCATAATGATTCATGTAACCCAGTTTTCTCTGAACATGAAGTGAATGTAAGTGCCTGAGACCCATGTATTTAAAAAAAAAAAAAAAAAGAAAGACGGGTTCAGAGGAATTCAAATCTTTTTTTCACCATTATGTTTTGAAATAATCTCTCTCAAACTACCCAGTGTGGAGATGCATAATAACAATATTCGCATTACCTGAGTTTAGCCCAGGTTTGCCATAAAAGTGGGCTGGGTGGTACTCTTCGCTCCTCACTCATGATGACAGGGAGGGGGACTACGCCAGAGTGTGATTTAGGACAACAAACTGAATAGGAAACACCCTTTCTCTGGAAGAGCAGTTCTGAAGGAAATTGGTTGGTGATAGGAGGTGATAAATGTGCTTTAATAGTCCAGTGCATTACTTAAACCGTTCAGTTTATTCAGACAGTTTATTAGGCTGAAAGTATGCAGAAAGTCCTGTGGAGTGACAGTTCTGCAATGCTAAGTGAGGCCTGAAGCAGGTATGCTTGGAAAGCTGAAAACATGCTTTTGCTGATGTTTGGGTGCATCTGTACATACCTGAAAGATCATTCCATAATTGTGCCTGTTTTGAAGGAACTGTTAGATGGATTTGGTTGTGCTCTTAATTCTGATGTGGAATGTAGTAGATTTTCACTCAGAAAAGAATTGCCCCATTTTTTCCCGCATCTCAATAAAAAAACGCCAACCAACCAACCAAGCACTTTATTTTTTTTTCAATGCCTGCTGCAGTACAATGAAATTTACAATTATAAGTATATGAAAATGAAATTGAAAAAGAAATATGTTTAATACACTCTGAACATTCAGGAGCTATTCAATACGAATGTTCATTAAATTAAGAACAGATATTAATATTGTGGCTGTTTGAAAAAAATGTTTCTGAAATGGTGTGCTGAAAGTAAACACAAATAGACTAAACATTTGTGCATACTGATCTTGTATACCAGATCTGTTTCGGCATTAAAAATTTAATGTAGGCTGGCTTTTTTGTTTTCCCCCAGTCAAAACTATGTTAATTTTTTTGAAAATAATAAAATTCAATTCCTAGGGCACAAACAGGATGCAAAATGTTCTGCAGGTAAAACACAGGTCCAAGGATTAGACGTGCACTCTTTGTGTTTAAACATTTAAAACTGTTTCTATTCTGAATAATGAATCTGAGGCTAATTTTATAACAATGAGGCATAAAATCCAAAGATCATATCCTCAAATGTCTTCAGTTTTTATTTTACACAAAACAATATGTTGGCAGAAATATTTTTAGAAATTGCTGAGAGCATAAGGGACAGAAAAGGATCTCTGAAGAGATTGTATTTCCCACTCCTTTTTGTATTATTAATGTCGGTCCTCTTTTAGGGCAGCTTACTTATTTGATAAGCATTCCAGAACATATGTCAATCTGTGTAGCCTGACACTACTTTTTGATAAACTCTTAAGACTTCTAATCCAGATCAGCAGGTAGATGGCAAACCTGGGTTCACCTTTCATCACACACAAGAATGATCTTAGCAGGTCAATTGTAGAGCTCTTTCTGTAGGCGACAGTGTAACTATCTCATGTTCCACACTCCACGGGCTGGCTGAGGAGAGCTTCATTGGAGTTCTCTCTTCTGCTCCAGGATGTGTGAAGAACAGCTTTCACCAGACCACTGAAGTACTTTGACTTCTGAAATAAAGAGCTGAGCTGTGGATGCTTATGCTTGCTTTGTAGGTGAGCGTTGGAAATTCGTGAAGCAGGAGAGTGATTCAATATTTTGATACTGTGATGTTATAAATCAGCTTCTGCTGATAGTTTAATTTCAAATTTTAAACTGTCTTTCCAAATAAAAGCCAATGTTTAAACTTTCTTCCTGAAATACTTAACCTCATAATGGTGTAAGTGCGCGGTCACAGTTTTCCTATTTCCTAAATAGGTATTATTATAAAAGTCAAGTAAATGTATAATGCTGTGTTAAACCTTTCAAAGCAAGTTCATTATCATTCCGTGAATTCAGAACAATGAAACAGTTTGAACTCAAATTTTTCTTGATAGTAAGTCCCTAAATGAGGAACTCTAGTCTTTGAAGCTCATACTGAGATAAATCCCACGAAGATTTTCCTACTTGCCCATGCCTTTATGGCAGTTTTCCACGTTGAATCTTGTCTGATAATTGCTTCAGAATGAGAACAAAGATACCACTATGTTCATGTTAGTCACATGTTTGTAAATGATGAGCTGCTGGTGCCAGTGATGGCTTTGTTCTGTGTTGATTAGGCCATGTCGCCGTGCTGTGCAGCTTGTCCCGAATGTGCTTCACTGGTTCAGAGCAACGCGGTGTGAAGGGGAGGCTCCTGCCCGCACGGCGAACCTCGCGCATGGGGGCTGCCTGTGGCTTGCTGCGCAGAGGGCTCTGCAGGAAAATGCAGCTTTTGATCTTTAAGCTTGAGCATGCTAAATGTTTTATTTTTGGCCTGCTTTGCATGGTGTTTCCAGTCACCTTGCTGTGCTATTTCAGGACTATTCACCAACTCAGTTTGGGAGATCCAGGCAGTGGGGGTCTGGAATGTTCTTCCAACCACAATCTGCAGCTTCACTGCTGTCCATCTCTTCTCACTGCCTTTCCTTCTCGGTTTTTTGACTGAAGATTTCACTTAATGCAAAAGGACATATGACTAGTGGTGTTAGCCGTAAGAAGTACTTCCACTCTGCCAATCTCTGCTGGCTGGCTTTCTTTTACATTGTGTGGTTATTGAGGTTTAAAATGTGATTCGACTAAGAAAGATGATCGGGATTTTTTCTGTGTGACCTGGTAAAACGTTTCCTTACTGCTTTTCTGCGTGTATGAAAGGCTGCTGTACTTGTACTGAAGTTACCATTTTGGATGTACTCCATATTTTTTTTAAAATTTCAATTATAAGGTGAAGAGAGATCACCTGCATGATAAATTCTTTTAGTAATTTTTCACATAGCACAGAAGTTTTCATGTGAGAGTTTTGAAATATTTATTTGTGGAGTGCTTTGAAATTGTACTGAGAATGCAGTAATGTAAGTACATAAGCATGCTTATATATTAAATAAAAATACTGTGTGCATGAAAATACTGCTTTATTAGAAATACTTTGTCAGCAAATTAACTGGCATTTTAGAGGAAAAATTAAGAAGAAATAGCCGTGAAACATGGAGTCTTTTCAGAGCTCTTGCAGTGTGCTTTTTATCTGGGTGTTTTTATGTGATTTTATTAGCATGTAAATTCTTGTCTTACAACAGTGAGGATCCAGAGTTTCAGGACAATGAAGAACTACTTTTAAAATAAACTCAGTTAATTCACCGAATTTAAAGTTCTTT
This sequence comes from Promerops cafer, assembly GCA_013398275.1. NCBI lineage: Eukaryota > Metazoa > Chordata > Aves > Passeriformes > Nectariniidae > Promerops > Promerops cafer. The sequence goes on along the minus strand of VZSE01009161.1, from coordinate 556,838 downwards.
GAAATTTCAATTGAATTTTTATTGATATAGAGTAGTGTTTTGCTATGAAAAGAGAAAAGTTAAAATGTTATTTTTATGAAAGTATTTTCTATTTTTTTCTTTACTGTGCTTTTTGGAGTTTTCCTCTTGAAATCTGAAATAAAATAAGTCAAATATCAATGGTTGAATGTTTATTTGGCTAAGAAAGTAAATAGTGTGTGCTATCTGTTAAAACTGTTCAAGAGTAGGAGTTTTGAAAAAAAAAATTAATGTGCAATGTTGTAAAAAGTTGCTTATAACATTTTTCCTCATCAGCAGTTTCTTGTGTAGAATGAAGAAAAGGCTCCCATTTTACCAACACAAGTGTCAGTTACCTCAGATTAAATATTATGTACAAATGTACGCAATAAACACATAAAAACCTGCTAGCATTTCTGTTTACTAACAGAAGCTAAAACACTGTACTAACAATTACAGTATCTGGTTTTGCTCTTTTTGCTCATGAGCTGCTATGATCTACTTTTGCTCATATAATAAAAATTAATGGTAGAATAATGTTCTCTCTGATATGTGTTGTCTTTGCTCAAAGAATTTATTAGGTAGCTTCAATTCAGTTTGTGCTCTGAAGTGATAAAGTCATTACTTTATGTTCAATAAGGCTGTTGGGTTTTGTATAGAACTAATTACTGTCTAAAACCAGCCTAATATAATTTTAAAATATGGCATCACCAAGTATGAAGTCATAATAAATTGAAAAATAAATTGTTTTTAAAAAAATTAACCCTGGTTATATTTAGTATGTGCCTCAGGGGTTGGTAAGGAATATGAAAAGGATGCAAACTTTCCCAAACTGCATTCACTGTCTTTTTGAGTGGCATGCACAGTATGCACATTACTGGAAAAAAAAAAAAAAATCATATTTATCTCTTCTGGAAGTAAATGCTAGAACTTACCATTTAACTAATTAACCTTCCAGCTGGTGGCTAGGGAAACATGCTCCACTGCTATTTTTAAAGTATGACAGTTGCTGCAGAGATTGTCTACTCAATCACATTGAAACATCCTTGTAATTAATCAATTGCTATGAAAATCAGTCAATTTTGAAAAAATATGATCAATTGAATGGATTTTAAATATGACCAAATGAGGCAAACAAATTCTTATTTTTTTAGTGGTACAAGGGCTTGGTACAATGATTTTTCTCCCCAGCAAGTAGATTATGTACAACCAAATTCGCTACTACACATTTGCCTACTCACATGGTGGCATGAAAAATAGTGTAGTCTGTGAATTTAAGGAAACCATTAAGGGGAGCTTCCGAATGAAATTGAGAATATTAAATTCATTAATGGGAATAAAAGGTAGCATCTTCTCTGTGGGACGATCAACCTTGCATGTATGATTGCTTGCTAAGACAGGAGATGTGGGCATGATGAGTTTGCTGCCTGGGCATTCCTGGTTACCCCTTGGCACTCTGAAGTAGGGTGAATGTAGTCTTTAATTGTTGATGCAGAAAGCTAAAAAATCCTTTTATGGATTTGAATAGATAAACTTAGGCACTAACAATGGAATGTGGCATGGGGTTTGTGAGGGCAGGGCTGACACATGACTTTTTTAGTCGCTGAAGTTAGGGTCCTCAGTTGTGTTTCTGAGTAAATGGAACTGAGAATGTGGAGAGGAAACTACGCTCACGGGAAGAGGGGAAGTTGTTTTCTTTGGTCTCTCACCTGGGAAGCCTTTGAATCAAACGGAGATAAAAAAGGCAGATTTACATACAGTAACTGGAGAAGCTGGAGATTTGTGCCAATGGCAACATACATGCTTGTTTCATTGAGCTTTCTCATCAGGCTGAGGAAACTACCCTGTGTTTTACTGCTTCCTGTCGCTTGCTAAAGTATCAGAATACTGAGACTAGAGTATCTTTTTCTGGATCTTCTTTGAAGAGAGAGCAATTCCTTGAAGAAATTGTCTTGCTGTCCAGTGTATTATGTAGAATACCATTCCCCCACTGGTACTGGTTCTGTAGGCACTCAGTATTTTAAAATGTTAATCAGGTGTAACTGATGCCATTATGCTTGCTAAGCATCTGAAGCTAGATCTGCAAAGCTGCCTCAACAGCTGTTCTGCAATATTGACTCCAGTGCTGGTTTTGTAATTCTTTCTGTTTTCCTGCTTCTTGAAGTGTTTATTGTGCAGATCCAGCAAAGTGTTCCTCATCCGTTCCCTCATTTTACTCCTTGGAGTGTGTGGACTCTGGAGGGAGCTATGTTTCCTAAATTTTAAATACTAACAATGGAGCCTGCCTGAGCTGTTCAGAGCAAGTCAGCTATGTCTACCACCTACAGCTGGCGTCTCGTTTTGGCAGTGGCCGTTGTTGGAGATGAGCTTGTTTGCAGAGTTTGGACTACTCTTGTTCTGACTGTGTCTTCCTGTGCCTGTGTTTCCAGGTGGTCCTGCTGGCCCCTGTGGGTTGTGCCAGGGCTGTTGCTCTGGTCTGTTGTGAGTTTACTGGGTGCAGACAGAAGGTCCTTGCTTTGTGTGCTGTCCTCTGTCTTCCGGGATTAGGTGCATTCAGTTTTGGCTGGAAATTGTCCTTGGATTTGTCACAAAAACTTCTTTATCTGAGACAAGTTGATAACTGAATACTATGTCCCCCAGCTGAAGAGCTGCTCTGTAGGGTCCAGCTGCCTGAGCTACATTTCTGCTCTATGTTATGTTTTGATCGGTTTTTATTTTCCAGGTCATGCACCAGCTGGTGTCCTGAGTACTGTGCTTTTACAGCTGGCTAATTGCTTCTCCCAAAAAATAGAGATGTAGGTGTTTTACTGCCTTGAAGAAATTGTAATTGTACAGCTCCTTCATAGCATTGCCTGACCTGCTGCCAGCTTCCCCTGCCACCTCTGCTTTCTCCACCCCCCTTTCCTTTCTCCACCCCCCTTGAGGTGTCAACACTTGGGATGCTGGTAGAAGCCCTGTCTCAGAGAAGGAACAGGGACTGCACTTCCAGCTGTTTAACACATGTGTGGCATGTTGCCCGTTCCTGTTCAGCTGCACATTGTGAGTAATCTTACTGTTGCCACCTTTCCTATCTGCTGGGCTACTGTTAGTCCTGTGCCAGTTGTTATTTGGACCACTAGTTATAACTTGTGTTGCTATTCACAAGCATTTCAGATTTTGTAATTTCCTTAGCTTGTAATTAAATATTTAAAATCATACATTTATTTCTGAAACTAGGGAGACAACTGTGGAGAATTTTGTTATACCTGTTGTAGCTGATAGACTGTAAGTATATAAGGCTGTATATTCACCAGGACAGTTTCTTCAGTGACCCAAACTCCTTTCCATTCTTCAGCATCATTTTAGTCCGGTCACCTGCTTAAAGCTCCAAGATCTAGCTTCCCATATCTGATCGTGCTGATTCCTGTATCTGATATTGATGCTTTTTAAAATTGTCAAGGTTGTTTTCTAGGACTGTAAAGCTGATATAATTTTCTTTTTTCTGTGAAATAGTGATAAAGAGTATACTTATTTATAGATCACTGATCACAATAAAATAAAATCATGGGATTTAGCTGAGTATAATTTTGGCATAAAATATTATTTAATAACATTTTATAATATTAATAGTATTATTATTTAATGATATTTAAATTGTAATAATTTAAATAATATTTAATAATCTTAATAAAATAAACATCAGAAAAGTTAATTATTAGAAATCACAAAGAAGCAGAATTTTCTGCTTATGAGTGGAATCTACTACTCAGTGAATTCTCTGCTTGTGCAGGCAGGCAGAATTTCTGCTCCAAAACCACAGAAAATAATGGCATTCTTTGTACTGTGAGAAGCAATTTTCTTTATTTTTCTATAAATCTGTTCTGCCATCAATAGAGAAGTTCTGGCATCCTCCTTGGTTTGAGCTGGATCTTCTTGTCCTCTGGCTTATATTGGTGTTAGTCCTTGGAAGCCCGCACAATGATCTGGATCATTGAACTGTTGCAGTTAAAAAGAAAAATGTTTTAGAACAAGTCCATGGTGCTGGTGGCAACCAGTGACTCATGCAGACATTTAAGCAGATCTTAGTCATGTGAAGGTGTGTGTCCAGTTAAACTCTGTTCGGTGCCTTCTCTGTAGTCAGCAGTGAGGAGGCTCCCCCAAAGGAGCGCCTTTCCTCCAGGTGCTCAGCAGTGCAGATGACTGACTGGGATGATGAAGCAGACATCTTTTTAGCTTTGTTTAGGCAGCAGCATTTAGATGAGAGCCTTGCTTTGTACTCAAGACTGTCAGCCCTGAACTTTTTAAAGTTGCACAGTTTTAATACTTTACTTTCTTGAGTCAAAATTCGCATTTTGACATTACAAAACTGTAACTTATTCAACTGATCAGCAAGTGACAGAAAAAGGAAATTTGTTAACAATTTGTGAGAACCAGTTTAGAGGTGAAGTTCTGCATATTGAGCTATCATTCTCATACAGTTTTGTAAAAGCAGTGCCATTTTCTTTCACTGAATACGACCATCTACTAACTGAGCTAATTAAAATTAATATTTTATTAGTGACTACCTAGCTTTCATTACTAGATACTTACATATCATATTTTGAGAAGAAATTAATGAGGTGAAGTAGGCATTCTGCTGTTTCAGTCCCCAAGTACACAATAAGAGTCATTTATTACCCTACCCTAACTGGGTATTAATAGTATTAATAATTCACACATTGTATTAATATTACAAATAATTAATAATACAAAGTGTTTATAATTAATACATTGGTACTATTCCTGCATTCCTGCTCTGGAATCTTTGTACTGGTCATCATTTGCAAGCATTGCATATACTGTCCAGCACAGAGAAAGTTATTATTTTATAGTTGAATAAGAACATCTTTTGTCCAGATTTATTTCATACATAATAACTTATCTAAAGAAATTTGACAAGTTCAGGGAAGATGCAGGTAGCCATAAAACAATTATTTTATTATTTGAATTCCTACCTGATTAATTGTTAAAGTTTTATGCTTTCTTGCATTTAAACTCTGAAATACAGTAATTTTACCTGAATGGCTTTTGGCCATAAGTTACTAGTCCATTTTGTACCTGTCATTACTCATAACTCCTAAAGACAATTTAAATGAGTGGTTGCATTTTGCAGCTATTTTTTGTGCAATAATAAATATTAATTTAGCAGTAAAGAGATGACATAGAATAAGATGTTTCAGTGTTGATAGTTGTCCTCAGAACTTTAAAGTCTTAGCACACTGTTATGAATTGAGTCAAGCACAGGGTACTTACTGCATCTTTATCTGCAAACCCAGGTAATAAACTGGTTAATTGAATGTTACTTTATTTCTTAATCTTTTAATTTGCTTTAAGAAATAGGCAAAAGAACAGATCTAAATAAGACCCTGCCTAATAATGGGCTTGGTGCCCAAATCCCAATCCCCACTTTAATAGGAGGTTTCTAATACAGTGGGCATTTTCTCTGACTGATAATTCCTTCAAACATTCCTATTCTTTGCAGCCAATACATACCTAACACAAGAATCACTGCCTGAAAGTGCCTATCTCCACTCATAATGAGCCCACACAGCATGGTGGCATTTTTAACTTGGACCTCTCCATGAAGTGCTGTAATGAGATGGGATGAATCTTGATTTAAGTGCTGCTTTACCTAAATCCTCTGAAGAGGTCAGTGTCCTGCTTGTGTTCAAAGAAAGAACATCTCATGCTTCCATGTCAGAGCAGCCCTATGGCAAAATGCAGTATGGTCTCAGCTGTTGGGGTTTTTTTGAAAGAAACAACCTTTTACAGTCAGAGGGTGGGTTAGCTGTCTTTTTCTGGAGAACACTAACCAAGAGCTGGAAGACCTGACTTTCAGCCCAATGCAGCTGAGGTTTTTCTGCCTCAGATGAGTTTCTTACATGCTAAGCTAAATTGTGGGATTGTGCATGTGGGGTGACTCTCCGTTGTGAAGACATGTTACTGTGTCAAAAATAGTCCTTTGAAAAGAATATGTAAGGTTCTGCTCTGTTTTCTCCAATGATGAGTGTAGGCATTTCTTGTCTGGGAATATGCAGTGCTGAAACATGGCAGCACAAGTGAATTTCCATTCTCTCATGTGTAGCTATCCAAATGTCCATTAGACAGGAAAGCTATTGCTTTTGCCTCATCTCTGCTTACCTCTGCTTCTTAAAACTGGGTCCAAGTCATTTTGGTCTGTTTCTGTGCCCCATAGTAAATTTTTTTGCTGCCTCATGCAGAAAAAATATTTTCTCAGAAGCACAGGGACAGCAGTACTCTCCTGTTGTGTGTTTGAAGGTGCTAGTTCACAGCAGAGTCAAGGTCTTTTTGAATAAGAAGAGAAACAGGTGAGTTTTGCATTCACTGAAAGTGTCAGAGGAAGGGACCTCCTCATGACAGTGTTGCTGTAGTGTTTCCTTGTACAAAATAAGCGAGTAAAAAAGATCACTGCCCATTTTACCATCCCTTAAGACAGAAGCAATTATCAACTTCTGATCTTAAAGAAATGAGAAAGTAAATGAGGAGGAAACCATGTAGGATGGGTGTTTGTAGACTGATGTCTTTTGTTAGTAATTTCTGAAAGATGTAGGTGGCTGGAAGGAAAGGGATTGTTTACATGACCCATGTTCCAGTCTGCTGTGTGAATGAGCTGGAATGACATTTTAAGATCTTATTCAGGGGATGAAATCTAGTTCTGATCACATGAAAACGCCAAATGGCATTTTCCTCAAGGTGCCTTTGTCTTTACTTTTATGTGAAAACAGGTCACTCCACTGCATCTGCCCTTTCTGTTACTGTAAAACTGGCCAAGCCAGAGAGTTTCAGCCAAATGCGTATGGTTCAAATGTGTCTCCATGGCTAAGCCCAAAACTGCTGAGGGGGTGGGGAGAAAGCCAGCAGGGCTCCAGGGGCAGTGTTCCATATCATCCTAGAAACATGTTAAACATGCATCTTGATGCATGCAAAATGTAAATCTTCTACCTAGAAAACAGTTTTCACCTACCTGTTGTGCAGTGTGTCTTGTAGCTTTCTGTTTTTCATGTGCAGAAAGGTTTACTGGCTCTCTATTGATGCTTTGACAATTGTCCATGAATAATGTAAAAAGAGCATTTAGTAAATATCAAAGCCCTTAGTTCAATACCTCTTCAGACCATTTAGGCAAGACAGAGCTAATATAAAGCTGATGTAAAGTTATGAAGATAACAAATGGCCATAGAAAGGTAGTGCTTTTACCTTTTCCTGCTTATAACTGTAATGGAAGAAAACATAATAGGAAACTACAAATCATACAACTAAACATGATGATTAAAAATTACCACCTTTGAAGTTAATGCACAGTTAACTGATGGAATCAAGTGACACAAATACCACTGAGGGGAAAAATAATGAGGGATAAATTATGACGAGCAATGCTGGCTTGACATTTACGATCATCAGGCCAAAGATAGGGAGGATGTTTTGGATGGATGGATTTGTTGAAGAACTCTGCCATCAGTTAGCTAATAGTAATCTTGGATTGGAAAGTAGATCCTGGGAATCAGGAAACAGTTGTCCACTGGAGGGGTTTTAAAGGCTTTATCAACTGGTCATTGTAATACAAAATGTGAACTTGGACCACAGTTCATTCACATATGGTTGTTGTTTGTAGAATGACAGCATCAGAGTAGTTTGGAGAAACACCTTCTGGAAATGTACAGGAGCAGACCTGTACCATATGATATGGGAGGGCCTCAAGGTAGGGAATCTATTGTTGAAAACCACAAGTGAAGCATTATGTTCTCTCTCTCTGTCAGAGGAACATTTTAGGGGAAAATTAACAGCTGTTGCTGGATGAATTGTTTCAATATTTTTCTAATACCCATAGCAGCACTAAGAGCTGTGTGCCCTGAGGAAAGGATGCGAAGTACAGCTGAGCTGTGGAGTTTACCACCTGTATCTGGCTATTAGAGGGGTTGACAAACTCCTAAACAGTATTATACACCTTATTTCTGAGCCTTTAAGAAGAACTCTGTATTTTCTGGGGTTTTATTTAATGCATTTAAAAATAATGTGAACTATGCAAGTTTTCCAAGTTCTTTGCTATAGGTAGTAAGNTTTCCAAGTTCTTTGCTATAGGTAATAAGGCTTCATTAATTTTTTTTTTTTTTTTTGGAACTGCTGTATCTACTCATGCATATTGTTTTCAGTTCTGCCCTTGAAATATGTCTTATGCAAGGCTGGCAACCTGTGTTTTTTTCTTGTCAGATATTTAAATTACTTCAGCAATTTTAGATATTCAAAACTTGTGCTTTCTTATTGAATTGTTACAGTAGACTCCTGTTTTAAGATTCAGTTCTCAGGAGGGCTAGGCACTTACTGTAAGTTTAAAACTCATTAAGAGTACTGCTCCGGGGACAAAAAGTACTAATTAGTTAGGTGCATTCATGGTAGTATAAGCTACTTACTGTACATCACTTTGGTTTTCTGCAGGTAGAAGCGTACAAATCTCAGGTCATTTCTCCACTTGTATATTTTGTCACCTTAAGAAGGTTTTCATTACTCTTAGTATTTTGATTAATTTGCTGACTTTGGTTCATTCATGCATCTTTGATAGATTGAGGCTGAGCATCATTTTTTCATTTGAGTTGTCTTCATCCTTCTGGGGGCTTGATACTTGAATTCTATAAACAACTCCACCTGGTTGACAAGGACACAGCTTCAGTGTGTCATTTTTGTATGCAAAACTGTAGCTTAAATCTCTCTTTTAGGTTTCTTAAGGATTTGCTAGATCTCAGTAACAGGTAATTTTTTTAAAAAAAACATTGGGTTCCTATTGCTTATTTTTTGCATCTTTTGCCTTATGTAGATAAATTAGGCTGATTTAATAATTAAAAAAAATCTACAGTAAAAACCCTGTCAGTGAAAGTTACTGAATAAGCACTAAATAAAGTCACTTGGTTCATTGCTAATAGTAAACATTAAGGGTAAGACTGACTGCTTTTTTTAGTTCACCTTTTTGTTAAAACAGATAAAGGTTATTTTCATCTCTAGCATTTGCTGGCTGGTCACTGTGTTCCATGTCAGAGGGAGCCTTGAATAATCTCTTTGAAGGCAGTATTGAGGCAGAGAATTAGCATTCTCTCCAGCCAGACTCCACTGCACACAGGTTGGTTTCTCATTTGTCATGGCAGTGTTTTCATTAGGTCAGCTGAAAAACTGCCCTTCTCTCTTTCAGAATGCAAAATGAGCAGGGAATACAGCAAAATGAAATTACAGAAATGTTAGATAATGTATGTTAATTAACCATGCAAGCATTGACATTTATTCTTACACAAATTTTAATAATTTGCGTGAGCATACAAAAAGCAAACCCACAGATGTTTTGCGCTGGAGTTAGAGTTTGCCTTCTTTTTGTGAGCTGTAGAACTAAGGTTGAGTTCTCTATGTGCAGTGAGATTGGGCAGCAAACTAGATGAGGAAGTGAAGAGATTTATCACTTCTCTTGACTCTCTTCATCCCTCCAAATTTGCTGCTAACAACGCAAATTTGGAAACAAGGTCAAATTTGGAAACAGGGAGGTTTGACAGAAATTTGATAGGAACATGCAGAAAACTAAATAATAAAGTGGTAGTAATTCCTGCCACAACAGTAGTTTAAACTTTCATTGCAAAAAACTGACATCACTCTTATATTTTCTGTAAAACAGCAATGGTACAATTCTGTGGGGTATTTTGTAATAAAAAAACCTCAGTAAAATATGGAGAAGGTTGCAAAAATGTGTCTCTCTTCTAATATCCCTATTTAGCCAATCTATACTTAAAGAGTTCAGTTAAAATATGCTATTTCATTAACTTTTTAAGAGTATTTTGGTTTGAAAAGAAATACTGCACATGCAAGAAAAAAGTACACAGAAACATAATAACAGATGACCAAGGAAGATAAAATAAGAAATTAGCAGTGTGTTCCAATTCACATAGGAAGAATTCTCTTAGATTTAACTTGTCTTATTAGAAAACTGGTCCTTCCAATACTACCTGAGTTGTTATTTTAAATAAAACAATTCCTAGCTAGAAATTTAGTAAAGTAACATTTTTCCATTTTTGTCAGAAAAAAATTCATCTTAGTATAGTCTGTGGCTTGGACTTGTTAGAACAAAACCAGATCTCTACCACATGCTAGATTTTAATTATATAAATACTTCAGACTTCTAAATTACATAAATAGAGCAGACAGTTGTCAGCCTTGAAAATAACTCTTACATTCAGCTGGTGGATAGGAAGATGTTTATTTTGGGTTGTACAATTCCCATAATGGAGAAGAAATTACTGTTTTGCTGTTCTGTTTTTATATTGCTGATCAATTATCTTTGCACAGTAAAGATACAGTTCTGATTCAGGCTTACGATAGGATTTGATCAGTCTCTTCAAGACCAAAGAGAAAATTATTCTACTTTACTATATCATTCTTGAGAGTCAGCTGCATAGTTTAATATTCTTGCCCTTCATTTAGCCACAGATTTTGGTGTGGTATCAAAACCAAACAGATGCCCCAGAAGTGTAAGAGTCAGTGTTTGAGACTGGAAATACACGTGGCTGCAAAACACTCGGCCATCGTTGCCAGCTACATCTGCCCCAGCTGTGATAGCAGCACTGGAAATGGGGGCCTAGAGCTGCCAGGGGAAACTTCAAGCCCTGCCTTCTTCCCTGCCTCATAAGAGAAACAGCACTGACAGAGATAGTCCACTTTTATTTAGAAAAAGCTGCCTCAGGGAGCTGTAGAATCTGCTGGTGTGATGCTGCTCTGGAGTAAAACTTCAGCATGCTTTGCTCTCCTTGGCAAGACTCTGTGTGCGCTTAAGTCTCAGTATTTGCTTGCCTTATTTCTGCTCTCTGGGGAAGTAATCTGCCCCCTGTGTACAAAAGTGTGAAGAATTCATTATTTTACAATGATAAAATATGTCTGATCCTATGTTTTAAATACAGTGCTCCTAAGATACCAGAGGCTTTGCATTTAAGAACAGTATACTTTAAAGCCTGCTGGCTTCCCCAGGACATGTCTCAGGCAAGGAAGGCCAGCCCTAGCCATGGGGGAAGCAGACTCCAAGGCCTGCCATCAGCAGCTGTTTTTGACACTCTGTTACGTACAGTCTGGAAATTCCAGCATTGGTTGCGTGCGACTCAGTTGTCATCAGAGAAATGATTGCACCATCAGTTACAAGGGAAAGCCTCCTGAATGAAAGGCTCTTGCTATCTGGAAAAACAGAAATTTCTGGTCACTGTACCTTTTCAACAGAAATTAATAATTACCCCTCCCTGAGGTCTCCAATGGACAGGTTATTGTCAAGAACTTTTACACCATATTAATAGCGAAGAGGATCTTTTTTTTTTTTTTTTTTTTTTTTTTTTTTTTCCCAAGCCAAGTCATTGAGCTTTATGCTTACAGGTGTTGTCAAAGAGTGTATTTGGCTGCAAGTCATGTTCCAGACTCTGGCACTTGTCACTGCTAAGACCAGTAAACAATCAAATGCTTCAGCCCTATAGGGAAGATTGAAACAGGACTGAAAAAAAAGGTGTGAGATATGAATTCCCAAGGAGCTTAAGGAATGCTTCTCTTGTTTTTCCTCTGGCAGCCAATAATCAAATACTACTTTTAAAGCCTCATATAAAAAAATATCATCTTTCATTTGTTATGTAGACTATAGAAATATCATGGGAATGCTGTGTGAAATTCAAATACTACAGCACTACATTGACAAGGTTCATACAGCTGTCTGGGCTGCTATGTATAATTTGACTAATTTTTCTTCTGATTTCTCATATTTCTCTCTTCATTTTTGTTTCATGCGTTGAAGCCATGTGAGATAGCATGGTGTCATTTATATTTGCAGTCTGCATAGTCCAATTTCTTCCTGCCTATTTTGAATCTTTCTCTGTGTGTGTGTGTTAGCCTTGTTCAAGGACCTAACATCTAGTTGCTTTCAAAGGAAGAGGACAGTTTACAGAAATGCACACCAGCATGTTTGTGTGCCCTTTTTTTGGTTGCTCATGCTTCCAACACATTCTCCAGTGCACTCAGGAAGACTGAAACACCAAATATAGGCCAAAGTTTCTGCACGGAAAATGTAGCCTGTCTTACAGTGAAAGCCCATTTCATTTTTATGTATGTACTTATTTGCAGTGACAATAAGGAGCTGAGCATTATTTTCATCATATAATTTTGAAGTATTTTATATCAATGGAGGAAAAATAAATCTTGTTCACGTTTTCATTCCTGTAGGCTCTGGTGTAGTTGTGCTGTAATAGAACTGTCATACAACTGCCAGAACCAGCCCTGCAATTCTGCCTCTTGGTGTGTATTATGTATATTTTGTCAGGGCTAATTTAAGCAGCGTTGTCAATAGCATGCTACAAAAAAGCTTGTGGTAGCTGAAGCATGGAATAACTGTAGGAGGGCTGGAGTAGCACTTGCTGCTCTAAAGAGCAATCAGAAATAGTTCAGAAACCAAAGAATTTGACCCCACTTTGATGTGAAAAGGGAGTGGAGAAAGAAGGACTTTAATCCCTCAAGTGTGGTTCAGCATCCCTGTTTCTATGTTTAGCATCATTTGGGGACTTGGCACCCTGTGTATGCCTGTCTCTGTTGCAGAGCTGGCTGGCTGCCAATGCCAGCAAAAGTCAGTGTTCTCTTCCCTCTGAGGAGGCACCTGCACTCTGGGGCAGAGGGTCCTGTACAGCTTCTGCTGCACCTCCTGGTGTCCTTCTTCCTCTCCACGTGCTAGAAAGGATTTAGAAATGTGATAAGTGCCCGGGGGCTTTATACGCTGTTCTTGCCATGTCCTACGCTCATTTGCATTAGTTCATTTACTGCATAGTCAAGTTTTGATTGAATTCTTGAGCTTCCGTGTGAATAAAAGTCTCTGTGAGGGGAGATACTGTGCTGTCAACGTCTGCTGAAGGCTGGGATTTGTGGTGTATGCTGGAGTCCTGGGAGATCTTCAACTGGGGATGGTTTGGAAAAGCAGCTGTTGAAAAAAATACTAAATAAAATTTCAGCATTTTTCAACTCTTGTCTGTCAGAATTCAGAGATGGATAGTACATTAGTATTTAGAACATCGAGAGTTCCTTTTAGCAATTAATATATTGTTCTGTGCTGACTGTATTCTTGTTACTATTTATTCCCTGCATTCATGGGGGATTTTTGCAAGGTAGTGTGTGGCCTAAAATAGGAAGCTTTTCTTCAGCAATCTGCAAACTGATGAAGCAGTTAAAGAAGATGTAGAGCAATCATTTTTGTAGAAAATACTAAAGGAAAGTTACATTCTCAGTCTCTAGTGACAAGTAAGCATCTGTTTTTTCCTTTGCATTAAAAGACGTTACAAGGCGATAGGAGACATTACTGCTCCTTTAATAAAAATGCTGTTGAAAAGTACTGGTGAGCTTCCTCCTAGGATCTGCTTTCTCCACTTGGCATTAAGGAATGGTGCACCGACCAGTTTATTTCAAAGGCCTGCACAACACAAAACATACAGCCAAACATACCACAAGTAGATATGAAAGTGAGGATCTTTAGAATAGAAGTTACAGGCAGTTTTTTACTGGTTTTATATTGGCATTGTTTCTACTTCAACTCAGGAAAGAAATTGCTTCTCATAATTTCTGGAAAGTATTTAGGGAAAGGTGCAGGGTTAGTAACTGAGAAAAATATAATAGTTTCCTGTCCTTCAGTTGGAAGATACAGTAAAAGATTTTTGTTGCCCATAGTGGAAAATTTTTCTTGCAAAGTAATAGCAGCAGAAGTAAAACAAAACAAAAGAAAACATGGAAAGGGATGTTTTTCCAGTAGGTTTGCAGGGTGAAAAATTAAAATAAATACTGAAATATTTTTAACCAAGACTTTTTTGCCTTACCTCCTGATTATCTTTTTACCAAGGAAAAGTAGGTTTTATTTTTTTATTTAATTCAAATTCTGAGGATTCCAATTAAAATTGCTCGAGCAGAAACAGTTCTACATGTATATATTTAAACCGTGGGAGAAGTTAAAATGCAGACTGTTAGGCATCTCTTGGATTGCCAAGAAATTACAATTAAAAGGTGTGAGAAATAATTTAGCATATATTGGGGAAGTCTGTAAGAGTAGTTTTTATAAATGCCTATAAAACACAGGAGACTTTATATGAAATTTTATGAAGGATCAAATTGGCAGCTAAACTAGTTAAATACTCTGCATTTAGAGCATCCAAAAAGACACTGCTGCAGAGCTTTATATTATTCCTCAGTGTTCATGGATGCTTTCAGATGTTTGGTTGGATCTGTCAAAAGTGCAATACAGTTCAGCTCCCATCTACAGCTGTAATCTCAAGGGAGATTTTCAAGACAGTCCTTGGTATAAGCAGTGAGATGAAGGAATAAAAGAAAATTTTTTGAGAGTAAAGCAACTTTAGAAGAATCTTCAGATATTTTCCTTTATCAATTCCAAATCACTCATGATAAACATAAGAAATTCTCGTTTGGGGTAGAGTTAGTTCTGGGTCAAGAAGCCAAAGGTGATGGCTTTAGTCAGTAGTTGAGCTGAACTATACAAAAGCAGCTCTGTTTTACAGTTTTAGGCAGTAGACTGCCTGGAATATCTTGTCTTCTGCTTCAGCTCACCTGGTATCAAACCAAAGCTAAAGTATCTAAATTTGGAGTATCGGTTTCTTACCCAGGTAACGGGCTACTTAGTGGATTTCCTTATCTGAAAGTAAAACCATAATTTTGAAATATCTTTGGTTTTGAAAGATGAAATTTAAGGATGCTTAAGCTGCAGGGCCAATGACAATAGGATTCTAACTGTAAGAGAGTGAGAGTTCATGAAATGTTGATACTTTTCTTGGATGACATTGCATATACAGAATTGAGCTCCAGATTTTGTGATATGTCAGTTAAGCTGAATGGAGTATTTTAGTCCTTTGCCGTATTTTTTGCTGGTTCCCAGCTGTCCTAGAACCTTATTTATTTGAATAGATTTAACTGTGAAAAGAAGAAAAATCTAATAGAAGACATCCCAGTTTGATTATGCCATACTTTTAGCAGTGAATCTGTCACTGTGTCCATCTGAATTGTGGCAAGATTTTTCTCCTATTTGTTTTCTGCTAGACATAGCTTTCTTGGCAGTTATTTATGTGAATTTCAGAAATGTAGTTTGCTTGCTAGGGAACACTGTGGTCTAGCAAAATGGTTTTCTGGTCAAGATTCTCTTGAAACCATACTGGATAGACATAGGAGTTGGACAGTTATTTCCCTCCCTCATTCTCCAAGCTATGAAAAAGAAAAAGCACAGCAGAAATTAAATTTGAGAAAAACATGGTCTGCTCAGTTTGATTGTTAAGGCTTCCTTAATAAAATTTTAAAAAGCAATAAAAGAATAAGCAGGTTGGACCACTCAGGCAAATGGAAACAAGCTTTTTTGGGAGTTTTTAATCAAAAATATATAATTATGGGAGATAGACTAGGAGAGAAAATGAAAAGCATTTCTTAAACGAGTAGTCATAAAAATAAGTAAGCAAAGAACATTAACCATCTGTACAGATCTTGTTGTGTTTTTCCTGTAGCAGGCACTTCCTTAATGTTTTGTAAACCATTTTGATCTTCCAGAAATTCCCATCCACATAAAGTCCTCATTATCTTCAGTTGTGGTTTATCCTTCTCTAGCCCTCGCCCACTTTCCCCCTAGTGAATGTATAACATACAGGATAAATCCCCTTCAAAAAGCTTTCATTTATTAACTCAAAAAGTTGTTAAATTCCAAAACTCATTCTCCAGTTGGAAAACATTTCAAAATTTGTGTCTTTTTTTTCCCCATCATGTGAGTTATTTTTGAGAATTACATTGTAAACAAAACATGAGAAATTAATTTCTAACCTAGTAATGAGAGATCTGAAACAGATTGGAGGAACCAGTTCCCACTTGCAATAAAAAATGCTATCTTGGCCATGGAGAAGATTTCTTCCAGCCTATCAGTTGTGTAAAGCAGTCCCAGTGAGAAAAATGTTTCATAACACATTGAAGAAATTCACTTAGTTTTTGCAGAAAAAAGCATGTTTCAAAGTCCATTATTCTCTGGAACACAGGAAATTTATAATGTTCTTTTCTAATGCTGTTTTTGGCTTTTAGCCTTCTAACTGGTGCAGTGCAGCCAGATTTCATAAGCCATCCAGTCAGACCCAGGCCAAGGCTTATGGGAGGCATAGAAGTTCACCATGTATGGTTCAGCCAGTTGTGAGGCACAACTCAGCATTGACACAAACAGAATTTAAGTTTGATACGGGTGTAAACAGAGATAAGTTTGTCTTTTGGTAGTGTTTAAAGGCAACTATAACTTCCTTTAAAGTTGTTTTGTCTTATATAACCTTTGATTTTGAAACTTAGCCTTGATATATGAACATACATCTAATGTATGTGTGCTCCTGAAAGGAAAAAAGCAAACAATAAATCAAATCAAGATTTTGCACATCATATAATCCATCATTTTTGGTTTATACAAACATACGCACCCTGCTTTCAGGGGACCATGTCGGGGAAAGCATGGTCAAAGCACCATGCTTGAGAGAGTGAGAGTTTCCTAAGCAGTGCACATCTGTTCTTGGAGTACTTTTGTAATAATCAACCATGAATGACCTTCTCGAAGTCTGTATTTTAAAAGGAAACCTAGGATGATGTGGACACTGTTGAGATCATACAGTTATTATAGAGTGTTCTATCAAGTTTGATCAGTGGAAATCTTAACAGTGATTTCAGTCAGAGCAGAATTTGGCTATTATTTTACAAAGTCTTATCAAAGCCCAGTTGGAAGAAGGGATTTATTTATTGGCAGAGACGTCCTAGAAGTAACTATAAAAGTGAGAGAAAACCTTTTAATATAAATGTAGCATCACATAATGAAATCAACATTTATTTTTCCTAATTCTTACTCTTTATGAGATATAAGCACTAGAAGACTTTTCGAGACTTGTTAGAACCACAGAAAATCTGTAGTAAAGGCTGGAATAGGGGCAAAGAATTTAGTTTTCTCTTTGTCAAGGAGAATCAGTAAGATCTGATCTCTTAAGAGGTAGGAGGGAGTTGGTGCAATGAAAGGAATTGCTTTAACGGTCTCTTCTGCAGAAGAGGAGATGCATTACTCAAGTCTGACCTTCTCCTAAGGGGGAGGTGAAGGATAGCCTGAGACAGCTCCTTTCTTGGCAGATGCTGCAGGAGCCATTCAGTCCATGGTGGTAGTGAGTAGCATGACTCTCAGGATGGGCCAGAGCAGCAAACGTGTCCTTTCTTAAATGGGGGCCACAGTCCACTGTTGACTTGTCTGTTTCCCCTCCTTTCTTCTGACATAAGGTTAAGTTTTTTGGGGTATGTGGATCCTTTTTTAATGAGAAATGAATACTCAGTAGTGATTTATTGCTTATTCTTTTTATTTTTTTATTCCCTTATTAAGAGGAGAAGGGATGGAAAGCAAAGCAAAGGTAAATATTGTTTTCTTAACCTGGTAAAGATCAGAGAGTTCTCTATGGTTCAAAGAGGCTTTCTTCCCTCAGGTGGGCACTCATGGTACTGTGAGCAAAGTAATGGCTGTCAATGGCTCTCAACAAAACAGATGAAACAGAGGACAAAACTAGACTGGTAATTAATTGTGGTTAATTGGTATAATTCATTAGTTTGTTTCTGAAAGCAGGCACAGAATATATCCCTTGTGGGTTATCAGAGCAAACTAGAAGCTAAATATTCCTTTATTGTAATTCTTTGTAAGAATTTCTTAATGTTTCATGATACGTGGACTAGAAAATACCCACTTACTATCAGAATAGTAGACATTTTATGTGTACACACACAAAAAAGTTACTGCACTACTCTGTGTCTTCATTCTTTCCCACGTGTCATTTGCCTGGCTTGGTTTCCTCTGACTGTGAAATCTGGGGGGACTGAGCACTGCACTTTGAAATGGCTCAGGCTGTGCTGGATCCAAGTTTCATGACTCACTGGCAGCTGTAGCAATGGAGTGTTAGCAGTCCATGTGTGGATAGGAGGAAACATCTCACCTCCTGTCATGCGCTGGCAGAGCGCGCAGCAGCCACGCAGCGTGGCCCCATTTGCAAGCACAGGAGAAGCATGACTTGGAGCTGTGTTTACTCTGCAGACAGCTGATCTGCATCTTCTGGATCAGGTTAGAAAACCCCACAGGCTAGGTGGAAGCATCCCACAGGCTGAGCTGTGTTGTGCTGTGTGATATGATACAGATAACAGAGCCCCAGTCTCTCTGGACTCTGTGATTTGACATTATATATAATGTTAATCAGGAAAGCTCTCATAGTGCTTTCCTAACAGTCCTAATCTCATTTTTCATTACATTGGCCCATTTATATCCCGGAGAGCTTATCTTAGTTTTCTTCCCTGACAGTGATGTCATCTAAAATCCTAAAATTCAGTGCTTTATTTATTTTTGCCAGTGGAGAAATCTCTTTTCTGTGAATTGTAGAAATGGAAAACAGATGTTCAGAACTTCAACACAGCTATTCTCCCACATTAACTGTCCTGTATTTAAGGTAACAGTGCTTACGTTGTCATCCTTCTCA
This sequence comes from Promerops cafer, assembly GCA_013398275.1. NCBI lineage: Eukaryota > Metazoa > Chordata > Aves > Passeriformes > Nectariniidae > Promerops > Promerops cafer. The sequence continues at coordinate 538,260 of VZSE01009161.1, read as the reverse complement.
CTCTCGTCCAGTCTGGGGAAATGGTAACTGTGGCCGTAAGCTCTGCAGAAAAAAGATTACGTGTGTTCCATCCACTTTTCCTTTCCACACTCAAACATTGTCTTCCTTTGAGGTAGTCTGGTGTAAATGTGTATAGTTCTGTCTAGCTTGTCTTGGGGCACAGGTCAGTCTCTTCAGCAGGTACTTATTCAAAATCTTACATTTTTATTATGAAGCTAATAATAAATCCAAATCTATATACCATAACAGTAGGATACATATTTTGATGTTTTTATTGTATTGGTTCAGAAGGGAGAGAAAGGGATGGTAATGTAATATATTCTCTAATGGGCTCAAGAAGTCCTGTGAGGCTCTGATCTGGCTGCATGCCTAATAGATAGGTAGGTTTCTAACTTTCAGCTTTTAAGCCCAGCAGGCTGGCTTAATAGAAGAATGAGGAGATGGACTTCTAGGCATGATGTGGTAAACAGCATTAGCGTTTTCTGGTTTTAGAATGCCAATTCTGCCAAACCGTGAAATCATACATACTGATTTTACAGAGGAGACTTTGGTTATCTGGGCACCAAGATAAAATCATTTAAATGATTTTATCTTGGTGCCCAGATAACCAAAGTTATTTAAATGATTTTATCTTGGTGCCCAGATAACATTTAAACATTCAGCATTTAAACATTCAACATAGAATATGAGCTGGCATTTCAGAATTTGGGCAGTAAGGAAAGAAAAGATATGTTTACTACTGATGACATTTTTAGACTAAAAGGAAACATCTTTTGTTTTATGTTTATTTTTAACATCAAAAAATGCCTCTATGGAAAGGCAGTTTGATCAGGAAGCACATGATAGAAGAGAAATGATTTAAATTTTAATTCAGATTTAATCCAATCCAAGTGATCAGTATCTGACTAGAATGAATATCTGACATTTAGAGGTGGTAGTTCATGTGACAGGAATTGATGATATAGTTCATTTTTCAATGAAGTAATTTTACATAAAGTAATACTTTCATTAATTGATTAATTTCAGAAAAGTTATAAAAAGGGAAAAATTTTTGCGTATTAGCCCAAGAGAAGCTGATTTTCCCTGGCTATATATAAATGTGAGGTTTACATTAGTGGAATGGCAGAAAAGCCCATGACATGCTAAGGGTTTCATCAGTATCTAATTTTCCAGAGAAACATTTAAAGAAAAACAAGGGACTGCATATTGTTTAGCCTGTTTTTAAGGACATGAGACATAGATGACTGTACTGTGCACTCACTGGTGTTTCTCTGGTAACTTTCGTACCTGTTGTGCGATTCCTAATTCGAGCTTGAGGACGAACGCAATTTTCCAAAATAACTGCAACTGACCCCAGTAAGGAGGAGTGTTACCTCATGGTTACCTGTTGCACTGGAAGCACTCACACCTGCAGAACTGGCTACACCTTGTTGAGTTCTTAAGCGAGATAAATGGCAGGTTGTGGGGTCACCCGGAGGGCGATTTACGGAGTGTGGACATCCGTCGTAAGTGCTGGGGCATAGTGGATGATTCTGCAGGGCAAGGGAAGGAGCTGGAATTCCTACTGAGGCAAGGCAGACAGGAGGAGCTGCAGGATTCATGTATCTATGGCTTCTTCAATCATCTGCACGTGCAGAAACTTACATTGCTCTATGAGTACTTAAATAAATGCGAAGAAAATTTGTTAAGTATTTTCTGGTTTAGTACGCATAGGTGAATTGTTAAGCAAGATGGAAGCCCGAGTCATATATAAAAGAGGATTTTTGCTTCCTAGTACAGCTAGAAGTATTTATTCATGTGTCTTGTAACAGGTACCTTTTCTTAATGAAAATGTCTTAACATTATTTCACAAATAAAAATGTAGTGCTTTTAATGTATCATGCTTTTAGCAACTCTATTCAGTGCCATGTGCAAAAAATAAAAACTAATACCCAAATACTTAACTTCCTTTTTTTAGATTATTTTATTGCATACTATGTAAGCACTAGTATGTTTATTCCTTCGGCTTGATAGTTGTGGCAGTAGTATTTTGAATATCATATGTCTGATTTTGTCAGAGAAACATGTTAGTACCTTAAGGATTGCAGAATTATTAGTGCTTTTGTTTTCTAATTGTAGTTCTTAGACTAAGTTATTTAGTATCCTGCTACCTGACAGCAATTTTAAGGCAATCCTTCTCCAAGTCTACTAAAACTTTTTGGTTGTTCCCAAGGAGCTGATTCAACGTCCTTTCTCTTTTCATAAGTAGAGCTAAATCCAGATCTCTTTTTGTTCTTGGGCATGCACTCACCAGCTGAAAAGCCTGTAATGAAGGATTGGATCATTTGTTTAATGGGTGTTCTGCACGATAGAAACAAGGGCAGATGCAGCTCCTTGCTCTTCCCAGCAAATCCAGGCCTGTGGAACATACTTTGAAGTGGTGACAGTTTTATGTTCTTTGCAGTAGAGATTAATTACTCTTTCTAAACCAGATTAATTAGGGTTTAGAAGGTAATGCGGGCTACCTCTGATGCCCAGAAGTCAGGAATCAGAAAACTTAAATGATGTAGAACGTGTAATTTTCTGCAATATTTCTTTCTATTGATTCCAGGGATAATTAAATATGAACTTTTTGGCAGTTCCCGGAACATTTTTATCAAATTTTACAGTGATGGATTGAAGGTCTCCATGTCCAGAGGTGAACAGGATTGTTAGCATAACTCAGCCTGAGCTGTTTGAGTGCACTTTGCTAACATTATTCTCAAGGGTAAAAGATGATTTTCCATTTGTGTACTGGGAGAAATATATTACAGGTCTTTGACAACCCTAAATTTGGAGGCCCTTGATAAATTGTTTGAGCTTGGTTCACTCTGGCAAACCTTTTTGATTTGATGCTTTTGGTTTCAGTAAATGCTTCTATTGCAGCTATTTTTTCAAACTGTCCCATTATCTTTCAGAGCAAATACAGCAGTGATACAATAGATAAAAATGAGGGAGTCAGTAAACATGTGATTTTTTCCACTTCCTAATACATTTTGTATGAAATAGGAAAGCACTTTTCAAATCTACCCTTAACTGGGCTGGTAATTGCTCTGGTCAGTGGTGAAGAACATCCTTGGTATACCACCCTAAGCTGGTAACTCATTGAAATGCCTAATTCTTTATAGATGTACACTTGTAATGACCTAGTGCACAGAGCGATCTCACTTGTGTGGCTGTTACTGCTTCTGTGTGAATGAAACTTGTTCACAGGAGGGAGTCTGAGTCATTTGTGGTTATGACCAAACCCAGATAAGAGCTATGTTGTGGTTTAACCCCTGCAGGCCACCAGCAGCCTGGTAGGGTGGGGGGTAGAATCAAAAGAGTAAAAGTGAGAAAGCTAGAAGGCTGAGATCAAGGCAGTTAATAGGTAAAGCAGAAGCTGTGCATGAAAGCAAAGCAACACAAAGGATTCATTCACCACTTCCCATGGGTGAATGCAGGTGCTCAGCCATCCCCAGGAAAGCAGAGCTCCATCACATGTAATGGTGACTGCAGCAGACAAACTCCATCACTCCAAACATCCCCCTCTTCCTTCTCCTTCCCTTGGCTCTATATGCTGAGCACAACACCACCTGGTCTGGGATATCCCTGGGGTCAGTTGGGGTCAGGTGTCCTGGCTGTGTCCCCTCGTAACTCCTTGGGCACCCCCAGCCTCCGCACTGGTGGGGTGGGGTGAGAGGTGGAAAAGACCTTGACTCTGGGTAAGCTCTGCTCAGCAACAGCTGAAACATCCCTGTGTTATCAGCACTGTTTTTGTCACAAATCCAATACAGCTCCACACCAGCTACTGTGAAGAAGAGTAACTATCCCAGCCATAATCAGCACATGCTAGAACAGGGACACCTCACAAAATCTTATGCATCTAATGCTCAAAGTATAATGTATAAGCAAAATCTATGGCTGTCCAAGCATGCTCATTGGATCGCTGAAATCCAATAACTAATAATCTAGTTTTATCCCTCAACAAACTGGCAATTTAAAGGTACACAAATGTTACCAAAGTCAGAGCTTGAAAATACCACTTAAAAATAAATAGCACAAAGTGAATTTCTTTATGCTGAGTGTAGAATAAAATTTACTAATTCCTGCAACATACTGGTTACCATTTAAATATTCCCATATTTTTAGAAAAAAGTTATTTAATTGCCCAACTGTATGTAGGTGGTATGTAGGTGGTGAGGGTAGTTACAAAATAGAGGATGTTCTTGGTTTTTCTGGTGTTTCTTGAGTCTTGCAGTTTGGAGTGATTCCAACTTGTTCCCTGCTAAGACATTTGGAATAAATACTACATCTCACACCCAGAGGACGTTACAAAGAGACTTTTAATGTTTTCCAGTGCTGTAGTATGTGGCAGGATGGTAACTTACATAACTAAAGTTTATGTTACCACATGGTTTTTGGAACAATACTAACAAAACAAGCTTGAAGATTCTCTAGAACAAAGGGTAGTTTAATCAAAAAGAAGAAACTTTGTATCTTTGTCAAAAAGCAAGCCCCTTTGGTTTTTGCTTTTTTTTTTTAACCTCTTTTTGTATTTATAGCAACAGAAATTCATACTTACACATAGCTTGCCACAGGCAGATCTTTTTTTGCTTTGCCAGAAGCCATTTCTGTCTTGCATAAAGAATGGTTTATGAAGGAGGTTTTGAACAGAATTTCATATTCTCCAATGGGTAACATCATTGCCTGAAAGTGATTGGGTAGAGCTTTCTAAATACATGGAGAGGATCTCCTGCTGTATTGTTTGGAATAGACAATATACTCTTCAAATGCAAATAGTTTATATTATTTCAGTAATACTTTAATAAAAAGTATTACTGAAAATCCTCTTAGCAACGCTACAGCTAAATTAGTGGTAGACCGATAATACAAAATGAATGCTGTGCTATTGAAAGTGGAGGCAGCATCCGTGTGCTGTCTGTATAGGCTCAGTTTCTGAAAAAAGATTAAATAAGGTCCTGGTCCTGCATGATTACGTATGTGAATAAAGTTCCTGATATGTAAATTTTTTCAGGATAAGAGCCTTTGTAATTTCCCCAGCAGGAGCTGTGTCTGTCTCTTTGCTTTGTGATACACCTCCAGTATGAATGACCTTCTAATACTCAATTTTAATTCCTTGCAAAAGCAGTGACTTAAGCTTGGGCCCTGAGTTAAAATCAGAATAAACAGGGAGCAAGCATTGCAGAGGCTCTTAGCATGCTGACAGTTGTTCTCTTTTGCACTGTCGAGCTGACTTGTTTGTAGCCTGGGTTTGCAATGAGCTCATCTGTAGAAGGGTGAGTCCTTGGATCTCCACTGCTCACTGATCTAGTTGCCCCTTTTTGCAGACAACAATAACTAATTGAACAGCCTGCAGCCAGTAGAAGATGATGAGATGTTGCCATGATTAAGCAAAGGAATTTTAAAAATTCCTTAATCTCATTGTAACTTGATGGTGGCAGCTGGAAGTGTGGTTTTTGATGCCTTTGGCAGCAGCTCTGCTGAAGGCAGGCAGGGCTCTGGTGCTCAGCCTGGGACTGCAGGTGCTGTGCCTCTGTTACAGGGACAGAGGAATGCTCAGTGATGTGAGGAGCTACAGTTTTGCTATAGTCTTAACTTTCTAATCAAAATACAGCTGTTATTTCAGTCCAGCTCCTTACAGTTACTGACACAGTTAATATGCAGACTTTCTAGTATGTGTTGCATTCTCTGGTGTACACTCACCCTTTCAGCATCCTTTGAGTCTGCAGCCTGGTAGTGTCAATACTTCCCAAGGACAGCTGGAGGGGCAGATGAGTGAGGTTACGATGAGTCAGTAGCACACTGGTGCAAGGACAAGTGGCATGCTAATGGAGGGGGTCCCTTACTGCCTTCTCATAAATCCACTAAGAGACATTTTTACACGTTTTCTAGCACAGTTGTCTTACTTGCACTTTCTTAATTGGTTCCCAGTTCCACATCATACTTTTTCTTCTGTTTACTGCTGCTAAAACTGATTTTATCTGATTCACTCCTTTTTACTGTGACTTTTATTTTCTGCCTTATGCCTTTGGTGTTTTCCTGTGTCAGTGTTGCACTACACTTGGGGGGTTTTTCTAGGGTTGTAGATAATTCTGTGATTTTTTCCATGACACTAAAGTTAATAGTTTATGAAGGAACTTTCTCAATATTTGGCTTCTGATGATTGGAAATTTTTTACGCCAGTGCATACCTTCCTGTGAATGTGCCTGTTTTTCAGCTGAATCTAAGCCTGGCCTTCAGCATATGAGATAGGTTAACATCTGAGCCTCAGGAAGACTAGTGTGACTTCTATACAATAGTCCTAGAAAGAGCTAAGCTCCATAATCTTTTTTACAGTTTTTTTTGTTTGGTTTTTTTTTTTTGGTGTGTGAAGGATCTGTAGGAAAGGCCATATGTGTGGAAAGAAAAAAAAAGATACTTAAAATGATTCGGTGGACATGCAGAGGAGGGCTTTATGGAAGGGTGGGAAATTATTGCTAACAGTTTGACTAAAGCTACTAGAAAAATGTCTGAAATTCCTTACTGTCAGAACTGAAATTTTAATGCAATTTATACCTTTAGAAATGCTTTGTCTAATGGCTCATACCAAGATCTTTTTTTTAGTGTGACAAACTAGCATATTGATTTTTCAATTGAACCTTAATACCTCTAGGTAGGCAACAGCTTTGTGTATCTCTGAAACTTGGAATATCTAAGCTCCTGACATGCACGAAAAACAGTGCATGTTTTCTATTTATGCAGGATTCTGCATACTGTATTCCCAGCCAGGAGCCATTCCTAGGTAGATCATGGAGATACAAGTATCTTTCTGATACAAAGTAATCATCTTTGAGCTTGGTAAAGTTCCTACTTTCCCTGTGTTTCTTGTCCATGGGTAATGTTTTGCATTACATACTCCTCCTATAGTGTCATCCACAATGTATTTATATATGTGACAAGTACTACAAAAGGGCTTTTCTCTGAGTGGAGATTAATTTATAATGGCCTTTTTTTACCATTGCTGTGCACAGCCAGTGCCTGGTGCTGAACTGATGGGTTCTTCTGATTAGCAAAGTCTGGAAGTGGTGTTTTCAAGGTCTCCTTATGATTGCTTTGGCATTACTGAGTTCAGCAGTAATCTTTATCCATCACAGCTCTCTCTCTTGCTTCACAGTGTGATTAAGGTTGAAGAAGTGAAGATGTTCTAAAATTCTGTGTGTTTTTCTATAATTTTCATGTACGGAGATTCATGCAAATCACTTCATTATCTTCTACAGCCCACTGTGAATGGGAAAAGTGGGGCAAAACTGAAAAAAAATACCCTGCCTGTCTTCATTATGTTATGAGCTAAAATTATCAAATCATATTTTCATTATACCTGATGCAATATATTGTAAATCCTTGTAAAATGAATACGATCGCTTTCCTACCTAACTCAGTGGCTCAGTTCAGGTACCAGTACATGGAAATACTTTGAATTGAGTGCTGTTCCTCAAATATGAAAGAGGAGTATGGTTTGATGGTTCCCACAGTTGTCACCAGGAGTGAATTATTTAGTCACCAGGAGTGAATCTTTCTGGAGCATCTCCTTCCCTTGCTGTGCCCTGGTATGTGGGCAGGGGAGCTGCTGAGCTGTGAGGACTAAATTTGCTGGTGATTTCTTTAACGTTTTTTTTTTTTTCTTACATTGCACAGCAGTCATAAGCTTTAGTTGAAATAAATGTATGTAAATCTTTTAACATCAAGTGCAAAGTTTGGTGTAAAATAAAGGGATGATAGAAAATAATATAGAGAAAGTTACAGAAAGGCTATTGTTTAGTAGTGTTAGGGGGTTTCACTGAATATGGTAATAAATCGTTTTCATGCCTTTGCTTTAGAAAAATACATAATTAGCCCAGATAACTGTAATAAGAAATTGACATTGAAATGCTTGCCATTTCAGAAAACCATTCAGAACCTTGATGCTGTTTTTTTCTGTTTTAATTTATTTTCCAACCCAGATAATCAATTTTGAAGCAAGCATGTAAACCTTTCTATTTAGAGCTGAAAGAATGACAGAATATATTGCATTATTCTGATGGTGTACTCAGTAACATGTCACTCCAATAACTTCATACTCAAATATCTTTCTTGAAAACCAGTTTTTAGCGTTACTAAGACTTCTGCTCATGCAAACACATACTCAGCAAGGAGTGAATGGAGAATAAAACTTAGGTATGGCAAAGTGAGTCATTTTCTGTCTATGGCTCTGTAAGAGTAGTTAAAATTATTAAAATTAGTTTCATCCACATATTCTCAGTAGTAGTTTACAAGCAGGTAGAAATAATAAAGTTGTATAGATGGGAAATACCCTGATATTCTGTCTGTGTCAGCAGCAGCAGAAGGATTAAGCCTTAACATGTACACTGATTTACAAATAGGTAGAAGAGATGAGCCTGAAAGTACAGTCATCACCTTCTTCTCTCAGCACAGTGAAAAGTAGTACAGTAAGTCAGAGTAACAGAGAAACAGAGTAACAAGCACACCTTGACTAAGCTACCTATGGAGTAATACAGCTTTGGAGCCTGAGTGCCTGGATTTTTCATGGCACTCATAGAATTAGCAATTGGACTTTAAATATCTAAAATAATTCCAAATCTCACGTACTTAAATAATTGACCTTTTGACTATTAACACAAATTAAAAATGCTTTTTATAATATGAACAAACTACAATTACAAAAGGAAATACAGAGATAGGAATGAGCTGAAAATCTGTTCCTTTTGTGTAGCAAACTTCTAAAGTGAGTTCTCTGTATTATACAATGGTTGGGGTTGCTGTAGATCTTTGAAGCATTTAAAAATTGCAAGTAGTGCCACTGTAGTGTAGTTCCTACCTTTGATCCACTAATCAAGATGTATAGTTGATGTTACTCCCAAACTGCTAAGAGAGGCAATTGAGATTTGGAGGTAGTTTGACAGCATCTACAGCTGTGAATCAGAAAAGAGTTGGGACGAAGTAGTCATACCCAAAGGTGTGTAATTTTTTTTTTTTTTTTTCTGGAAGGGCATGCCAAAATTTGATGGATGGAGACAAACATAAGGAGAAGTCAGAAGAGATACCACAGAGGGAAGAATTACATGTTAGAGAAAGCATGAGTTTGGTGACAGTATGAGCAGGCATCTCAGTGTAATTTACTTCAGGAGAGAGCTCTAGGATTGAGTGTTTCTGTTAAGTATTAATAACTTGGAAAAGTAGCTAATCTTCACCCAAGCCAGTTTGTAAAGGTAGCATATAATAGCATGTTGTGAAGTAATCAGGAAAAATAAAACCACACAAGTTTACTCTGCTTTTAATTTTAGTAGAATTTTATGGGTATGTCCTATCTTTATACAAAAAAGTGACTAACTAGAAACCCATATATTATGAATGCTGGAAACATCTGAGAAAAGGTGATTGTATGAGAACGTTATGAAAACGTGCATTAACAAATTCTGACAATTGGTAACTGAAAAACTGAGGATTGAGCAAACAACTGAACCCTGTTTTTATTCAATTCTAGATACTGCCTCTGGATCTGCAGTGAAACAGAGTCTACCTTATTGGAGGTTGGTGACTTTTATTTTTTCAGCTCTTACATACAATTTTAAAGTAATCTTTCTGAGAGGCTGAACCTTGGTGTCTTTGACTGATATATTGACAAGCTGTTTTGTTGAATGTTTCTGTAGGACTGGACCCATGGGATCTGTGTAATATAAGCAAATGACAGTAATTCTTCATATTCATTGTGGTTTGGGGGTTTTTTGTGAAATTCCTCTAAGCATTTCTGTTTCACATACTGCTTCAGTTAATTGTAACTTAACAAAAAAATTAATGTAGATCAGACTTAAGTTTTTAGTCATCTTTAGCTAACCTGTCTGACAAATAACCCAAAAATCCCCAGTTTTACTGTTTTATTCATTCTTATAGGGTCAAATATTTATCTGGATCTTTCATCCATTTCCAAATTGCTATGACATGACTTTCTGTATATATGACAATATGTAGATTATATGCCGGTTCATTAATACATATGTATTGTGTAGTATGACATGACTGTTCAATGCTAATAAAATGGCATACATTTTAGGAATGATTTCAGTCTTTGGACCTTGATTTATCATATAATTTTTGGAGAGAGCTAACCCATATGTTAAGCTGTTTTTATTTACATTCTATAAAACTGGTTTCTTCATTAACAAAGATGTTAGTGCAGCTTATTAATAGTTATTTGTTATTCCAATTGTCTGATCAGAGTTCTGGAAGTTTGGCATTGCTTTTCTATTTGGATTATGAGTATGATATCATACCTCACTGTATTAGTTCCAGTCCTTACACAGCTGTGCTTAGGCTCTTAGTATGATTCACATATAAGTGAAGCTTCTTATCAGCCAGATCTGTTGGAGCCATTAGCATTTCTCAAACTTGCAGCAAATGCACACTACTGCAAGTAGATGTTCATAGGGCTTCTGCCCTCTGTGCTTACATGGGCATCATTTTTTCTGTGGGACAAGTATTTATGAGACAAATCTTTCATTCCTGAAACCTGTTCCCCATCTGAGATGAGATCCATAAAATTGTTCACACACTCCTTTTCTGTTTGAGAAACAGTTTATCCACCCTTGTTGCAGTGTTCCTCACACTCAATGTTCCAAGTACATGTTATACTTTTCCTTACCAATAAGCCCATAACTAGCACGGCACATGCTGTTGCTCTCTTATTAAAGAACTGCTTATTGTTCTGTGTGAATGAGCTCGTGATCCCAGGAGCAGCTGGATATACCTGATGCCTTTTGTCTTCATTCCGAATGGCCACAATCTCCTGCTATTTCTAATTTATTTCTGTCATCAGTAAAGATGAATATTACTTTCATTCTTTGCCTGGGGAAAAAAAACAAGGAAAATGAAGAACAAAGATCCTTACAGAGGTGTGGAAGGTGTAAGTGCAGGAGGCTGCACTTCCCTGCAGTGGCAGAGAGCATTGTTTAATCTCTGCTGGGAGAGGGCACCTGCCTGCAAGCTCATCAGGTAGTGCTGTGGGTCTGTGCAGCTGCAGTGAGCCGCAGGTCAGGTGTAATGTAATTCAGTACTTTTCCCCAGGGAAGGAAGCAGCTGGGAGTAAGCCACTTGTCTCCTGCACAGCTCTCTCCTGAGCTCCTGGAATTCAGAGAGGGAGCAGGTCACATGCTAAGCATATAGCTCTGACCACCATCTTTAGACAGTGCCTGTCATGTAAAATGACAGAGGCTGGGGGTAGGGCAGCGCAGCTGGAATGCAACACTGCAGCCTCCCTATTACTCTCTGAGCTTATGGGATTAGCCAGTGTTTGTAGGATCTGCCAGTCATTCGTGTTTTGTTCAGGTCTGGGAGAGATGCTGAGCTGCAGGAAAGTGGCACACAGTGCCTATTGTGGGCCTCTCTCAGTGTCTGACTCAGAGACATGCTTCTGTGATAAGACCAAGCACGATGGCTCTCATGTATTTGCAGAGAAGGTTAACATGCAAGTATATCATTCTTCAGGTATTCAGCAGAAGTAATGGTGGTGTGTTAATTATTGCATAAGCTGTAGCATCTCATCTAGAAATCTCTTTGAGGCATGCTATGAGCTAACTAAGTATCCAGACATTCAAAACTAGTGCTTTTCATATATAGTTGTATTTCTGTGAAGCAGTGCAGTCTCTTCCTCATTGCAATGCCTCTAAGCATGAAAGGTTAGATCTGTCTGGTTATAACTCTTACTTCAGACTAAATACTTGCCAGCAGTCTTGCAGAATTACTTTTGGATATTTTCAAATGACCAGAAACATGTCCAATAAGCCTTTCCCTGGAAAGGCCTTCATAGGATAGATTCTGCTTATTATACATTTATTTCTATAACTATGCATCTGCCTTTTATATTAGAGGCATTATTTTCAAATTACTGAAGTGTTTTAAGATGCTCTTGGTAAAGGCCTAAGCAAAGTATAAAGGCCAATCTGTTTTCCACATAGTAGATTATTGTTCAAGAGTTTGTGCCAGCCAGTACAGAGCGCAATCACGTCTTATTCCTCTCAAGAGAGATGAATTACTCAACTGCCTCGGCTTCTGCTGCTCCACGTTCTTATCCTTGTACTGTTGGAGTGGTTTGTTCCTCTTGTGGAGCAGACTGGCAGAAATGTAAATGTCTAGCATTGTCTTCTTGATAAAAGATCTTCATCTGTGAACTGCTTCGGATATGCACCAGTTTTCCCAACAGTACAGTTAATTGTGCTTTAGAGATTTTTGTGTTTAAAAGAAAACCAAGAGATTTTTTTTTTTCAGTAGCACTGTGCACAGCAGTATCTTACAAAACTGCTGCAAATTTGCAGAAATTGAGTTACTGATTGATATACTGATACATTGCAACAGGCCAGGTAATTTATCTTGCCATTTTTCTGTTGAGAAAATTTTGTTTAGGGTTATAATTTACTTAGATGTTTGACACAGTAGGGACTGTGAAAAGATGAAGTATGTCCAGCTAAGATTGCCTGAATCAATTGTATTTGTGTCTTCGACTCATCTTCTTGTGAAATAGGCAGGACCATGTGCCTTTGACATTTAATTTTTTAAAAGTTTGTGTTTACTACATGCATACTTCAGTGCAGTTGCTGCTGCAGTTTCTTAACATGCCTGAGTGCTTTTCCACCCCTCTTGGGGTTAAAATGTGACTGGCCTGTTACTGAAAGGCACCACCCAAGTGCTACTGCCACTGGCGACAAAGTCCTTTGACTTTGGTAGGACAATATGGAAGCACATCTGTAGCTCTTGCAAAGCATTGAGTACAATCATTATCAAACCAGCAGCAAACACTGAGTGTCAGGCATAGATACTTATGAATTGGGGATGTCCAGAGAAGTCTGCTAGAGCGGACCACAAAAGCCAGTAGCCTTGGAGGAAACACAGTAACTGAAGTAACAGAGATGGTGTATACAAGTTCCCAAAATAACCCACAAGCCCTTCATTTGCAAAAGAAATTTAAACTATATTTTGCTCAGAAGAAGCACTGTTTGCATAAACAACATAATTTATTGTAGATTAGGAGCATACTTGCAGATGCTCAGAACATTTCCTTTGTTCATGTGTCAGCTCTCTGCACTCCCTAGGCAGAGCCGGTGGGAGGAGGATTATTCAGATATTTGTCTAGCCAGCCACTGGAATTGATGCTGGGGTCAAACACCACCTCCTTTTCTTGAGGAAGGAAGCATCTGTGTCAGGCACTTCGATCACGGGTGTGGTGAAATCTGTTTGAATCAAGGCAAGACATTAATGCACTTTTATGTGTTGCCAGTTTTCCCAAGTAAATAAAAAGTGATTCATATGGATGAAAATAGAGTGTGCCAGGTGGCCTTGCAGGACTCTGACATCTTTGATATGTGACTTTCACTTTGCATCAAGAACAGTGTGTGTTTTTCATTATAAAGAGACTAACTCTGCAAAATAGTGCTTACTGGACCTTCCAATAATTATCCAAAGCACTTGTTACTTGTAGATTTTAAGACCCAAAAGCAATTACTAGATAGTTACAGACCACAGAACCTTTCCTTGATACAGACATTAATTTGAAATGCATGGGTTTTTTTAAAATATGTCTCAGTAAGATGCTCCATTTGTTGATAGTCGCATTACTAAAAATGCTTATTCACTAAAAAGTGACTCAAGAGATCACAGATTAATGTTTACACTACAGACTTTTTTAACAATAGGATGTATGAATCCCACCCCAAACTACTGCAGATAGTATGAAATCTGCTATTGTCTGCTGGTATTTGTGGAGTATACAATTTCATCTTAGCTTTCTTTTGAATAACCCGATAGGTTAAAGTTCTTTAGGTCCTGCCTGAGGCAAGTTTGACAATAGATATAGATATAGAAATTTATAGAAATTCTATTTGATATGGAAACTTTTCATTTGGCCTTAAATATTCTTTTAAGGTGTTGCTTCAAGGATTAAATGAAGAATACTAGTAGTGTCTTCACTAGTATCATGTACTGTCCTAATGATACCAAATACAAAAGCAAAAATGACATATCCATTCTAAGAATATATATGTATTAGTATATAATTTTCCTGTTTATCACTTCAAGGATGACTAAAACTGCACACTAGAAGTGCACTTTCAGCTGATTTCCTGGTCCTTGCTGAGTTTGCTTGAGAGCTTTTTGTGATATAGCTCCCCATTTTAAAGATAAGATTTCATGCCTATTCTTCAAAATAATACCATTCTAAAATTGAAAAAGAATAGCAGAAGCATAGTACTTTATAAGTGAGAGCTGGACAACAATCTGATCCAAACATGAATTATAAATGACTGAAGAGTGCATTCCTGATTTTGCAGATGAGGTATAACAAACTGCTGAGTTACATGTGCTCTGCTAATCCTGCATCATGGTAATTTAAACAGCAGTGCTGCTAACAGTTCCTTATCTCTTTCTAATGTCATCTGCATACACCTACATGTCTATACACACATAAATGCATACACACAAACGAGAGGTTTTAATGGAATTGTTCTCTCCTGGATGATAACTGTTTTATTCACTCCCGTGGCTGCAGTAGGATGGAATATTTGATTGCTCTCACAGAATTAGCTTCAGAGAATCTCAATAATCTGCTTTGAAGTATTTGGTTAATACAGAGTGTATCCTGGCTACTGTTTTAACCTTTGAAAGTTTCTTCAAAACTTACCAGCATCTCCCTTGAAATGCAGAGCATCGAAAATGCTAGAACAACATCAAGATTTAAGCAATTGCTTCTGCAAAACAGAGTATTACTCACTGTGATACTTCTGAAGTAACATAGAAAAAATCTCACGTAAGTTGAAATAATGGTGTGAAGAGTTCAGCTTTTGGGTGTGCATCCCATGTGGACAGGAGAGAGACCATCTGCTGTCTGCTCCATGCTGTTCTAGTGAGAGGAGCTGTGTGGGGAACTGATGGGAAAGCAGTGAGTGAGTCTGTTTTGGCAGCAGCCAGGTGGGCTGTTCTCCCAGGAGATAAGCTATGGGATAGATAATGGATCAGAAAAGTGGCTTCCACAGGTGGAGGTAATACTGGTGTTAGCTGGATTGATCAATGTTCTTGATAGACTTGACTCTGCCATCACCAGAGTCTTCTCTGGTTCAGAGCACTTCCAGAGAGGCGGTCACATTTTTCATCTGAGTAGTCGAAAGGGAAATCTGCTTTGCCAAAAAAATATTGCTAGAGGTGATCTTCTCTGCAGAAACAAGAGGGGTGGTGGCCTACAGGGACTTCTTTTTTACTAGGAATAACTTAATTTTGAAACTTGAGTTTGTTTCTGTCAAAAATAGGTATTCAAAGTATGAAATTGTAAAAGGTGATGCAGGTATACTGCTGAGGTATACAAACTGATCCAGATGGCCCAAGTGCTTCCCATGTCTATTTTTCTGTTGAGATTTTTTGTTTCATTCTCCTCCTTTCCATTTTACCCCATTTTTCTTAGCTCAGTTTTCTCTTTCTGTCACTGTTTCACTCCTTCTGGAGTAATTGCTTCCAATGAAATCCAGTCCTCAATTATCTGACTTTAGTAAAAAAAAATTTAGGCCACTAAACTCCCCCCAGCTATTATTCCCTTCACTTAGGCTTGACTAAAGAAGGCAAAGAAGACTGAAAGTATGGGCTCTTTATCCACATCTATCCTTTACAGATCCTACAGATTCCTACCAGCCTGTTCATAACCATAGCAAAAAATTACCTAATGCAGTAATCTTACAAGCAGTGTAAGTATTTTTTTTCCATAAAAAATCACAGATGTGGAGCACTGACAAACTCACCAGCTACCATCTCTAGACCAGGTCTGCACAGGGAGAAGCAAAAATGGCCAGCACACTGGTTTATGGCCACAGACTTGATTGCATCTCGAAAATGTTCCTTCCTCTGTTTTGCAACAGAGTTTGAAGATGAAAATATTCTTCTAAATAAAAATGCTCTTATATAGCCACAACAGGCATTGGAGTTAATAAAGGATTTAAATTGAACAGTAATAGAAACCGAGAACAATGGTCTATGTTTCATTTCATGGCTGTTAAGGAAAGTCAGCCTTATTTCTATTTCATTTATATTTTGAAGTTCAAACTCAGGTGAAAGCTGTGGCTTATGACTGAAGTCCCTCTCTTGCTTAGGTTGTTGAGCCCTGCTCACTGTTGCAGCTGCATGCTTATCTTAGGTATGTTCCAGTTTTGTCTCTGTGTGTGTGTGCGCGTGTGTGTGCTTTTTTGTGCCTGCAAAATTACTTTACAAAATTCCCATTATTGATTTTTGCAGTGAAATTCAGCTGAGCAATACTGAACCAACTGGTCACACTCTTGCGTGGAGAAGTCCTGAAGAGTGAAATTTATAGTATTGATATTTCAGGCCTGTTGTTTAGGAAGCTCAAATATTAAATTAGGTGCTTCAGTAAACCACGTGTGAGTTATTAGAGTACATTCCTGAGCTGCATTAACTTGCTGTCAGTTACTTGACTCCTGATAACCCATTCTTAGAGAAATTGTCTTGAAGATCATATTTAAAGTGGGAGATGCAACCTGTGTACTTCTGGTCTCTCTTCCCCCCATTTTATATATATTTTTCAAAATGAGTGATGGTTGGGCAGGCTGGGAATATGTCTGTGTGAATTAGGTTCTGCAAGCAGCATCTTTATCACAATCTCTGTTTTGACAGGAGGCTTTCATTTAGCTTAGTATAGTCATTTCATAGGAGGCATTTGCATGTAATAGCCAAACTGCGTCTGGGAAATTGTGACAGGAGCAATCAGACTGTGGCTGTTTTCACAGGTGAAACAAGCAGCTGGTTGCCAGCAACACTGCTCAGCCTCACAGAGTAGGCCTGGGAAGGGGAACCTGGAAACTCCTCATGAGAAGTGCAGAAACCAGGAGGTATCAGAGGTTTTTTCAGTGTCTTTACTTGAATGGAAACCACCTGAAGCAAACAAGGAGCCTTATCTGTCCAAAGTGCTAAAACCAAACCTGGAATAGTCGTTTCTCAGGGACATAACTAAGAAGGGAATGAACAGTCATGTAGGTTGTAGGAAGGAAACACTTAAGCAACTCTGGGTCTTAAAAAGCAGAATTTCAGAGACTTGAGATTCAGGTGAAAGCCAGTCCACCATTGGGGAAGGCTAGGAAAAGACAGCAGTAGGGTGGGCAATACATGAATCCTGTTTGACCTTCACTTTCAATACAGAGTAAAACTAAAGCTTCTTTATATTCATCATAAAATTTAAGCGAGAAGTAGAAGCTGTGAAGACTCATGAGTGAGTAGCTAACAGAACAGCTCTTGGAGCTGGCTTGTGAACTGCTCCAGCTCCTTGCTCTGCCTAGTTTAGGCACAGCCCTGGGGCTGTGTTCAGACGCACCTGTGGTACCAACCGCTGTCAGTTCATACTCCAGCTGCTCAGCCTTGGAGGTGTGCAAGGATCAGATTAGCTCATTACCCATTTAGACTGGTTTCTATTTTGATGAGAACCTACAGCTGAAAAAAAATACCATGAATACAATCCAAATACTTTTGGGGACTTACTTCACACAAGGACACATCATATATATAAATTATAGTGTGCAGGGTACATACAAAACTCAAAATAAACATTTTAGGATATACTTTTAATGTATATTTAACTACATTATGACAGTCTTACATTACATAACTCAATAACTTTAATAAGCTGATGAAATTTTCATAGAGCTTGTGCTGCCAGCACTGCTAATGTAATGGAACTTTAATTTGGTATAACATTTTACCATTTCCTAAGGAAACAAGGATTGTGCAACTGCTTTCTGCCTGTCTGCCCTCTACATCAAGTTTTGAACTGCTGTACTAGCTCCTGCTAATAGGAGGGAGGTTTTCTGCGAGCCTTGAAGAGAATTAAGTTCTTACAAGTTTCATGGTGTCCATGGCTCAGTAAAGAGGAAAAACCCCAAATCAGTGCCCTCCTGAGTGGAAAGCTGTTACATATTTTTCTTGGCAGCAATCAACATGTACATACATCTGGGCTAAGCACAGCAGGTGGTGTCTCCTGCCCAGAAGAGATGTCAGGAAGTACATGGGCTGGGAGAGAAGCTCAAATTATTTTAAGAAGTGTGAGAGAAGTAGGACTTCAGTCTGTGTTGCAGTGCACCCGCCGCTCCTCACCCGGCCTGCGGCAGGTGCGGGGGCAACGCTCCCCTGGGTCCGAAAGGGGCTCTCGGGGGAAGCCTCTGGTCCTGGAGTACGGCGGCGTTCGGAGGAGTTTGGTGTAAATAATAAAAGGAGAGACGAGTGCAGTTAGAGGGGAAGAACGAGGGTGCAACAGAAAACATACAACTAAAGAGCTGCTCCAAAAGACCCTGCACTGTGGCAGGGCACACACTTATATGTGTTTGGATGGAATGTTCCAGAAGGGTTCTGGCCAATCACAGGATGATACTCAGTCCTTATATACACAGCCACTCCCAGCCAGTCCCACAGTCCTTTGTGGGTCCTGAATGATTTTCTCACTATGAGTTTAAAAGATGTTCGCTGTGGCTTAACAGTGATGGTACTCGTGGCTACCCTGCAGTCCGATGACCATGGACAATTCACAGCCTGGCCCCACTGGGACAGCACCACCACAACTCTGTAGGAAATCTTGTTTCATTACATCTGTTGACCACAGAACAAATGATTGCATATATTTTTTCATTTCACCATTCATGTTTCAGTTTTCAAGTAATGTAATTACTGAATTCACCAACCATGCAGTTTTAGACACAAGATGCCTCAGAGATGAGAATGAGTGGAAAATTGAGTCTCTGTACATTTCTGCTTAATGCAGCTAGAGCTATTTTGCTTCATATTTTATCTTTAGAATTATTAGCTGTGAACCATTTTTTGTTTTTGTCAGAGAAGTCTTGAGATACAGCTCAGCTGTCCGATGTACAGCTTCAGAAATACTTTTGTCTGGTCTATCAACAGATTAACATTAGTCCTCATTAAATGTCACTCCAGAAGACCATTAAAAAAAATAGACTTCTGTATGGAGTCACAGTGAATTTAAATACTTCACTATTGGTGTTATTTTGAGAACTAGTAATTTATGTTCTTATTTTTGCTAGTATGAATATATTTACTTTTACTGTACTGTGACAAAAGGATTTGAGTCCTCTGAATAATTTCTAAAAACAAAGCATTAGTTCAGAAATTTTGCTTTTATAAAAGCTGGAATGGCCTTTGGCATCAGGCCAGAACAAAGAAAAGGAAATCAAATAACGCACCTTATCCAGGCTGAGTGAAGAAAAAACCTTTATGAGTGCTGTAAAGTTTGTTAAATTTGACATCTGACTGACAGTCAGAGATGCAGATTCCCAGTGTGGGGAGACTGACTACCACTGACCTGCCCTTAAGTCACCAGTGGGCCAGACAGCTCATCAGAGAGCCTGTGGTAAGATAAGGGACACAGAAAAACGGTATTGCATCTAGAGGAGATCAGTTTTAATAAAAATAGGAATATGTTGAATGAAACGTGAAGAAATAGTGCAAAGAAAAGGAACTAGGATCAAAACCAAAGGTAAATGATCTGTCAGCGTAAAGGCATAAAAGCATCTGAACAGGTTAGACAATACATTCAAAAATATCAATAGGTATACATTTCAGAGAAATATTTTGATGCACAGGTGAACTATTTTGCAAATTAATTGTTTACGACAGTTCATTTTGCAGATGAAATACTTCCAGTGAAGGTATAATTGGAGAACTACAATATGTTCAACAGAACTTGACCATCTGTATATAAAGTTTGACCTAATTTTTCAAATAATATTAATAAAGAAGTGACATAGTAATCCCATTATTTCAAAAGTATTTTAGAATTAATAAAAGGAAACATATTTTGAAAAATTATTTATTGACGTGTGTTATCAGCACAGTTTGTTACATCTAAAGAGATTAACAAAATTCCAAAGGACAGCCAAAGATTACTGATAGCCCTGATAGAGTGTAAGAGAAATACATTTCTTTGTGTTTAGGGGTATAAGGTTAGAAAGGGCTAAGGACAAAGGTAAGGAAATCCAAATGCTTTTGTCTTTAGGCTCCTCGTTGCTGCTCCTAGGATGTTGGAGTAGATTAAGCTAAGCTTAATGGCAGCATTTATGCCATCTGTGGTGTACTCCAAAATCCCGATCTTGGGACACATGAACACTCCAACAGTCCTTACCTGTCAGACTTTTAATTTAGAGGATCTCCTTAAATACAACATGGCTTCTTTCCAGTCTTGATATGTTAGGAAAGTGATGCACCTTGAGAGAAGAGGGGGAGAAGAAAAGGCAGTAAAGAGGAGTTATCATTCAGGTATCATCTCAAATTAGGACATAGCTGGAGCATGGCATATAATGTCAACACAGTCATAAAATAGGGAATATAGTTTGTTTTGTAGGAGCCTGCCTATACAATGCCATGGCACATTCAAGATGTTTAATGTGTTTGTGCCACCAGTGCAGATGTGGGAAGGACTGTTAGGTAAACTTGTAGTGCAACAACCACATCAGGTACTGGGCTCTCCCAGCAGGCTGGGGACAGGTCACCTGCTGCTGCTTCCAGAGCTGGCTGAGTACATGGCATACAGATAAAATTAATAGCCTAGGCTGTCACCCTGTTTTTTTTGTAAAGCATTTGCATCAAGTCTGGGAGCTGTATAGAAGTGCATATAATTAGTGAAATGGTCTTCAGTGGTGGTGTGGGGTTTTTTTGCTTTTATTCCATTTGGTTTCTGAAACCTTTAGGATTAACCTTCAGCCTGAATGAGTGAGGCAATCCACTTATGTTCCACTTGCAGTGCACTGTATTTTCAGCAACTCAAATATAATTTGTTTTAGTACAGTTTATAATATATATAATCGTATTTTCTGGCACTGAGCTATATTTAATAGAGTTGAAACATCATGAAACATGTAAACCTTAAAATGGCCTTTACATATTCTTCTAGTTTCCTGCCTCCTCAATATGATGTCCTTTTGTTCTGGTTGTTTTTTATGCTCCAGGTAGGCAGGGGGAGGTGGTATGATTTGAAATTAAAGGCTCTAAATGTAATGTTTGAAACCCATCAACATTACTTTAGGAGCATCAGTAATCTAAGTAAAGGTAGGTGTGAGGGCTAATCGCAGATGTGTGTTACATAAATATGAAGTGGATAGAGAGATGGGAAGTGGGTGTCTCCAAATGCTGTGTACACTGGAATAGAACCTAGTGGTCACTAGCTACTCAGGGAGAAGAGAGGTAGGAACCTGCACTTAAAATTTGGTAGGTTACATTATAAAGGTGTCTGGAACATGGACAGAGCATTTGAAATGTGATTTTATGTGAACCTTCTCATAGTGTTTAATTTCTAATTATGCTGAATTAATTTAGAAGGAGAAATCTCTGTTTAGCATAGGGCAAGAGCCAAGAGGCGTAGGCAGAGGTTTTACTATCAGGTGATGAATTCACTGGACTCTACACATAAAATTAAATGTTTAAATATATAACCAGAGAATATAATTGGTCTGAAGTAAGAGCAAAAGAAAAAAGTAAAAGGAGAGCATGATCAAACGTAGAATAAAAAGGCAGCAAGTTGTTCATGTTCTCAAAAACTGCTGACAATTTATTTGGGTTCTTCAGAATTCATTCTGCTGCAGCTAAATGCAGATTAAATTTTATTACAGAAATTCAGAGACACTCTTCCTTGACCGCTACTGTTTTCCTGGTTGGTGGGAGGGGAAAAAAAATAAAAAAAGGAAGGTCTGTGCTTCCGAAAAGCCTTGTCTAAATTTAGGCTGAACACTAAGACTGGTGATGTTTTGTAAATTTTTAGTGTACTGAAGAATCTTTGGTCAGAATACAATATATTTCCATAGGGGACTCTAAAGAGGTGCACTTCGACTTTTAAGCAGGTGGGTAGGTAGCTTTTGGGAGTCTTGACATGTCGTGACAAGCTCACAGCCTTACAGGCAGGCACTCTGCATCAGGTAAAATAAAAGGGGTTGGATCCCTTCATAGAATCACAAAATGGATTGTGGGGGGACTTTAAAGATCATCTAGTTCCAACTCCTCTTCCTTCAGCAGGGACACCTTCCACTAGAGCAAGTTACTCAGTGCCTCATACAAGCTGACATTGAACACTTCCAGGGACGGGAAGTGTATTCTCTACCCAATTTCTCTGGGCAACCTGTGCCAGTGTCTCACACCCTCACAGTAAAGAATTTCTTCCTAGTATCCAATCTAAACTTACCCTCCTTCAAGTTAAGACCATTCTCCCTTGTTCTGTCACTACATGCCCTTGTGAAAAGTCCCCTTCTTTCTTTCTTGTAAGTACCTTTAGATACTGGAAAGCAGTATCAGGTCTCTCCAGAGTCTTTTTCAGGCTTAACAGCCCCAACTCTGTCAGCCTGTCTTCATAGGAGAGGTGCTCCAGCTCTGTGATCAACTTCGTGGCCCTCCTCCGGACTCCTTCCAACAGGTCCCTGTCCTTCTTGTGTTGGGGACCCCAGAGCTGGACACAGCGCTTCAGGTGGGGTCTCACCAGAGCAGAGTAGAGGGGCAGAGTCACCTCGCATGGCCTGCTTATCATGCCTTTTTTTGATGCAACCCAGGATATGTTTCACTTTCTGGGCTGCAGGTGCACATTGCTGGCTTATACTGAGCTTTTTGTCCAAAAACATTCCTGAGTCCTTCTCCCCAGGGCTATTCTCCAGAAAGATTGCAGAGGCTTGGCAGTTTGTCCAAAACTACTGTGATCAGCTCCTACCCAGTCTAAAGGCAGATGTCACCAAGATGTTAAATAAAATGTGTTCCGGTGTTTCTTCCTTTTCTTCCATAAGTTGCAACGGAACACCCAGTTACCTACCTTAAGTCTTTGTTTCTGAAGAAGCTTTTGCAACTGCTTATTGGAGAATGTGAGTAAAGAAAAAGAAAACACAATCAGATGTGGAAGATTTGGTTCAGATCTTGGCTTCATGTCAGACACTTAAATTTTGGCCTTAAGTACCAGATATGGATCTTGTGATCATCTGACTCTTTGCTGTATGTTTGTTTTAAGAGTCCTTGGCTCTATATTGGATAATTTTCTTCTAAATTAGTTCCTATAAACGTTCTTCATTTTACTTGGTAGTCTCCTAGCAGAAAGCAGCTCCCTGGAGAATGTATGATAATGGTGTAATATTGAGGCAAAGTTCTTTATTGAGGCAGGATTTCATGGACTACTTTTATAATGTTTCTACTTGATTTTCCCATTATAGGCTTAACAAAGCCAAGATTATCTTAAGCATGTCAGTCCTGTTCAAATCCAGTTGGTTATTTTTATGATGAAAATTAACATTTTAAAGTGCTTTGCTGGATTGGGGCCCAGATGATTATTACGTCTTTCAAATTAAAGCTTCCTTGATCATCATAATAAGGGAATTATAGCAATAATTATTAATGAATAGTATTGCTGTTTACATTTCCCTGTGAATCCAACTGCATATAGGAATTAGAGCATTGGTTCAAATAGTTTATAAATGTGCCTTAGCAATCTTAGTGCAATTTATTTATTTTCTTGCTTACTGATAATTATTACTATTTCTGGTAAAAATAAATCCTTTGTGGCTTGTAGGTGGACTGTTTGGATCACATGGGAGTAGATAATAAATCTTCAAAATTTTCCCTCTTGAGCAAAACAAGCAAGTCTAAGCAGTCTGAGTTGACCTTTAAAAAGTAAAAATCTTTCTTTCCAAATCTAGGAAGAGCCGCAGAGACCGAGAAGTTGGGAACCTTCAAATGTATCTTAGATCTAGGTCTTTGTGTCAGTGAAAAGGAGAATTTGAGAATAAAAGTGACTTTACACAGTGACAAAACCAAGGCTGGGTAATTTACACAAGCTGTTCCTACTTTTCAGTGAGCATTTCTACAGCTCATTGAAGTGAACATTGAAGAGAAGTGGTAGTACTAACACACTTGATCTTTCCTGGTGGTTTATGCATCATTGATTCTTGACTCCCCATTGTGATAAACATGCAGGGAAGAGTCTTTACTGCAAGTGTCCATTGCTGTTGGTGGCAATTTTGAATGCTGAAGCAGTTCAGGGCAGGTCTCATTTTGCTTGCATGGAACGATATTTAGGAGTATTTTTTAACTTTTATTTTTATAAGCCTAGGATAATTGCAAGGAAGCTTCTGGATGTCAGCAGCCAGGAGAACTCATATATTTTCCTCATCCAGTTTATCCTAGCAGCAGATTCTGATAAAGTCCCACGCTTGAGTTCCTGCCTTGGGTGCCAAAGTTATGATCACAAGTCCTACACCTCAGTTTCACATGCCAGCAGTGCAGTCTGGGTATGACTGGTGACCAAGAGAAGCTTAATGCTGTGGTAGAAGGAAAGCTGGAGGGGCATAGAGAATGTGACTGGCTGGAGTCACATGTGAGGTAAATGTCATGCGTTGTAGTACCGTGCATAGACAGAAGTGGGCAAGAAATCGAGAACCTCAAAAGCTGGAGATGCAACTAGGTTTTAACTGGGTTTTTGTTTGTTTGGTGTGTGCTGTGTTGTTTTGTTGGTTTAGGTTTTTTTCCCTTAAAAATGGTCGGGGTCTGAATCTTTAAAGGAAAACCCAGAAAAGTGACCTTGTTTGGTAAGAAGGGCAAAGGCTATCACAGGGAAATGTTACAACTACTTTTATTGCCCTGTGCCTAGACATGTTTTTGAGGAATTATTTTATAATGGACACTGAAGGTACTTTCCAGACACACTGCAGAACTACAGAGGGAGTTGTATGAGACACATTTTCTCCAGTTTATCTCTGATGGGTTTGTTCTCTGGTCTTAATGTCAAGACAAATAAGGTCTTCTTTGTACCATCTTTCTGACATCCACACCTCCAAGCATTTGATACTGGTTATTGGTTTCCTCTAACAGCAGTTGCATGCTTCTTTTTTTTGGATGAGACCATATATCAAACTGAACAAGCATACTTACATTTTGAGAGGTGTTCCTTGATAACAGACAGATGGACTGAGAAGTCAGAGGATTTTTTTTTTAATCCATTTATGTAACAAGCTTGTGTTTGTTTGGAGAACAGAGGTAAGTAACAAAGGTTTACCTTCTTCCTATCTGATGACTTACTCAAGCAGACCAAATGGGACTTAAAAGGTAGTTTCATTACAACACAAATTGATAAACTGTAATTAAATAACAAAAGCTGTAAGTAAACACATAAAAGGCTTTGAATACCCATCACTACCACTGTACCCTTAGGGAGCTGGCTTTTTACTTTGGTATGGTGAAACAAGTATGCAGTTCCCTCTGTTTCCCCCAGTTTTGTAACCAGATCTGCTCCTTCCTTACCTCACGGAAGTTCCTGATCCAGTCTGGGATTTCCTACTTGCCTTGGGCTACACGGCCCCAGCTTGGTACACCCCTGTTGCTGCAGCAGCTAACCCCACGCTGCATGGCAGGTGGCTTCTGGGTGGGTGACATCATGGGACAGAGGCTCTCCAAGGAGGCAGAAAGCACCTTGTGAGTTTGCTGAGCTTGGGGAACAAAGCCCATGGAAGAGTCATGCTCTTTTCCTCCCTCCCCTCCGAAGGCCCGAGATTCCTCTGTNATGGAAGAGTCATGCTCTTTTCCTCCCTCCCCGAAGGCCCGAGATTCCTCTGCGCAACATGTGCAACAAAGCTACAGGCAGCTGACTCAATTACCTCAGCCCTCTACAGAACATACTATGCACAGTATTTTTACTCTAAACATCATCATTTAAGATGCACATACATCACTGAGGAACTAGAGAAGGAGGTTGCAGAGCCAAGGAAAGCTCTCTCATTGGTGAGTTTCATAGGGTTTGGTTTTGACAGACTGTGTTGTCCTCCATGCAGGGTGTCCCTTACATAGATTTTTGTCAGAGCAGCATAGTCACTGCACATGGTGCAGGACAGTGTTTACTGCTTGCTGGTGCAAACCCACCTCCTCCATCCAGCCTCAGACAGGTGTAAGCAAAAAGTGTTTTTGTCCCCTCCCATCGATAGCCCCAGTGAGTTATGTTTCCTTTTAAAGCATCAGTGGTGTTCATTGATATCTCAGCTCGTTTTTACGGAGATAGCAGATAAACGTAACTAACCACTTCTGTGATAAACATAACTAACTACTACAAAACAAACATTTCCCACACTACAACAATCCCGTAGTCCTGCTGAAGTTTATAGAAACTGCCGGTAGCTATATGGCAAAATTGGAGCCTGTAGGTTAGAAAAATGATGTTTCAAACCCTGGCCACAGTTTTAAGCTTGTATAGTCATTTACATGTCACTAATTTGTTCTCCATGTTTTGTGCAGCGCCACAGCAATTTTGTTTTATAGTAGGAAATAAGAGGAAGATTCTGTTAAGAGACCAGAATCAAATTCAGTGCTTCTATTGCAAAAAGATTACTAGCTTTTTAAGATGTGATAACATATCAGTAGTTTGGAAATACACTGATAAGATCAAAATTGAATTGGTTGGAGGATTCCTGTCCTTCATTGTCAGGTTATCTTAGAATATTACTCGATCTGATAGGAACAAAACCTTTTACGTGCTTTTTGGCAGAAAGTGAACTGAAAACGAGGGGAAGAGGTGGAATATGGCCAATATCACTTTTAAGTTCAAGACTAACTTAATTTGCTCTTTAGAGGTCACAAAATATATTTATATTTAATTCTGTAATGGGTGAATTCTGTTATTTACTTTTAAAGTTGTATGCCTGCAGTTGTTTTATTTTAGACCATCCTCATGCTTCAAAGAAATGAATAAATTCTGTGAGAAATTGGGTGAAACTTCAATATAATGAAACTTCTCAGAAGAGGTGGGCTGTATCAGCGACATTTAGTTAAAGCTTAAGTGCCAGATGGTATATTTGCAATTTATTTCAGGATTTGGCCACAGATTCATTGTTTGTCAGTATCCATAGCTTCTACTGCTTTTACAAATAAAAGCTTTATATATATACAGAATGAAGTCCATCACTTTCTCTAAACCCTAAAAAATTATAGCCCCCAAACACTCAAGCTAACACAGAAGGATAGTGTCTTCTGATATTCTTCAGAAGTTAAGAGTTTTCATGTGGCTAGAAGACTTGCATATTTGTACTTTTTATTTATGTTGCTACTTTCCTTCATGGACGCTTATGGTGGGTTACAGTACATGTCCATTAAGCTGTTCACTGCAGTTTTCTTTCCTTTGAAACATGCTGTGTATTTTTCTTTCAAAAATACAGTCTCTGAATGCCTGTTACTATCTCAAGTGAAAAATAACTAAAAAAGTAGCAGGAAACGTAACTCAACTCAAAGGCCCAAATAGTTAAATTTCAATTATTCATCTCACTAGTCAAATGGAGAACTATATGATGGATAACTACAAAAAGGCAGTAATTTAACTGTTTGGTTGGTTGGGGGTGGGGGGGGGGAGGTTGATTGTTTTTTAACTTCTGCATCCCATAAGGCACAGTACTTAGTCTTATATGGTGATTCAGCTCCTATAGAACATTTCCTGTATTTGTCAAGCATCTGCTTTTAGTTTTTGCCAACCTCAGTAATTGAAAGAACTTCATAGGACCATCCACATTTCAGTGCAGATGTGTGTCTCTGCAAAGAGCAGGAGAGAATGTTGCAGTCCTTCAGCCATCCCATCATTGGCCATATAAATAAAAATGTTTGGTCTTGGAACTATGTCAGAAAAAAACACTGGCCAATGACTAGAAATACTTACTTTGCATTAAATTGCCTAAGTTGTTTGTTGTTTTTTTTTTAAATCTGTGAAATGTTTAGCTTAATTTGTGTGTATTAAAAAAAATGGTGAACATTTAAATGTGTATAAAATATGTATTTCTGATACTGTGTCATCATTTTTCATTTCGATTTTTGCTGCTAAAATCAAGTAAACTGCAATGTTGCAGTCATTGGACCAAAAAGTATTATTCTCTCAGAAATAGACTACACCCATTCAAAAGTATCCTTTATTTGTTTTTTACATACTTGCTGTTTACTCCTTCAAAAACAGTATTCCCATAGTATATCCCATGGGAGCATTTCACTTTGGGAGTAGAAATTGAGCTCATACTTCCTCAAAGAAGGAATTTCCAATTGGGAATTTGGTTTTAGTAGCATTGCTTTAGCTTCTTCTAAAAGAAGCAAAAGAGCTTTTATACCCTATGTTGTGGTTGCAGCTCATTACGTTTTGTAGCTCCTATTTTATGTTGTGCTTCTCACAAAGTGCTGTCTAGTATTCCTTTGTCTGTTTAGACAAAGTTTTAGACATTAGTCTGTTCATTCAGATTTCAGCATCACCCCATGGAAATAGCCTATTCTGTATGTGCTGGTGAAATCTGCTTTTTGTTGAAAAAAAAAAATCACCTA
Source organism: Promerops cafer (assembly GCA_013398275.1). Taxonomy (NCBI): domain Eukaryota; kingdom Metazoa; phylum Chordata; class Aves; order Passeriformes; family Nectariniidae; genus Promerops; species Promerops cafer. Next base: position 509,862 of record VZSE01009161.1, on the reverse strand, counting down.
AGACCTCAAAAATTTTATGCAGGATTACAGTTTGGGGAGGAGGAAGTAAAAAGTCACATAAAACAATTGCATTGATATAGGTTAGAAAATAAGGCTTAAAGGAAAGAAGGCTTCTCATTCCCGTTTTTTATAGAACTTAAAATCTTGGTCTGGCTTAATTTTGTGTTTTCCCCCTAAAGTGAAAATTTACATATTTAATTTATTTTCCACTAAATTCTCACTGCTAACAAAGCTTTCTGCTTCTATTAATTGCTAGGCTCTTCCCCCTGCAATTTATGATGCATATTTAGAACTCCTCATTTCATATTGTCTCTTCATTTGCAATTAGCAATTTCTCACAGTGCATTTCTAGGGTGGAAGATTAAAAACGTAATTGTTCCTGGATTTGGGAATGCATATTATTGCAGGGGAAGATCATTCCTAGGAGAACCTAAATGTCTGATTCAGTTTATTTGGAGGAACACAGTTGTTCCCAAGCTGAAAAGAACTTCTTTTCTCTATTTGTATTTTTATGTTTATTTTCTCTTTGGTCAGACAGGTCTAATGCTGTTTGTTGTGTGATGGATCTCTTGATTCAGAAAACTCTGAACAAATATAGATGAAAAAGTCAAAAGCCATGCTTTGGCAAAGAGGAGAAAGGGCTGGTGGTGAATAGCAGAGGATGATTGTCACTGACAATACAGGCTGTTGGTGGCACAGAAGTAGGAGGCTTTCTGTCTATTTTGTGTCACTTTTTGCTTCTTTAATGCCAAGCTACTGATCTAGGTTGACCCGCATTTGGAAACACTTGGTGGTACTGACTGGGAAGTATGTTTGACATGAGGATGAAGATTAAATACTGGCCTCCCACTTCAGTTTTCCTGTGATTTTCATGCAGCCAAATGCTATCTCATGCTGCTTATTAGGAATCACACTGACATTTTCTTCATTCAGAAGTGTAGTATGACATGCAGAATTAGTAGGGAACGGAATAAAATTAAGCGAGCAAATAATGTATTTCTTCTAGCCTTCTAGTGGCTCGTTGTGGGAAAAGGCATGCTTATTTCCTCCATCATTGCAACGGCAAGGACAGCAGTCGACTCTGAAACCCATCTATGTAATATGCTTTCTCTGAGTTTGCAGACTGAGTAGAAAACACATAAAAATCCAAATGCACAGATTACAAAGTGAGCAGGAGAAAATGCCTTCTATCATGTACGTTGTCATGAGTATTAATTTTTGAAGAGAATATAAGTTGGTATTTCTGTGGTTTGGCATCTGAAACACTTTTTCAGGGCACCAGATTCCTGTGGCCACAAGATCTCTTAATCGGGACCATGCTGTTCCCCAGATTTCTGGAGTTGGCAGGGTGTGTTCAGCAGAGCACTCTGACAGAGCCAGAGTGGGCACAGTGGGCACTGTCATGGTTTCAGTCTCACCCTGCTGACACATGCTGTGCTCTGGGGAGGACCTCAGGCCTGCCCTGTTGCAATGGTCTTGGCCAGTGATCCGGATCCATGGCTGCTCTGGCTGTGCTGCCCTGGCTGCCATCAGCCCAGCCCCAAATTGCTTGTTCAGGGGCTGTGGACTTGTGCCTCCAGGGCGAGGGCTGCCTGTGGCCCCTGGCTACCCATGCTCCTGCCCTCACCCAGTGGCCCCCTCCCGCTCAACCCCAGCAAGATGTTTGGTGCAGCAGTTTGTCTCTTGTTTGTGTGGTAAAAGGCTTGTCATTAAAGCATTTCAGTCAGCTGGAAACATTCACTGGCTTGAGCTTCATGCTTAAAAAGAGCTGGCAGCCCTGAACTTGTTGCTATGCTCTGCACAGGCAGTGGCCCTGAATTTCTGCTCACAGTAAGGGATACTTGGCTTTTTCTACTTTTCAGCAAAACACGTAATTCAGTTGATTCCTGTGGCGTACACTGAATTTTTGTAGGTCTTTGGATGAGGATATGGGAAGGAGTCTGGCTTTAATGTCAGGCAGCCCAATACTGAATTGCTGTTGGGTCAAACATAGTCTTGCTTTGTCTATCACTTACAGTGATGTAAGTTGTTACTGTGATGACCAATAAAGCAAATTAAGGGAGTTTTTAACTAATGACAGATAGAACAATCAATTCAGAGGTCTGGAACATCATAGAGGAAGCATGCATAGTAGAGTGCAAAACCAGCAGTATCAAAGATACAGGAAAAAACCATATCAAACAGATTGTTTCTTAAGCTCAAAATGTATGAAGAGGTTCAGTTGCTCTCTAAGGGTTGGTCAGTTGGCCCAAGGACAAGGATGAGACCAAAAGCCACCTGAAGAGAAGAACTGAAGAAGAGAATTTTCCCATCAGTATTACAGTCAGTCTGTGGAAGAATACACTGCAGCAAGTCATGCTGCACTTGATGCTAGTTTTGGATCAGCAGTGATTTGAAGTAAATCACTCTGTAAACATTGTAAACCATTTGGAGGGAAGTTTTGTGTGTTATCTTGGATACAGCCTTTGATGCTGTTTGAGTGCAAAGGCCTAGGAGAACATGAAAGTAGTACTCTCTACAGCTCTGTATCTGTAACTGGCTCTTGGAGCTCTTGCAACATTTGGAGTGGCGTTTTTCTCAGTATATATAGAATCTCTTTTACACTTTAAATATAGCTGATATGTATAGTAGACTGTAGTCTGTTGTACCAATAACTATGGTTACTATTTTATTTTATTTTATTTTATTTTATTTTATTTTATTTTATTTTATTTTATTTTATTTTATAATATAACTATAAATAAATAGTACGATATTTTAGGCCTGTGCTATATGATGGAATACAGCATAGTATATGTAGTAGGGACAATCATATTGGCATGCAATTTATATAACTGTATTAAATGTCATGATTGTTTCTGAATAATGATTAAAGAAAGCATTTTCATATAATTAGTATCGCTGACATCTTGGAACACTGAAAAAGTAAAGCAGAACAAGCAGTGGTTTTGTTGTGGTACATGTTTAGGTATTGGTAGCTAAGTGGGCCACAGAAGATCAAAGTCACATTTTCAGCTTAAATGACTGAACTAGAAGTCTTTATTTTGTTCAGCCTCATATGACTTCTCAGTAGGAATTGGGGGCCAGCTCAAATTCTGTGCCTGACTCCATAGGTTCTATGAGATAGTCCTGGTTAAATTTCTATTGTTCTGTGCCCTCTAGTACTTTCCATTACTGTAGTGCTGAAAAGTCAGAGTCATCAAACAGAGATCCTGTTGAACAAACAAGAAGGCTGTCCCTCTCCCAGTGAGAATTACTCATAGTAGTTTTGAGTGGAAGTATAACATAAAAGGCAAAGACAGATGGGGAATTGCAAAGAAACAGTGAAAGAAAATCAACCATTGAGGATAGTGGTCTCAGCTTTCCCGAGCAGCCTACATGCTGTCAATTTAATTTGTAATTATCATAGCAAACAAGATTTAAGAAAGGATTTGAAGGAGGGCAGTGCAGTAACTTTGCAGGTGTTGCAGAGTTCTTCCAAAGTGTTAAGTAGAATGGGAGGAAGCACAGAAGTGCTTCACTGAGAACTTAACAAGGACATAATGAAAAATAACTTGCAGAGTAATTGTAAGTTGGTTGTTCAATACCAAGTGAGAATAATAATGAGGGTGGTCCGTGGAACCAATGCGAACTTGCTTTTATTTGACATACTAAAGAAAGGAGTGGAGGCAAGGAGAGAAATCACACACCGAGAGCAGCAGCACTATGGTAAGATGCTGTGTTTGTCCAGGCCAGAGGACATGATTTTGGATTAATTTGTTCCTGAGATGATGAGAATCTGGACAAGGGTATAAATTAAGTACATATTAAAAGATTTTATATGAACAATATTATGCAGAAAGATTTTGCAAGTCTGGATTTAATGATCTAAGGATGATTTGGGTAAAAAGATAACATTCAGACTGTACACAGTGATTCAGAAAGGATCTGGCAGAATGAGTTTGTGGAGGTGGGTAATGAAAACCCTAATTTGTCTATGTGGAGCCTAAGCTGATGCCTGAATTTACAGTATCAGAAATACTGTCTGAGATAACCAATTTGAAAAAAATGAGGTAGTATTGAAGTAGAGATATAAAGAGGAGATAGTAGTTGACACTGTGTCTATAGATGAGATTGTACTAGAATAAAGTTTTAGGAGGAAAAAGGACCAAAAAATTCTCCAGGAAGCATAGAAGAAACCATGAAGTTATTCCTTTGAATGACATCCAGAGCAACAGTTAGGGACATCAGGATAAGACTGTGCCAAGGCAGCCAAAACATCAAAAGTAAAAACTCCTAAACATGAAAAATTACTGGCATGTCAGGAAGAATGAAAAATGAGCCACTTCCTGAGGCCTGGATATGCAAATGATAGAGATTTAAAGAGTTCCATTTGCACATTTTGAGTGAAAAAGGTAAAAGCCATCAGGAAAGGAAGAGAAAAACTTCATGTAGTAGTTCAACACTATTAAAGAGCAACAGGAAAGCAGGAAGATGTATTGGTGTCTAAGGGAAACACTACGGTATTTTTTCCTTTGTGCAAGGAAAAAGTGGTGAGAATGGGAAGAGAATGAAACAGCAGTGGGGAAATGAGTTTGAAGGACTGGGAAACTCTGAAATGGCTGTGGCTCTAAGGAGAGTGGAACAAATAGATGGATTGAGCACAACCATTTTCTGTGCTTCAAGGATGAGGAGGGAAAGGAAGGGAAAGCAAAGGAAGAAGGAAAAATCAAATTGCTATTGTGTCTGTCTATTATGCCATTTTTTCTGTTGGAAAAATAGGCATATGGAAAGAGGAGAAACAGGAGGATGTGAGCACTGGAGTAGAAATGACGGTCATGGATGTTACAAATAAATGGTAGAAGAAAAGATTTAGACCTAGGAAATGTGAAGGAGAACAGAATTAATTTGTTGTGAAAAACAGGGCCTTTGCTCAGTGTAGGAAGAGGAATATGATGGTGAGAGGTGGTTCTTAGGGACACGGTTTACTGGTGGACTTGGAAGTGGTAGGTTAATGGCTGGACTTGATGATCTCAAGGATCTTTTTGACCTAAATGCTTGCATGATTCTATAAGTTAAGGCTGAAGTTAGACTATAGTAAGAGAAAACAGCAAATGAAAAATAGTGGAGCATAAACCAGCAATATTTGAAAAAACTAATTACTGAAATAAAATGAACACTTGTAAGATGTTTATAAGAAATGGCTGCATTAAATGGTTTTGTGGTCTCAGAATATACTCTGCTAAAATGGGATCCTGTGATTGAGAGTACCTGACAGTCTACTGCATAGCATGTCTTAAAACCTTACATGCCATGAGTACTTTCCCATTCCAAATTGAAGAGAAAGTTCCCAGTTCTGGAGTTTCTACTTTGAAAGGGCAATTTTCCAGGACGGCTGGGAGGCTGTGTATTGTACCGGAACTGGTTTTCATGATGAAGAATAAGTCTTTTTATTTTTTCCTGTGGGTTTCTGACATCTATGTAGGCATAGTAAAAATGAGAATGTCTCATTTACATACGAAGTGTGGAATAGGAGGAGTAAAGCAAGGAGAGCAGGGCATTTTCATTATCTCCTTTTCATCATTAGCAAATCAGGGAATGCTAAAAATACAATTAAATACACAGAGAATGCAATCAGCATGGACTGTCATATTGTCACAGCTTCTGTCAGCTTGGATTGTCAGATTTTTTTGGGATACCTGTCTAACACAGTGAAATACCTAGGCAGTACTTCAGTGTAATGATACCTATAACACTCCTATTTGTGTTTGCTGATGCCAGTAACTTCAAGAAAACACTAGTTTGTTCAGTTTCTATCTCTTACCCTTCTAAATTGTAAAACCCTTCTTATCTTTATTATTTTCCAAAGAAAGTGTACCAGTTTCTATTTGTATTGTTTGTGCTTCTTATGAAATTCACTGATAGATGTAAGACTTTATTGTCAAGAGCTTCTAAGTCTTCCTTTGAGAAACCCACCATATTACATACAGGTTCCAAAATACCAGGCAAGTATTGCAGACATTTTAACAATGTCTTTTTCCACACAAATAGTTATTTAACTGATGTATTACAGTACCAATGAATCACATGGAGACGTTTTCCATTTCAAACTTCTGAATTCAATGAGTAATTTAACTTTATCTCAGAATGAGATGCAGAAAGTTAGTTTCTTTCTGAGTCAATGATCAAAATTCATATTCTGGACAGAACTGTCCAATATGGCACTTGTGTTGTGGCATTTACATATGAAATCAAGTTTAAGCAATTGCTCATTTTCTTTAAGAAATCCCAAACATAGCTTGAATGTTCCCAAAATTACCGTTCCCAAAATTACTGTGTCTCCTACCCTATGTGCAGGAAATATTCTTGTTAAACCACATGAAGGGAGGATACAGTGACAGAATGAAATGTGTGAATTGAGTGGTCTACATGTTAGTACCTACATGTGATTGACACGCTCTCAGTCTGATCCTACTGGGCAGAAATCTAATCAAGAGAGTCCACAAACATAAGAATAATTCAACTTGCCCTTAAATAGACCACAAGAGCTGAACAGGTTCTGACAGATTTCTGACAGAGAATGGACATCTTACTCTTGCGTAGGCATGTGCTGCTGTCTGTCCAAATTTAGACATCTATCTGTAATACACTCCCAGCATTGCAAGAAGTGGGAGTTGTCCACTGTAATGGCACGTGCAGGATGAGCTAGTCTGCAGTGCCTACATGGGCATTCTTTTCCCAGTAAACTTAAACTTCCCACTTAGAACTGATTCGAGTAAGACCAGAGTGAACTCATGGGGATTGCATGACCTGGGGCATGAATCTCATCTTTGTGAGGTTTATTCCCATTCTAATCTGATTAATTAAGCAGTCAGGTGCACAACATCACATTTTCTGATATGATTTGTAACTTCTAGCTTAATGCTTGTCAGAGATTATGGTGACCAAGCACTCAGTATGGTAATGGGGGAAGAATTTGACAAACTAAACTTCCGCTTTTGATGTATCCCAAAGTAGTGATTAACTGCTGTTATATTACAGCTTTGGTAGCTGTTGAAAAAGGATGTACCAGATAGATATACAGGAATTTCTTGGAGATACGTTTGCCAGCCCACTGAAATGTATGGGCATGCCTTAGCACAAGGGAAAGCAGTAGACACTGGATGTACTGAAAGGTGATTGCTTTGGTGAGAGACAAAGAAAAACTTCTTCCCGAATTTCTGCTGAAAAAGCCTCTATTCATTCAAGTTTCCAGACTGTATGCCAAAGCCTGCTCACTCCAGACAATTTTCCATTAACTTACTTGGGAGGACTCTGAATGTGTACAATTGCAGGAGAGTTGATACTTTAGCCCAGATTCAGGTTTTCATCAATATGTGAGTGTCTCTGTGCTGAAGTTCCATCAAGATTTTTTGTTTTGCCAGGAACAAATTATTATTATTATTATTATTATTATTATTATTATCTTACTAACCTCTTGAATATATTTTAACAAACCTCAGTAAGAGATCTTTATTTTAGTGATGATGATGATGATGATGTATTTTAGTGATTAAGGAGCAGACCCCAATTGTCAAGGGTAAGGAATAATTCCGTGGCTTTCAGGAAGCCACAAGTCTGTGTGGTGCACACACCAGTGTTCACACACAGTGCTGTTTGGCAACACTAGGGTAATCAAAAATCCTTGTTATTTTATTTTTAAATACTGCTTTGGAGTTTCACCTCAGTCATGTGACTTTATGTTTTCCTTTTGTCCATCTTTTTCATATGAGAGTGGAAGTTGTGGTTTTCCTGTGTATGGGAGGAGAAGCACGTGGCAGTCAGAGTTGGGGAATGCCCAGAGGCTGCTGAAGACAGAGGCTGAAGGCAGGGTTGTTATACTGTCGATGAAGCTTGTTTAAATGACAGGGGTGCAGGAAAAAGGAGTATGCTGAAAAGGCTGGAAGATGTTCAGATCTGTGGGAAGAAGTAGAAACTCTGGGACATGTTTTAATTGATCTGGCAGATTCCAATTATGTGCATTGTGCTAGACAAAAATGATGTATCTATGTGTGTCTATGCAGATAGAATATAATACATGCACTCTAATAAAAGGATTCAAATGAGAATGGACTTGTTTCCTGGTACAAACATTGTTCAGGTGTGTATGGGGCAAAGAATGTGTCATAGGGTAGAAGGCTTTTACATTTGCCCTGTGCTTTCAGAGGTTCACTGTGCTTTGAACATGGGGTTAGGAAAACATACTTGCTTCTCATGCTGCACAGAGTGAAAGGAGAAACAGTCTGCAGGGAATAGAGACTTCAAATAAAAGGCTCAGATAACGCAGCATTTTTTGGAGGTCAAAGAATTGCAGAGTCCAGAACACTCTGCAATATGTAAATGCCATGCCATGTATGCTGGAGTTACACTTGAGTGCTGCAGGGGGAAGCCCGTGTCTGCATCCTGTTTTGGATGGAATATTGTTTGTTGCTGCAAAGCAATTGCCCAGCCCCAATTGTTTTAGCGATGAGCTGATCGATACCCCATTACTGGATGTAACAGTTGCTGCAGGAAGAGCACAGAAAATTTTAATGCATGAATTATGCATGCTGTTCTCATTCTTTACTCTCAGAGCATAGTGACAGAGATTGTAAAGATGACTGGGGTAGTTTCTTGCATAAAGTGACTGCAGTGAAATGCTTCATATTTTCATGCACACAAGCAGCATTGAGTGGGACGGCCTATTTAAGAAGATATAAATCCCCGAGCTTACAGCACAGAATGCTTGATTTGAAAGCATTGCAGCCATGCACAGAGCCAGTTTTCGTGCTGTCTAAACCTGCGTTCTACTGAAGGTTGGCTGAGGGATGCTAACGGCTGTGCTCTGCTCTGAGGTCACAGTTTGAAGTTTTTTTTTTTTTTTTTTTTTTTTTGTAATTTGCTTTCTGCCGCAGGAGAGGATCTGCGAAGTTTATTGGTTTAACCATCCTTGTCTTTTTTCAAAGATGCAAACTTGGAATAGTTACTATGAACAAAAGGACAAGAAGGAATTCACCATCTAAGGTAAAAAGGGATATTTTTTATTTGTGGATTTGAGTGCGGTAGAGGGAGTATGCTGAGACACGATTATGATGATGCAGTGTGGTTACATTGACTCAGATACCTGGGCTGGAATGCAGAGTCAGGATTCTTAGGTGGATATAACTGCAGACATCCTACTAGTCTGATTATTTTTAAATGGTTGTTTAAATGTTGCTGAGACTAAATACTGTGTTTGAATATTGCAGTTTGTTCAAGAGTTTACATTTCTGATCAATTTTTGTCTGCTATAGATGACTGTGTTTGTCGGAGGGGCAGGACTGTCACCGAGGTGATCAATATAATAATATGATCTATTTCATTAGAGCTCCTAACTGAATAATGACAGTGAAATTTCATTGACTTTTTTTCCTCCTTCTGTACATTTTCTGTAACATTTTCAAGCTACAGTGAGATGTGTGCCAGGAAAATGCATTCCAGAATCTATTGCTTGTCTGTCCTGTAAAAAAAGAAGATGATCATCCTGTTACATTTTGGATAAAAATCTGGGCTTTCATTCAGTGAATAGACAAGCCTGTCCTTACTGTCCTTCAGAAAACAATGTACTCTTAGAAATTTTACATATAAGTACAGCTATTTCTAATTATGGAATTTACTGGAAATTTAAAAAAATTAAAAGCATTCTACATTTCTTTAATTTGACAATTTTGGATATATTCAAGAAAATTGTCTATACTAATGTAGATGTACAGCAAAGACACCACCTTTTAAAAGAAGATAAATTACATTTTTTAAATTAAATTATTTACCACAGTAAATGCTGAAAAATTCTATATCAATAATATTTTTTGCACTTGTAGATTTTGGCATTTTGGAAAAAGGAGTATGCATGCTTTAGCTTTTGTGTTCAGTAACCTGAAGACATACCCATACTTTCAAGGAGATATATTGTCAGAGAGTATTGAGAAATAGCTAGTTTAATAAACCTGAAAGCTGTTTCCTGTGTGATCTCAAAGACCAGGGTATTGCCGGTAAGCATTAAAAGCATTCACAACAGGATGCTACCCTTCTTGGGTAAATACCTTTTTTTTTTGAGTTTACATTGTAATTTTACATTTGCATCTAATAACGCCTGATGGGCCGGCTTTGGATCCCTGAGTTCTTATGCCACATTTGCACAGAAACACATATGGAGGCCTGTCTCAGTGAACAGTGTGTTTGCTTGTTAATTACCAAATAATCAGCTGGAAGAACGCTCTACCAGAGATCAGGCATTGTTAGTATGATTGCCCGACTGAAACCCAGCGCTCACGGGCCTGACGCGGCAGTTTTGAACCCGCCGAGCTGTCTGGGAACGCGCTCCTTGTGCGGGAGCTGCCCCCCACCTGCTCACGGCCGGGGCTTCGCCCTTTCCCCACCCTTCCCTGCCGGGCTGGGAAAGCGGTCGCGGCCCGGGCGCGGGCAGGGCCCGGCGGGCGGGCAGGGCGCCGAGGGGCGGCCTGCGGGATGCTGAGTCACAGCGGGGCTGGGAGGGGCTCGCCGGCCTCCTGGAGCAGCCCCAGCAGCCCCGGCAGCGAGATCCAGCCTGGGGAAGGAAAACACGCCTAGAAGGAAGAGGCGCATCTAGAGGGGAGAGGAGAGAGGGGGTTAAAAATCCTTTCTGGCGGAGCCTGGATCTCGCGTGTGCTGAATGCAAACACATTCCTAGGCGTGGGAGCTCTGGGCCGGGAACACGGCGGGGATAGCAGCCACAGCAGTGAGGAGCTCACAGGATGCTAACAAGGAGGATGGGCTGCTCGCAAAGATGCTAGTCAGTCTTCATTTGCCATGGAGGATTTACTCTATTTTCTGTGCTTCTGCCATGAAATATTACCCAAAATGCGTAATTTGCAGATTAAGCAGGCTTTCGACTGTGAGAACAGATGTAAAAATGAGAATAACTAACAGCAGAAAAAACTTCTTGAATTCCTTTCATTCAGTTAATTAGAGAATACCTAATTCAGTTTTCAAGGAATAAATTAATGGAAATGTATTTCTGTGAGAGAGAATCTGACGTGTGCATTTAAGGGTTGCACATTCAAATACTGAATTTGGAACATATGTGATTTACTGAAGTATGGCTCAGCTGTTGCAGTGCTTTGCTACTATATCCAGATGTATCAGTGAATGAACATTGCTTGCGTTCTTTGACTGTCATATATAAAAAGCATCACAGCTATAATCACAGTGACATGGATCTTATAACAACATTCTAATTTTTTTCACTTTGAAGGTGAGGTCCCTGTTTAATGAGGAAACAGATATATTAATTAAAGGTAAAAAATTGGAAATACAAATATTCTCTATAAAATAATGGCTGGGTTTCCAACACGTTTGAGAGTGGTATCCAGGGCCCTTTGAAATTGCCTAGGGACCATGATCGTTTGTCGCTTTGGCTGAGATTTTCAGAGGAGCATACATAAATATTTTAGTCACTACAGAGCAAACAGCCTGAATAAAAAGAGAGGAGAGCAAGGGCAGCCCAGCAACTATTTGCTGTTAATATACGTAATTTGAGGAAGAATAGATTTTTGTTGCTGTTGGTGGTGGTGGTGTTGTTCTTGTCCACCATTTCCTCAGATAACTGGATAATGATATAATTTAAAATACCAGTAAGTAATCCATGCTGTACAGAGAAAAGGGACAAGAAGGGACAGTCTTGGAAGGGACAGTCTTATTAGTAAGGGATATTGTTAGGAAAACAAAAGCAGCTTAATGTGGATGGAAGTGTCCATTAATAATGTGTTGGAATATTGTCTTTCTTGTTCTCATTATAAAGCCAAAGATTCAATTACAGTACTTGGTTTTCTCAAATTGCAACTTTGTAAATTTTAACTGACTTGGACTTAATTCTGGAAAATTGTCTTTTGATAAATACATTTACAGTCAGAGGATGGATGCATGCTACCAAATCTTATTGATTTTGTTCTTGCTCTGGGCTGTAGAGCTGATCCATTCAGTTCAGTTAGTAACTAAAGGGGTGACTAGTAGAAAAATCAGGAGCTTTAAGAGCTGATGCTTAGGCATCATGTGAACTTGAACACAGATCAGTTCTGCCTCCGTGTTGCAGTAAAGTAGCAGTCATAGTTCTGAGTTATGGCCTTGTGATAAGTAAAAGGAAAGATTTTCTTCTGCTTGATATTTGTTTTAATTTGTTACTATAAAGAGAAAGCAGAATTAATGCATATTAGTAAGAGGAATTAATAACAGGAATCAATGCATATTAAATTATCGTGCAGTTGGTATTGTTCCAAAAGTGGCAAAATACTAGGTTAGCTGTAAAGAAATATTTCAGCATGTATCTTTGCAAGCAGAAGCATGCTTCTAAATTATTCATAACACATTAAAAAAATGTTTTTTTCCTGTAATTCACTGTATTGTACACTGTTATTAGTAATTTATTTATTTTTACATTTAATCCCATGGTTGAGGAGTAATCACTGAAAATAATGAGATTGCTTTTGAATTAGCAATTGCATAAGGTAATTTAAAGTGCATAACGTACAGATATTTTACCAGTACTTAGCAACAGAAAAATATGTCTGTATATAATACCTGCTTGCTCAACAAGTCTGTTCCCTAAGTACTAGGCATCCTAGATCCAGCTCTGCTGAGAAGAGGCAGGTTTTCCTTCCGTTAGCATTTTCCTGTAGATAAAATTAAAGGGATAACAGAGTTGAGTTAAACTTCACTCACTGATAGCAACAAAAACTCAGTTGACTTAGCTGAGCAGAGAGAGAACTCAAACTTCTCTATCTCATTTGCTGAAGACATTGTTCACTGTACAGTAATATTTCAGTATATTGGAAATGAGGTCTTTAGTCTCTTAGGAGAAACTGGTAAGAGAAGACTGTGTCATAGGATCTCTACTGGTAGCATTTTTACTAAAAAAAAAAAGGCTGGCACACTAAAGATTACTTTATAAAAATAATTATTCACTTGCCTGTTGGGCTGGAGGGTATAAATTCACTGATTAATATAGGTCAGTGAAATTACTTAGAATTTTTCAGCTGAGATTCTTGAGCTACATTGCATTCTTTATTTTAAAAATGGGTTTCGTATCTGAAAACTTGGTCTGGTATGGGTACAGTAAAGCAGTAAAAACTGGAGGAACAGTATAGCAGAAAACAAAATAGTCATAGACAGCAAAATCTATTCCTCAAGGTTTGATGTTGGAAGCAGGTATACTACATAACATAATGGCACCGAAATTTGCAGACCTTTCAGCATAGGGAGTTCAAACACAGGCCATTCTTCTGGGTGCTGGAATATGTCAACCACAGTGTTTGTTCCTGTTCAGTCCAGCAGCCAATCTCCCATCCTGAGTCCTTCTTCAAAGGCATGGGAACGATGGTCTTATTCATTAGATATGAGGCTATTCCCACTGCACCCTGTTACAGGATGAAATAGATTACCCTTGGGCTGTTTGTTTGCTTCTGTGTGGAGAAACCCAGCAGACTGTAAAAGTGTTATTGCTGCTCTTGACATCAGATGAATGCCACCAGTTTGACATTTTTATGTCACAAGACTTCATACTTGTTGTTACTGACCAGAAAATAGTGTTAGAAATGAAATACAAAATTTCATTGGAGTAATTGGTGGAAATGAAAAACTGTGTTATTAATCGTACATATCTAGTTCTGGTAATGATGTTCACTTTGATATCCCAGCAGACACTTGGGGAAAGTTTAGGCTGTATTTCCTCATAGGAAAACACTGACATCTGAAAAAAATTGAGTCTTTTAACTTGTTAGACAGGCAAAATAATGAGCTTACATGTTAGACACCATCATCAGAAAGTGCTTAGAAAATTCAGGACCTTGTATCCAGCCTGTGACAGATTCTAGTTTATGCTCTTCAGGGAAGGTTGAACTGTTCTTATGGACCAAAATACCTAGCCATTCATGGTAGAGCTGGAACCAGACTTTTCTTAAATTTGCTCTTGATTTAAGTTTCCAGGTCTGGAAGACTGGGCCCCTTTGAAAATGCTCTTAGTGGCGGATGAGTGGGATTGCACAGCTGCAGGGAATGACTGCAGGGTGGTCACAAATTTGCCTAGTCTTTGTCTTCCTCCTGGGGCAGAGCATGCTGTTCCCTTGGGCTCTTTGATGAGAATATTTCAGGGACAGCCTTAGGGAGAAGTCTCAGCCGGGAAACAGCCAAGGGCTGTGAGCTGGAAACTGGCAGACAGCTTTCTCTTGCCAAATATGACAGAAGTATCAGAAGGATTTCTGCTTTGTTTTACTTTTTGGGTTTTTTTACTTCTTTTAGAAAACCTGTTTCTTAGAGTGACTTAAATTGAGTCCTTTCTGGTATATTCACATGTAGTTTAATGGAAATGAAACCAGTAGAGGTTTGTATTGCTGCTGCTTCTGCAGTCATTCAGTATGATGCAGAAGGAAGAGGTTTTAGAATGGAAAAGGGGAAGCCATGCAAGGAAAAGCAAGACCTCCAGATTCCCTCGCATCTTATCAGGGTGGTCTGTTTGGAGTGATTGGAAGATTATTTAGGTTGACCTAGGGTTTGAAACTCTCATAATGAGCAGTTTTGTTACATGAATACAGTGATGCCTGTTTAGTCACAGCTTTGCCAACTTCTTATAATGATTTAGGATAGGGTGTTTTCCAACCTAAATGATTCTATGAATCTAATATCACAAATGAGGAGTACATGAATTACTGATAGCATTGATTGGTATTGATCAGATATTTCGTTATGCAGAATTACATTGTACAAATTTTGATTTGTCCACGCAACACAGTCATCTCTTCTATGATTATTACATCTTGCATGAATCAGACATTTGAAAACAAAGATCAATATGAATAGAATAATAGCATAGAAATGTAAGCTCCTCTGCTTCCCTGCACTGGGATTCACGGGGCTTAATATCAACTGGCAGTGGCAGCCTCAACACAACATGGTGCTGGTTTCCTACCACAGCTAAGGTTTCAGACAACCACATGGTCCATGGAGGCTGTAAGCCAAGCCTAGGAGTTGTACCTGAACTGGTTATGAATTACATGTAGCTCAGGATCTTCACATTGGCTACTACTGCCAACACTGATCTTCTGATCAGTAGCTTCTGATCTCTTGCCTGGAGCAACATCGTACTTTGGGAGTTATGGAGGTTTTTTCATGGAAAGGAACAAAATTTGGGATATTAACCTGCACAAATAAGACTTAATAAATTAAGTCTTTATCTTAACATAGAAAGAAATCCCAAACTAGCTTTTTAAGGTATTACTGCATTTGTGATGGTAATGTAGCATTGTATTGATCATGGCTGCATTTATAGAATTAGTTCTGCACTTTGTTTCATTACTAGTTTTATATTCTACTTGAAACACTGGAAACTACTGGAAAACAGTTATATAGTTCTACTATTCCAGAAAAAAATAATAATTTTGCTATTTACTGGGTTCAAATGCTTTGTCTTTACCAGAACTGAACATTGCAGTGGAAATAGAAATGTTCCACCATTTGTCTTTCTGAGTTCCTGACCTGATTTTTCCTTTTTTTCCCTGATTTGAAGTATCTGTTGGAAAAGTACCTGGGGATGGAAAAGGGGCATTTGTGCTGCTAGAGTTAGAGAAATACTTATTAGTTACTAGTCTCCTTAGAGGCTAAAGAATAAGGTGCTATACAAGCCAAAGGTGTGTGAGTTCCAGTGGTAGCAGGTGGAGTTTTTTCCCCTTTTATGCCACCCTAACTAGAGGAGCACTTGATGCTTCCCAGCATGGAGTCCATTTAATCTGCGGAGACAGCCTGCTGTAGGCATTGAAACATGCTCAGCAGAGTCAAGGAACCAGGAGAAAAAAACAGTACATCAGTTCCTGCTGAGTTTCTCTCCTTCTTCCTTCCTCCTCCTCTCTCAACTCCTCATCCTAGAGCTAACCTCTCTTTCTGCTCTGCCTCCTCTGCTCCCCTGTTCCAGGGGTCATGTGGTGAGAACACCTCAGACCCCAAAGTACCCCAAGCATCAGTGCTGGGGCCAGGGTACATCATCCTCCCTTTTGACCTTTGAGCATAAGCTCTTCATCCTCTTACTAGGCAGCTTCAACACACGGAGAAAGTGTGTTACCCCCTCCTCTCTTCCTGTCCTCCTAGCCTGCATAGCTGCTCTGAAATCTACAGGCAGCTTTCCCACTGGAAAAGTTAGACTTTGCTAATTAATAATTTGACACCAATGATGTATGATACTCTCCTGTGTATTTTCTCTTCATGGTTTTAGTAGTAAGAAGCATGAAAAAATCCAGAAAGAGAAATTTATCATTTGGTCTATTTTTAGCATCCCAAGGGTTTCACACTTACTGTATGAAATTGTAGTTTATTGATTAATTCACTAAATAGGCAAGAAGAGTTCTCATCCTGATGGCCGTGCACAAGCAGCTGCAACCCACAACACAGCTTCAAAACTCAGACAAGTTAATTTATAAGGAAAACCATGTGAATCAAGTTTTTCTAAGGATGCTTTATGTAATCTCATGATCCTAGTAAAGCAAGAAAATGCAACAATCTTCTGCACTTGGAATACTCCATTGCTGGGCATTTCTGCCTGCCAGGAGAAGGAGACTTTTCCTTTCATGCCCAGGGCTCACCCTAGTTCTGTGAGCTGGGCTTTAGCCATACCTGCAGAGATGGGGACAGGAACTGCCTCAAAAACAGCAGCTCACTGCTGAATTCAAGACACTGAATTCAGTCTTTTCCAGCTGTTCTTCTGTTAAGTCCTCCAGATTTGCTTTTTTCCCGAACTGGGACTAACACTGATAGCAACAGAGGACATACATGTGTATTTTACAGAAAGTTTCTGACTCATACACTGGAGCACTTAACTCCTGGATTTTACCCATATAGAGCAAATCATTCTCATATTGGTTTTAGATATTTTAGTGCCTTCAGTTTGTATACAGGAAGCACCTAACAGAAGTGTTTGATTCATTGTATATAATTTTCTGTATTCCAGTTGTTCATATCTGGTCTGATTAGTTCTTCGGTATTGCTGAGAGGAGGAAGCCTGATGTGATGTTACAAGAAATATAAAACTGGAAGAATTTTGTTGTGAAGTGTAATAACCAGACTTTTGAAAACAAATGAAATAGCATAGATGTAAAGTATGTGTCTTTAGCCTTGGAAGCAGGTGGGCGAGTGGAGTGAGGGGAGCGTGAAGAATGTGCAGAAGGGAATGATTGTCGCTGTTTCTTGTAATTATTTCATTCAAATCTTGCTCTGTAGTGAGAAAAGCTTCTAAATAAGCAAAAGAAAGTAATTTTTATTTAAGGAACAGTTAAACTGTTTGTGTTTTTGCTACAGGGTGTGTAGGTGCGAAATGTTCTTACACAGCCTGAGAAAGTGATGAGACAAATTTGCAGAGAAGCAATCCATTAAAGACTATTAGGCAGAAAGGCGCTGATGCAGAAAGTTCCAAAATCCTCAAGTTCTGTAAGGACTTCTGTAAGGTGTTCTGGGGAAGTATGGGGCAGCATCCTGGCCAGATTCTCTAGGGCCCTGTTATGGGCAGGATTTGCAGATTATATACACCCTGGTGTTACCCTGCATGTTGTTCTCAACATATTATGGTATTATGGTGTGGGTTCTGCCAGCGGTGTGGCTGGCGGCCAAACAAGCTGCCGTCTGTGGTGCTCTGGAGGTTCTGGGCAGTAGAGCTGTCCATATGCAGGTGATCACAGGCACTGGGATGCAGCCAAACTCCTCAGGACCTTCTGGGTTATGCCACGAGCCAAAACTGCAGGCCAAAATCAGGAGGTATTGGTGATATTTTCTTCAGAGGATGTGTACCTTCTGTCTCTTAGTACATTTACAGAACAGGGTCATCTTTGTGATTTTGAGGTTAGCATTTTGGATATTTTTTGTTTGATTTTTTTTTAATGCCTTGTTTGCTATAATCTTACAGAGTAAGTAATAAAAAATCCTTCTAGACATTGCATGTTCTATAAAATAAAGGCATGTTCGGAGTCAGGTAAAGTAAACCAGTCCGACTTGAAATAGACACAGACATATTTGGGTGTGAAATTACTGTTTACATATACTGCAGGAGCTATAGTGGAGTTATATGTAGGATCACATTCTAAGAAGACAGAAACACTCTACTCCTCTTGCCCCCAATCTCTATTTGGGACACATTTAAAACAGACTACGTTAATTTTCACCTGGAATCTAGTCATTAATGAGGTAACACTTTAAAGAAGGAGATGCCAAACAGTTGAGTACATCTAGCATAAAATATAGACTCTTCTTACCTGTTATTTCTGTTAGAAAGATCTGCCTGGGCCACAGCAACCAGAAGTCCATTGGTAGCCTGGTAACAATCCAGGCTAAAGACCATGAGGATTTTTTTAAATGGGCTTTTGTTGAGAAAAAAGAGAACCATTATTTTCCAGAGTCTGGTAAAGAACCTTTGCCAAGGACTGCATCCAAGTAAGCATTTAGTAGTATGCAGAAAACTGGTAGTGTTGGTTATTTTTCTGCCGTCATTCCTAAGAGCATCTCTACCGATCTGAGACACACAGGACTAGCTTGTCACACAGGGTATTTTGGGTGAAAGTGGATACAGTTCAGATTTTTTGGGGAGCATAATGCAAGGCCATGAGGAGGGCTGTACTGGACCAGACCTTGTCCAGCATCCTAGCTTGAACAGGCACTAACAACATATGCTTCCCCTGCTTTACCTTCCAGCTTCCAGCCTTCAGCTGCTCAGAGAATCCTTGATCCAGAGCCAGCTGGTGGGTGTTCAGTAGTCTCTGACTAACCCGTCCACCAGGAATTTTTTTACTCTCTTTTTGAACTCCTTTTTCTCTTCAAATGCTTGGAAAAGCATTCTCATGACACTTCTCTCTGCACTTGTAATATGTTTTTGTTTTCAATCCAATGGGAGTTTAGAAAATTCTGTCAAAACTACCTCAAACAGGGAAAGTGTGAAGATAAAAGATCTTAAAACCAGAAATATGTGCTTTCTCGGACAAACTTCATTCTCTTAAGTACCACAGTGTGTCTTGGATGCTATAATATGCTTCCTCTTTGTTCCCCACAGTGGAGATGAGTGCTGTGCCTTAGTACTTTCCAAGGTGACTCTTTAGGAATTTTTCTCTTTTACTGTATCTCTGCTGTGCCTGCAGACACTTCACAGGTGACTTTGTTTTTCTAGTTGTGGCATGCATCTTAGTATGAATTGTAGAATTCCTTATACCGTCAGCTATTTTTAATGGAGACTGGAAGAAAAGAAAAAGAAGCAAATGTGTGCTACTTATTTCTATACTTTCCATGTTTTGTTTACTCTCCTAGCCTGAAAAAAGTATGGACAACTGAGCCCTATATAATGAACGTTTATGAAATTCTTTTAAAAAGTGAAATTTATCATGAGACTTAGAAAAAAACAACTCCAGACATCTTTTTTTCAGGGGTGAAAGGAAACATTTAATGCTATAGTTTCCATTTGTAGTGCCCTTCTATGCTTAGCCTGATTTTTGTGCACATCTAAAACCTTTCACTTACATTAAGTGAAATTTCAGCCACAACTTCTGATGAAAGAGGCACTTCAAGTGATTGACAGCAGTGGTTCTCAGACCAAAAGAGCAAATGGCAAAATGAGATTGGTCACTGGAGGTTGCCAGTTGTGAAACAAGACCCATTGCCTGCCCAGTGGCGTGATTCTGTGAATTGAGTCATTAGATGTAGGTGCCATGTAGCTGTGCAGTGCAATCTTTCCTCCTTCCTGAGTGAGGATTTGTCATGGAGAGTAAATACAAGGACTGGGCTCTGCTCTTGGTTGCAATGAAGGACAAATCAAAAATGCAAAGCTCTTGTTTTACTTACGCTCATCAAATTTAATGTGAGAATAGCAATGCTTCATTCTTTCCATGTTTATTAAACTTCTTTATTTGGAATGCAATGCTTGGGAAACTCTATTATAGTTTTTTGTTGCATGCAGAACAGCAGCTTTTGGAGCCTTCATTGGAAGTCTTACAGCTTTACTGTAGCACAGATGACAGCTGTGTCCTTGATTTTAATTACTTTCTCCAGCACTGGAAGATGTCAGAACTCTTTCTGTAAATATTCTATACATCTTTGTCAGTATTTCTTTCTGTGTGGAGCTCAGCTGGCAATGGTTACTTATAACCCACTCACTGTACTAATTATTCAGAGACCTTTCTGCAGTAATGTCTGTGCTGGAACATACCAGATAGAGTATATAAACCAAAGGCTTAGGTGTGTATGTTCATGGAAGCCAAAAGATAAATAAATAAATAAATAAATAAAACTTTCATTTATTCATAACAATTTATAAATAATGACTAAGTAAAATATAGGGGGAAGAAGTGATGTCTTTGGGGCAGCAGTCTGAGATGAGGGATTTCTAAGATGAATTGCAAGTGGCAGTTAAACTTCAGGGTGTGGTCATTTCACTGATTTGATCCAGGTCCTGTCCTCTGATTAACAAATACTGAGTAGCTGGATTTAAAAAAAAACTTCTACTTAGTCACTTAATTTTTTTTCAGCCACAATTTGCAGGTTGCAAACTCAGTTAGATGTGCTGTGGGGCCACACCTGGCAGGCAGCTGTGGCCTGTGGTGTGCTCTGTCACTGGAGTGAGAGACTCTGGGAATGCCACCATGGTCTGGAATAGCCAGAGGACCTGAAAGATGGCAACGTCAGTGCCCTCTTCATTATCAAACCATATAGCATGCTTGTGTATGACTTTTGAGAGAATAAAACCAAAATTCATCTTCAAGTTGTGTTTGTTTGATCTAACATCAAAAATGTAACTAGAAATTCTCAACAGCTGAGGCTGAGAGTGGTGTGGTCTAGAGTCACAGACATTTTTTGAAGTGAATATCTTAAAAGCAAACTCTGTAACAAAGTGTGAAGCAAATTGCTTCATCTAAATCCTCCCCTGTATTCCAGTAAGATTTTCTTATTCGTTCAAACATATTATAAAGAGTAAAAACAACTAAAAATAGAAATGGATTAATGTTTTTTCTTTGACGGTTCAGAAACAGCTCAAATTAGATAACAATTGGTTAATTTAAAAATTATTCATATTTTGATAGTTTGGGATAAATTAAAACTTTAAGAGTAGCTTTAAGGTTTTTCCTGCTAATTTCTGTAGATAATATTCTTAATATATACAGCAGTCATGCAATGTAGGTCAGTCTACTTAAAATGCACTCAGTTGATTTTTATAAGTTATTTATGATGAGGCTGGCAACTAAATGCGGAACATATTTAATGCTTTATACCATGAGAATCACAATTTTTGCTCTTTTAATTTCTTTTTATGTATAGTTAATAGAATTTGGGCTGATTTAATATTCAGCAAGCAATGTTCTTCTTTCTCTCCCCAGAAAGGATGCAGGATGTGATTTATGCACTATGCTTAGGCATTGTCTTCTCCAGCACTTCATTTTAAAGTGATACTTAAGTTTTAAATTATCTGGATATAATTTAAAAACAAAAGTTAAGATGTTGAAATGAAAACTAAGTATTTTGTCTAAGGGGACCAGCAATAAAACCACTGAAAAACTTCTTTTGTTGTCTTGTCCAAAAAATGGTTAACTGCAAATACTGTTATGTTTTTAGCCCAAAATTTGCTACTAGTAGAAGAAGAATAGCTGTAAATCAATTAATTAACAGTTCCTACTCATGAGCCATCACTTAACTACTTTGCAGTGGCCTATTATATCACCTGGATAAATTTTCTAATGTTATGTTAGGTTGTCCTGCATGCTTGCTATAATTAAGATAAATTGCTTCCTTAGAAGGTGTTCCACCAGATTGACTGTGTCCATACACTTACATTGCACAACTATATTGAGAAAGCAACCCAAAATATTCAGCTGAAAGCAAAGGTGTTTTTACCACTCTATTTTTTTAATCAATAGTTAATCTGGATTATTCTAAATTCTGTAGGATTTTTTTTCTGAGATATTATTTCTCTGTGTCTGCCTCTTATTAACATATGCCAGAAGTGTGTCCTGTGGCTGCCTGTGGGCTGTGTGGCCACGATGGAGGAGCAAGAGGAAAGAGGAAAGAGGCAAGACATAAAGACTTATGTCGATTCATAGCTCTGAAATGTAGGAGAACATTTCTGTACCCATTTGGTTGCTTCCTGGACTGATCTCCCCACACCATAGTTCTCTACAAAAGGATGGAGAGGTGAAGCTTGCAGGTTTGCGAGTCCTTTTGTGCCCCATCTGCCAGTGCCACTGCAGGAAGGCACACGATTCTCATGGTTAATCTTTCATTATTATTATTGAAGAATGGTGGCATTACTTTTCACTAGGACATGAATAATTTCCTTAGAACTCTCAAACCTTTGATACATGGCAAGCTGATCTTAAAGTGAAGCTGAACACCTCCATGTATTCACTTGAATAGGAGGTAAGGATAGAGCTTGACACAGTGATCTGGAAAACTGCAGGTGCCTAAGTAAGAGCTTATGGTAGTCAAAATCCAGCAACATAAAATGCTACTGTATTCAAATTGTTACTTGTTTCCTTCTGAATAAAATTTTTGAACATGGTGCTTTCTAGTGATTTATTAATAATAATTTTATTTTAAAATACAGGATTGTAGAATAAGGAAAGCATTCTGTTCTTTAACTTCTTTCAAAAAGATCTCAATTTTTAAGAACTGTTGTTGGCCCCTTCTTTGGAAGGTTGTTCCAGAATTTCCCTCCTTTTATGGGTATAGATTTCATTGAATGAAAAGCCTATTTATTTTTCTAAAACTAATCCTGGAATTAACTACTTTTCTGAAGAGTTATCTGTGAAGTCTAGTTTCTAGACACCATCCCTGTTCTAATGTGTTTGTGCGCATTGTTACCTTGTATCATATGCCCAGAACAGGAAATTTTGTTGCTTCTCTTTTGTGTTTTTACCACCGCTATGCATTAAATCAGAGACTCGGAAAAAAAGCATGCCTAGGCACCAAACCAAGTCTTTCCTTCTGCCTCGTCTCTCAGATGTAGTATCAGTGCCCTCCAGCTTTGCTGTACTGAGATGCAGTACCCTCACAGTTTGAACGTGCTCCTACAGATGACTGGTTTTAGTGCAGTTTAGTGCAGCATGGCAAGTTTCATGACTAAGACTTTTTTTAAAGTTCTTTTATTGTCGTTCTGTTCCAATTATTCTATAGGTGCAGGGGAGCCTACAATGGGATTTGTTAGGGACAGCGTATCTTTAAAGATTTCACTTACGAGAAGTTGTAAGGAATCTTTCAGTCCTGCTTTTATTTGTCCAGACCAGAAGTAGCTCTGCTTAAGTCCTTAACATTACATCATTGTGAAACTAGCACCTCCTCTTGCCCTTGCATTTCATTCTTACACCTCTCAGGCTTTCTGAAGTCACTCATTCTAAAGCACAAGCAGGGACAAGTCTGGCTTTTGCTCGTTGCTCTCTTAGTACAAGATTGATGGGAGAGCATCTGGTGTTATGCATTATCCCTGATAATCAGAGATCAACAAAATGTCTTCAAGACAGTGGTGTCAACTGGAATATTTTTCAGGTTTAATGAGTAGAAATCATTAAGCCACCTCATGGGATGCAGATTGTCCAGGTTTTTCTATCCAGGTTCACTGGTGATATCAGGCATGTATCGATGGAGAGGTGTGTGTGAACCTTCCTGATGTTATCAGGGTTCTGAAAGCTCATCAAGTACATTTAATGATGAACAGGCAAAAATCCTCTCTGGTGGAGCCTGCTTGGTAGTATTTTGCTTTGTCACAGTTGTGGAGTCCAGAGCAGATGGCACCAGAAAGTGCCCTCTATCCTCTGAGCCAGAGAAGAATTAAAACCCTGTGGGCTAAAAATTCCTCTGGAGGCTGAACTCTAAGACAGTCTTAAAGTAGCTCCTGTCTCATTCACTCAGAACTGAGCAAGTTAGGCCATCTTGTTTGTACTGAAATGGCACAGTGGTGGCTTTTTTTTTTTTTACCCCATTTCAATTTGCTGGACATGTCTTCAAACTTTTGAAGATTTCTGTCCAACATGAATACAATGGTGTTCTTTCCTGGTGTCCATCTTATTCGAACACTGGTGTAGTTCAGTCATTAAACTCAAGAAAGTCATCCTTTGATTGGACTGTTTGGTCAGTGATGCTAACCAGTTTCTTATAAAAATCCATATTTTGCTGCTCAGCCTTTTTCAGTATATAAATCAGTTCCAGATTTCTATAGAGTTGAATCAGCTGTAGTGGCCTCCTTAGCTGAAGAGGCATAAAATGAGAATGGGGCAGGAAACCAGACAGGAGGAAACCTCTTGATTGTTTTTCTGTCAAGTTCCTTGATCTGCTCTTCATCCGAGTCCCTTGGCAGTGAGATGAGCCATCAAGAAGATTTCTGAGGCTGTCAGGCCTGCTGGTGTAGCCAAACACAGCAGTAATGCATTGTGCCACGGCTGCAGCGGCGAACATCGTATTTGGTACAAGCAGGTGTAGCCTGGAGAAGGCTAATAAAAAATAAATTGAATTACTTTTCAGCTTCGAGCTACTTGTTATTAATATTTACTTAGAATAAAAGGTTGAGGAGGAGAAGGTGGTCCAACTTGATCTTTTGAATCAGAGAAAGAAATAGCTGGACTAGAGGGGCTTGAAGGAGTTGTAATGCACATTAGGAAGTAAGTCATAGTATACAGATGAATCTTAGTCTGAATTTCAGTTTAATACCTCAGGAGGAAAAATTGAATATTTATTTCAATACTTCAGTGGCATGCAATTCTCTTTAAGTAATTTCATTTTAATATTAGTTCTAGGAACTGTAAATTGCAGTGATCAGAAGGGCTTTATAATGGCAACTTTTATGCCTTTTTAAACATTGATAGAAATACTAATTTATGACATTGAATCAAACTAAGATGCTTATCAGATTTAAATAATAAATGGGTGATGAATCAGATCAGAGAATAGTCAAGTCAGTCTTTTATTTTACATAATCTGGATCTGTTGTACTTCAGCATGTGTGTAGACAGGTTCTCACATATATGTGTAACACATGCTTGAGTCATTTAAAGACTTTGCTTTCATTTTCTGTCTTACTTTTTAATGAAATGTTTTCTGATTTTAATGAAATGTGCTTAAATTGATTAGACTTTTTTAAAAGGAGCTCAAAGAGCTACACAATTCTCATGAGATGTAAGAACACAATTATTAGGGGGTTGAATTATTTTGTTACACAAACCGGAGCAGTTTGCAGAAGTGTTTTTAATTTCATCAGCTAAGTTCAGAGGTCATATTAAAAGAAAAACCTCTTTATTTTATTTTAAACCATGGTTAAAAATTTTTTTTAAAGACCTCTAAGAGGATTTCTGTAGCAATCCATAGTGCAGAACAAGGTAACAGATTAATCTAGCATTGAAAGTGGTGCTTAAAAAAATCTCCCTGGACCTACAGGTAAATTTTGTGATAAGCCAAGCCCAGATTGCCCTCCCTACTCAGGCAGATTCATAATTAAAACAGACACATATGCAGAGAGGGTTACAAGCAGAGTATGAAAAAAGAAATGAGTTGGACAACAGCAGAGAGAAGTTTCATTCAAAACAAATGAAAGCATTAGAGTAGTGCTGCCAGATACTCCATGCAGGAGCAGGATGAGGACAAAAAAGAGCTTCAGGCATTTGGAATCTCCTCCAACCCATCTGTTTCTAAGAATATTAGTTAGTGCTTAGACATTAATTATTTAGGCCATTCCTACACCACACATCACAAGCGGGCACAGCAATATACCACAGGAAGCTGATGGTGCAGTGATGCCAGACTCTGGGCCTGTCTGTGTGTGTTCTGAGTGCTTCAGGCTTTTGCAGATCTGCCATGCTTTAGACTACAGTTCCCTAGGCTGGAGTCCAGTTGGGGCTGCCTCCCCAAACTGCAGAGTCTCAAATGATTGTCTGCAAGTAGGTGTTTGGATGAGGGTGTTTTCCTCTCTGATCTGAAGTTATATAATGCATCAGTATATTTTTCCCAGAATTGCAGCCTGGATGGGTTAGAAATTACTGTAACAGTTATCTATGCAGATGCTTGATATTAAAACTTCATGGAATTAAAAAAAGTTACAGAACTTAACTAAGTTGTCCAATTGTCCCTGCCCAGTTGACCAAGGGAAGCCAGTTCATGTAATCTTTTTGGATTTCATTAAAGCTTTTGATACTGTCTCTCATAGGATCCTTCTGGATAAGATGTCCAACACTCAGCTGGATAAGCACATCATGTGGTGGATGAGCAACTGGGTCGCTCAACTGGGCGCAGTGGGTTACAGTGAATGGGGTGACATCAGGCTGGCAACTGGTCATCAGTGGCATTCCGCAGGGCTCCATTTTAGGGCCAATGCTCTTCAAAATCTTCATAAATAACTTGGATGTGCAAAGGTATATTAAATAGGTTTGCTAATGACAGTAAATTGTGAGGACCTGTTGATTCCCTCAGAGGCAGAGAGGCCCTGCAGAGAGACCTCAAAAAATTAGAGGCCTAGACAATCAGCAGTTGTATGAAGTTTAACAAAGATGTGCCAGATTCTGCACCTGGGAGGAGGCAACCCTGGATGTACAGACTGGGGAAGAGCAATGCTGCAGACCAGGTCCTGGTCAAGGGAAAGTTGAATTTGAGTCAGCAGTGCCCTTGCAACCAGGAGGGCCAACTCTGTCCTGAGGTGCATCAGGCACAGCATCACCACCCAGGCAAGGGAGGGGATTGTCCCACTCTGCTCTGCACTGGGACAGCTGCACCTTGAATATTTTGTCATTTTGGAAGCCACAATATGAGAAAAATATTAAGCGATTAAAAAGCATTTAAAAGGAGAAAGCCACAAAGGGCCTTCAGGGGAAGCCATACAAGAAGTGGCTGAGGTCACTTGGTCTGTTCAGCCTGGAGAAGAGGAGACTGAGGGGAGACCTCATTGCAGTCTGCAACTTCCTTGGGAGGGGAAGAGGAGGGGCAGGCACTGATCTCTGCTCTGTGGTGACGAGTGACAGGACGTGAGAGAATAGTCTGAAGCTGTGTCAGGGGAGGTTTAGGTTAAATATTAGAAAAAGATTCTTTACCCAGAGGGTAGTTGAGCACTAGAACAGGCTCCCCAGGGAAGTGGTCCCAGGACCAATCCCTGACAGAGTGCAAGAAGTGTTTGGACAGTGCTCTCAGGCACATGTCGTGACTCTCAGGGATGGCCCTGTGCTGGGCCAGGAGTTGGATTTGTTGATTTTTTGGGGATCCTTTCAAACGGGGATATTCTATGATTTGATTTTAAAATAATAAGTTCAAGATTCATTTTTTGTTACACATAAATCTAATGATATTGCTAAAAGCACATAGTAAAGTATGAGATCAGTAAAATTAGAAAATGGATAGATTGGAAGTGTTAAATATCAAATGGAAGCCTTCCAATAATGGGTGTCTTGAAGATAAATGTCAGTGGATTTGCTTTGTCACCTTTGGACCTTTAGAGGTTGGAGCACTGCCACTGAGATGGTATTTATATCATTTGCAGCTTCAAGAAGCAAGAAACTTTTATGAGCCTTTAAAGTCAGCTTCTCAAATCCTTAAGTAAACATGATTAAGCTTTCAAAAATGCTGACAAGCTAATTCCATTTGACTCCAAATGGATATGTAGATTCATAACGTTAAAATGCAAGTCATTTTTATTTAAAATACCGTATTTGAATTTTTAACCTGCGTTTTAGAACCCAGGTTTACTAATGCAGAAACTACAAGTTGTACCTGACAGTGGATCACATATGAGCTCTCCTGTTAGGGCAGAGCAGGCACTTGCACTTTGCTGGTGCCCAATCACAGAATCACAGAGTGAAGTAGGCTGGAAAAGACCTGAGATCATCCAGTGTAACCTATGACCAAATGCCACCATGTCAACTTGACCATGGGCACTGAGTGCCACATCCAGTCTTTCCTTAAATACCTGCAGGTATGGTGATCCCACCACCTTTTTGAACAGTCCATTCCAATGTCTAATCACCCTTCCTGTGAAGAAATTCTTCCTAATGTCCAGCCTAAACCTGCCCTGGCACAGTTTAAGAGTAAGCCCTCTTCTGCCGCTGGTTGCTTGGGAGAAGAGCCCAACCCCCACCTGCACACAGCCTCCTTTCAGGTAGCTGCAGAGAGCAATAAAGTCACCCCTAGCCTCCTTTCCTCCAGGCTAAACAACCCCAGCTCCCTCAGCTGCTCCTTGTAGGACACAAGCTTCAGGCCCTTAACTACCCCATTTCTCTTCTCTGGACACACTCCAGCATCTCAGCACCTTTCCTGTAGTGATGGGCCCAAAACTGGACACAGGATTCAAGGTGTGGCCTCACCAGTGCTGAGTACAGGGGGACAATCACTGCCCTTGTCCCGCTGGCCACACTATTTCTGTGGCAAGCCAGGATTCCATTGGCCTTCTTGGCCACCTGAGCACACATTGGCTCGTGTTTAGCCGCTGTCAACCAGCACCTCCAGGCTTTTTTTTCTTGTCAACTTTCCAGCCACTCTGCCTGTAGTGCTTCCTGAGATTGTTGTGACCCAAGTGCAGGACCTGCTTAGTTCTTTGGGGTGCAAAGGGGCATGTATATAGTAAGATTTACTGCTTTGTATACAGGGTACATACTATCAAAACTGTGTGGCAACAGGAATTATGTAAGATTTTAAAATAGTCTATCTATCTGGCCTAGTATTTTCTCTCCAGAACTTTGAAATAACATATAAAGAAGGAAGAGTATCAAAAAAATGGAAAAGTTTGCATAATATACTCCTACAATATTCTGTCTATTCCCAGAAGTTTGTTACTTTGGGAATTCCCAAATCACAGCTGCCATCTTTGGGCTTAATTTTGTTTTAGAGATTTCTGTATTGCTTGATTGTGTAATTGCTTTTGAATTAATTCAAATAAACTTGTAATCCTTACATAATCAGTAGTGAGATCCACAGTACACATGCCTAACATGGAGTGAGCTTTGGTGGCAATCACCAGGTTTTCCTTTTTCCCTGTAAAGGCATGGGCAGTACACAAACTGAATTTCTTCCACGGAAACTGATGTGAACCTTGTGCTTCACATGCATCTTTATTTTAAATGAATACTCTCTTTGGGATACCTTGCATGAGTAACCTCAAGAGACTCTGCAAGCCGGATATATATGCGGTTTTGGAATTCCAATTTATTACTTAATGTATGCAATAGATAGAACTAAAAAGCTACGAAATGCCACTCCCAAAAAGATTTTTCATGTGTCCTGATGTTCCACAGTGGGCATCAGCCATGTGGGGAAATGATGATTTACTATCTTCAGTGTTTCTGAGTGGCCATCTTCCAAGTCCTATTTTTTACTCTTGGGGTTTTAAACCTTGGGGGTTTAAACCTTAAAAACCTGACAGTTCTAAACCATGATGTTTTTCTTATGAAGTGCTGTGCTGCTGTATTTTACCTTCTCAACAATAACACCGCTTTCTGCACTTTTCTTGCCTCACGTTAAGTGTAGGTCACGTAGTGTTTTACGCTTTCCGTTCACTTCACTTTTCATGAATGAACTGGAGCAGTGGCTGCACAGCTGGGCTGTGCTAAGCTGAGTCTGGTGCCACAAACAGCCGAGTCCTCGGCTGAGGGTGCACAGCCAGGGTTCAGTTGTGCCACCACACGAGAGCTGGGCAGAAGTGGAACACCTGAAGTGCAGGTGGTGTGAGTTGTGGGGTGAGGTCCCTGATGCTGGTTCTTCCTCACTGCATCTGGGGTCAGTGTAGGGTCTGTCACTGGTACCCTTCCATCTACAATGTTTTGGGGTGGAGGAGAATGAAAATCTCAGAATTGTTTGAAGCACCTAATCTGGGAATGTCAGCCTCTACCAGCTTTGAGGTTTTCTCACTGTTAATGAGCTATAAGTTGATTATCTTGTTGGCTCCCTCAAAGAACTTCAGCAGAAATGGGAGGGATGATTTATGAACACAACTAATCTTCCCTGGTATATCACACTTAACAAATACTAGAACTTATAAGCAGTTTTGAGTTACCAGTCCATTGAGGATTTATTTTTTAAAAGAATAATTGCTGCTTTCTCTCATACCATATATAAATATCTTAATTTCTTTGCTGTTTTTTTCCACAAAAACCAATACCATTACATACTGTGTTCAATTCCTAATAATTAACTTACTCTTACTAAACATGTGGCATCAATGACTGCAAAAGAATATAGCATATATAAGGAATATAAAAATGCAGTGGTTTTTTAGTCTGTGCACAAAGAATTATTACAGAGGAATACCTCTTAGTAAGCAAATTTCAGTTGTGTCTTAATTACTAAACATATATGGTGTAAAAGAATATATTTTACTGCATTTTTAATAATTACAGTGGTAAATTTCTTAGACATAATACATATATATGAAATATGCTGTATCAAACCAATTAGGATGCTTAACCATGAGTCTCAAGTTATTTATTCTGAGCCCACAAGCAATGCAATAGATTTTGAGACGCTTTTACAAAGCAACAGTATTTTGTGGCCTAAGTTTGCAAAACACTAGAGAAAACTGTTTTAAAAAAAGAGAAAATATGTTTTAAATTATTAATTGTAACATTATGTAATTAAAAGCATAAAACTTAAGTGGAAGGCAATAAAAACAAATTATTATCATTTATTTTACTTCCCCTACTTCCTTTTGGGGACATCGGAGCAGCTGTAATTACCATGTGCAAGCTTTTATGCTTGCCAGGGAAGAGCTAAATACATGTAATTGATAGCAACAGGTCAGTTTCTCAAGTGAGGAGAATGAGTGCTTGTACTTACATCCAGTAATTGCAGCCGGTTTTCTCTTCCCAGTTTGCAGCAAGTGACCTTGCCATCGTTGCAGGGAAAGATAGCTGTTTTCTTCATGAGCTGGAGGGGGTAGAAAGCAGATAAATCCAAAAGAACATGAAGGTAACGGAAATTGAAGTGACCGTTTTCCAAATGAAGAAGCAGAAGCTAATGTCCCACTGTAGTCTGAATAATATCTGTGCATGCTGAATTTTACTTAGATTGCAGCCTGTTGTCCATCTGAAAGATGGACACCTAAAAGAATGCGAACTAGATGTAGGGAGAGGATGCCTGCCTGTTATATGGCACATTCTCTCCAGTTCCTTGGAATAGCAAGGCACTAATATGTGTTCTCTTTAAAATATTTTTTCCAGGTTGCAGATCAGCAAGAATGCTCAGACTGGTTTAGCTCCACTGATTTGAGAAGGAAAATTGTTCTTGTCAAACTGGTTGTTTAGCCACATAGGCCCTGTGATAAGGGCATTTGGTACATTGTATCAAATGTATGGGTGGCCCTGCAGCTGCGGGAGTTTGGGTGGTTCTTGTAGGAGCTGCATTGTGTTTGCAGGATGTGCAGATAGTCACCAAGTCTTGCGTTTGCTGCCCCAGCGTGGGCTGATTCCAGTGGCAGCGTATGTTTGTGTGAAGAGAGGCTGCTCCTATTCAGGAGCTTAGCAAAGCTGAGGGGTTGCCTGAATAGTAGAAGCAGATGAAAAATACATGAGGTAGGATCATTTTTCCATGTGAATTACTATTCTTAAATGATTATTCTGTATGGTTTCTCCTGGAAGGCTATATGTGACATCCGTGGATATGTGACGGTGTGAGGCTTCTTTCTCCATCAAAGCAATTTCACTCAGGGTGTTTGCAGAGCTCATTTAAAGCTGCCCATTAGAGCTAGCATACTTAACCCCCCCTTTCTGCTCAACATGGTGTAACTGCATGACATAGTTAAGTTGAATTCAAAATTATTGTTCTCAGCTGGTAGCAGGCTTGGAAGGCTGCTGCTACTGCAAAGAGCCAGAGAAGAGTCAGAAAGTCTGAAGGCTTTTTAGTTTTTTCCACCCATATGAGATACTGTTGATTGTGAAACTACGATTGCCTTTATCTAGAACTCATCATAGCTACAACTGGACTAGTAGTATTCCCAAGTCTAGTTCCTTTTGACTGCTGCTGAAAACTGGATATTTTTGGAGATTTTTGCTAAAATGTGGGCGAGGTTGAGTGGTAATGGCTGATTTAGACCCTGTTTTTCTGTCTGTGCAGTTGTTTTTCCCAATGTTCATCACCTGCTATTATCAGAACTGAATTTCATCTCCTATTTTACCATTTTACCTTTAGTAACTTGGTATCATGATCTCCTGTAATTCTTGACAGATAGCTTAGATCTTACTGCCTTGAAGAGTTTTCTATCTTTAGCACTCTCTATTGTCTCAGTGCTGTGCCCCTTCATCACCCTTATGGATTTGCTGCACAGCAAAGTATCTCCCTCTGGTACCCTTGTTCCATTGTCAAAACCAACCCATGGCTTCTACACTTTTTTCCCCATATTTTCTGCTTATTAATCTACTGAAAGAGATTCTTGAAGGAAACAGTATTTTCCAGGGAAGTGCCCTGTTAGCTGTGGGTAGAGGCTGCAGTAGGTCTCCAGTATCCTTTGCTTTGTGAGTTTCTTCCTTTTGTGGGTTTGCTTCCTTCACAGAGCCAATCAGCAGAGGAGGATGCTTTAATGCAACACTTATATGATTAGACTGGCTTTTTCCCTTCTTTCTAGATTTGCCAGTGGATTACAGTAAATAATCAGAAGAGCAAAAATACCGCTTTCATTATAGCTATATCATTTTAGGTGAAAGGAAGCTTGTAGCATGACTGAATTCCAAAGAAAGATAACAGTAGATGCATAAAGTTCTGTGGTTTCCAGCGTTGGCTGTTGGGATCCATCTATTGCAAAAACCTTCTGTTTAGATTTGTAGTAAGTGTGTATCACATTTTACCTGGCCAGTAAAATTCATGGTGTGGTAGAACATGAAGATGCTAGCACACAATAAAGAAATTTTCAATTCTGTGTTGAGTAGACAGAAGAGTAAGTACAATAGATGATATTCCAGAAGGCCTGCTATACTTACTTTAAAGGAAAACAAAATATGATGTTAGGATTAGGATAATTGCAGCAGGATGGTTGCTAGCTATAAAATTATATTTTATTTGTTCACTTCTTCAAGTATTATTGAGGCTTACCGAATAATCTCAGCTTCTGGAGTAAACTGGAGAAATTGTAAAAGTGAACAGCAGCTGAAAGAGAAGTGTTAACATGACAGTATTTTGAACTCCAGTACTGCCATTTCCAAGCTGTGCAGCCTGATAAATGTGTGTTCAGTGGCTTGCTGTGGAAGCACCAGTGACATCCGGTGGTGGCATCCAGTTAAACAGCTCCCAGTCTGCTGACTAGTAAGTTATCCAAAGATCTTTAATACTCAGCCATTCGAAGGTGGCAGTTTGGGATTGCTTTATGTCCTGACCCAATTCATCTTATCTTTGTTTTATGCTTTTCATTTTGGTAGAACAGAATTTCTTTTACTGCTGCACTGACAATGAGATTCAATGACTGCCTCCAGCTGGTGTTGCCTTTTTTGTTTCTCTGCATGATATCCTAATTGACATAGAACTGTGGAATCTGCTTGAGATTACCAACTGTATACTTTAGCAAAAGAGTCTAGGATCATTAAGATTGCATAGATGACTTCCTGCAGTGCCTATTAGGAATGAATTCATGTTTATTTGTAGTGTTGACAACAGAAGCTGAAACCACATATCCTTCTACTTTACATAAGAGAAATTGTAAATCTCAGCTGTCTACAAACCATTACTCCTATATTAAATTTCTCTTCAGGTTTTTAACAGGTTGTGCTCAATTTGGTCTCTTGATACTCAGCGTTAGCGTGACACAAATGCAGTTAGGATGTTAATTGTCACACTTACTCGATGAAAATTTCATGGCAGTAACAACCGTCTGGCATTCAGCAGCCTTCTAGATGTATTATATCAATTAGAAGGAGTGACTAGTTTTTAAATGCATAGATTTTCAAAAATAATTTCAGCAGTTTGTGAGGTTGCTCTTTCCTGTTGGAGATGTAAATGAGAGCAGTTAAAGGCTAGATTCTTCTCTCAGTAACTTAGTGTTGTTGGGTCTTTGTACTATCAGCAGAACTGGGAATATTGGATTGTAGTAGGGCTTTGCATATTGAAAAACCTGAAAGTAGCCTCTCCAACAGAAATTATGGTGCTTTATATGTATTTTCCCCCGAGACACAATCTTACATGAAGAGGCCAGTTCTGCAAAGTGAGAAATCATGTATTTATTTCCATTTTTCAGCTTCATTGTTTTGTTGAATGCCGTATTCTTTTCTGTGAGGGACCATAACTGAGACTGTGTAGAGCCAGATGTGCTATGTATCAGAGAAGATAGAAGTGGAAACCAGACCTTGTCACTAAATCAGAAATGGTTTCAAAACTATGCTCTTTATAAGCACTTTTTCTGACTCTTTGCAGATTTGCTCCTAAAAAGAATAGAAGATACAGATCCTGTCATTTTTTAATATGTCAGAATGTTAGGAGCCAGGCACCAGGCTCGTCACACCCAGCTTTATCCATCCAAGTGGGTTACATGAGCTAGGTGTATAGTCTGCTTTGCCACTCTTAGGAGGGGGCAAGTGAAAGAAGACAATCAAGCAAGCACCTACTAAGACACTTAGATCTTCAGTAGGCTGAGCTGTTTTTGCAGTCAGGAGATCTCTATCCTCCAACTATAGACAGTGTCTTGACTGACTCTGCTCTTAAATTTGTAATAACGGCTTCAGGATGTGCTTCAGAGTATTAGCTTTTGCTTCTGGATTATGCAACTGTAAAAGATACACATTTGAAAAATCACTCATTAAAATGTGATTTACGAAGCATTAACTTGATTAGTTTGTCTTTTTAAAAAAAGAAGCATGTTTAAAATCATTAGCTGTTTTTAATTAAATTTCCAAACCATGAATGCTTTTCTTGAATAGGTATTTTAACATAGTGCTGCTTTTCCACTGAGTCCATATGGCATGCAAATAGCTACTATAAACTATAGGATATTACAGCTTCTGAGGCAATTCTTGGGGCTTGTGCTGATTGTTTATAGCACAATTATAGTGATAGCTGGTGTCCTGTACATTTTCCAACAAAGCAGAACAGACATTCCTTGTTTATTTCTGATTAATTTCTGTTAACTCCCTGCCTAAGAAAACTTTAGGTCTAAACTCCACAAATTAGGACCCTGTGGCAATGTAGGTAAGTTTCTAAATTATTTATCAAACTGTTAGTGTTATTACCTCTGTCAGTGCTGTTAGAATAAACCTTCTTAACACTAACAATTTATTCAAAAGATATGTTGACAAAGAAGAAAAAATTGAAGCAAAATATAACCTAAATGTCATTACAGGTAAAATGTGTCGCTTTTAACAACACTCAAGTCCACTCATATTGCCAATTCCAGCATGGCAGAAAAGAACATTCCAGCACTAATCCTAGGGAAAAATCCTCAGGGAGCAAGTTTTTAAAACGTGTTTCTCTTCAAATATACTTATTTATGTTTATTAGCTAATTATATTAGATGTATGACTTCATTACCAACCAGAGGACCAAAACACCTTTGTTTTAATGTCTTTTAGCTTGAATTTCTATCTCAATTTCATGAGATAGTATATTTCATTAGATATGAAAGATACGTAAGATAAAATTTATTAAACTGGGGGAAAAAAACCAAAATGCAAGAAAGCAAGTTTTGTTAGGAAATCTTTCCAAGTTTTCATCTACTTAAAACATTCCAGATCTGAACAGGTTGTTATATCACAAGTGTTAGTACTGTAATATCTAACTGAGAGAATACAACCATTCTCCACACCAAGAACAAAAAATCTTCTACATATTCACTGTAGAAATTTCTAGTTCTGTCAGTCTTCTTTTTCAGTCTCACATTTTTCTGTTCATTTCAACAAAGTTCCTGAACCTTAGCACCTTACCTGGAGGCAGCTTCTCTGCTGTTCAAAGGCAAGCTGGCTTAACTTCAGCAGTAAATGGGTTTTGTCTCACTGGTGCCAGGATAACGCTGTTGTCTACAAATAGGAGAGTAGGAGAAGAAAGATGCTGGGTTTTTAGGCACATGACGGAGATTGTTTATTCATTCTTTATGAAAATCAATAGATTTTTTTCTCAAAAAAAGAGATGTAATTTTTTTTAAATTTGCATATAAATTTTAATTCTAAGGAAGAAATAAAGCACCAGACTTATCAGCAAAGATAACCTCTAAAATTATCTTACTCTTTAATCTCTTAGGTCGGTTGAATGTATTCCTTACAAGTATCATTTCTTATAGAATTTAATATGTATTTTCATTACTTGATGGAAATCTCACATTATGGCCAGGTACATGTTAAAATTAAACCAATCAATTACTTTTGCGTGACAAGGACTTAACTTTGATGGGTGTTGAACATCTGTAACTACTACTGAGACTCACTGGAATGAAATGTGAGGTTTTGAGCATCCCTGGAATTTGCCATTTGGTGGAAATAAGGAGTTTAGCACTTCTCTGGTAGCTTAATCATATCAAGAAAAATTGCATTCTATATTGCATTATAAAAAATCAGGCAGTCTCCAGTAGTAAGTGCACATCCTTCCAGAGCTTTAGGAGAAGCCATGAGATTCAGTTTGTCTTTACCTTTAAGCTTCTTCAGCAAGAAGTAAAAGGGGTTTAATGGAGAGCCTATGCCACTTAAATCATGTTCTGTGCTCTACAGCTTGTTCTTCTAGTGTATGTTACTTTTCTTTCACACAGACCCTTAAGGAAATTTCTGTTTTTCAATAGTTAATTATTGAAATGCCTTTTGCTAGTCTTCAGTCCCACTTCTCTCAAACATTTGCAAATGTGTCTCCATAAAAGAGGTATCTGCCCAACAGTTACACTCTCCTGAAATTACTGTTTGTACTAAGATTATTTACAGAAACACATGAAGGTACTGTTGGATACTGCCGAGAAATTGCAGCAATGCAGTTACTGAAAATCAAAGCAATCAAAGAAGTAGACTCCATGCTCCACTTCTGGAACTGTTCATCCTCCAGCTTAAATGAACAAAGCTCTATTCAAATCAATTTTTAGCCATGACTCAGTCTCCAAATTCAGTCTAAATGATTATGCGTAAGGAGCACCATAAGGTGCCAGTTTTGTGTAACTGTGCCAATGATAATAAAATGGAATAAACGTCCAAATGTGAATAGCTATAAGATAATAAAGATGAGGCAGTGAAGGATTGGAGGTACTTTCAGCTAGTTACATAGTGAAATTTGATACCATTTACAGTAAAACATTAGTCTATACCGTGTAAATGGAAAAGAGTGCCATCCTAGGAAACTCCATTTCAGTTATCTGATGTTGCTGACTACAGCAGATGAGATGCTTTGCCAATTGTCTTCTCTTCTTCAGAAGACAGTAGAAAGGGATTATGGTGGAATTGCCATCAGTGTTTCCTCTACTGATTTTAACCCACTCAGAACTTCTGTTTCTAGTACTGTCTGGCACATTTCATAATTTCCCCCTTCATGCTTCCAGCATATTTAAAAGCAAAATCTGCTTGTAGAAAGCATTGCTAAGGTGGCCTGCAGGCCCACCAAACCGCAGTAGATGGGCATGGGCAGACTTTTACCATCACTGAACAACTCAGTGTGCTGGAAAGTGTGAACTTTGCTGGAAATGCCTGATTATCTTAAGATCCAGCAAAAACACTATCACCATCATGTCTGATGCACTTTCACGGCAAAGAAGTAAACTGCAAAGGCATTGCAACTATTGCCACCATGACAAGAAGCAGGTTATACCACAACAGGTGTTACAAGGCATTTTCTGTCACCTCTTGGGGATGGGCAGCCTCTTGGATTTTCTTCCTGTATAAAATGGCCTTTCATGACAACACTTCATTGGCTCTGAAATGCTGCAGTCAGTTCCTGGCAGAACAGTGAGAACTGTCTCCTGGATGTTAAGTATTTGAGGAGGGCACAGACCAGTCAGGGCTTGGCAGCTATGACAGGGTAAGTCCACTTACTTCACCCTGAGCATGTAGGCTATGAAATATTGCCAGAGACCAAAACAGTTTGTAGGATCTAGCTTCCATCACTAGTGTCTCCTTATTTAGTTTGGGTTTGTTTTGGTGTTTGTAACGCAGATGATCCTCCTAAACTGAATATTAAATTATTGCTGCAAAAACTATAGTTCAGTTTTGAGAGACAATTTGTGGGTTTGTGTGAGTCTTTCCTTGCACTGACAAAAGATATATTTTTCCTAAGGCAATTTTTCTTCGGGGAGTTACGTGACCTTGTACACATCATGAAGTGGATAGGAGTTCAGATTTAATCCCATGATGAAATTTAAAATTTTATTTTAAATTGTAGAGACGGATCTTTTTATTGTGCTTTTTTAAAATAAGCAGCTGTTTTTCTGTGACATTTGAAAAGGAAGCATGTGTGGGAAATCCTTCACTACAGGATGAATGACAAGAAAAAGTTAGAGGCTCAGGAGGGAATTAAAAGGCCGTGTACCAGTTATCTATACAAAAATAGGTTTCTTTTTTTTTACTACCTTACCACTAAATAAAAGTTCAGGTTAATATGGTTGCTTTCCTTGGAAAGCAGTTGTCCGTGTCTTCAGGCTTGATTTGGTGTCTAAGAAGGAACATAATGGTGGTAGTGATACATAGGATGATAATACAAAGAACACTGAGATACAGAACTGTGATTGCTGAGTTTTTAGGTATTCCTGGAAAGATAGGACCTGTAGCAGGATTTTTAAAGTGACATAACACTTGAAAGAAAAATACAGCATGTGTGAAGATTTTAGTTCAGTCTAAGCCTCATAGAAGACTTCAGCTTTGGAAACAAGAAGAAGCAGGACCATTGAATGAATCTGCACCTGAATGAATGTCTCTGTGGATACATATTTTTTTTCCTTGAACTAAGTACTACAACTGTTTATAAGCAGTTTAAAATTATTTGTTGTTTAAGTACAACAAATAAGTTGTTTCCTCAATGTATGGAAACCATAAGATTAGTTGGTAGATAGTTTCTATCAGGGTGTGCAGAATAATGGCAATTAAGTGTTGGCAGAACATGAGCTAAAAGAGGATAGACTTTTCTCACCACTATTGTTTTCCATTACTTTTTTTTAAACTTGTAAGAAAAAGAATAATTCTTTGTGTTACGATGCGTAAAAGCAGAATGCTTTTAACACTTTCATGGTCAAATAACATGATGGAATTTTTACAAGCAAGACCGGCATTAAACAAGCAAAACACAAATAATTTTGATTTATCTTGTACATACATGTTTTCCTTTTTAATTATATATGTACTTTTACAGGCAGTTCAACTGCAGGTCTGTCATCAAATGTCTTACATACTAGCAGTACACATAGTAGACAGTTTGGATATCTCCAAAATTAACTTTTGAAAATCTACCTTTGTGATAAAAATCATCTTCAAAACAGGCTAGTAAAGATGAAAGTGTTGTAGAAAACTAGAAAATGAAGTGTCCAAATTGTCTTTGTTTTGCTGTAAAATGCTGAAACTGGGACAGACAAACTTGGCATTGGGGCATTTGGAAACAAGGAGTCTCCAGCTGCTTTCATGACATAGGAAACTTGCCACACGATTACAAAAACATGCATAATGCTTCAGTGATCATCCTGGAATTCTTCTCTGGCTCTGCAAATGGAACTTTTGGCTGAAAGTTTGGCTGGCAGTGAGCATTAATAATCTTTTGGATGCTTACAGAGAGCACGGGAAAGTTTTAAACTCTTAATTTCATTTTATTTCCTGCAGACATGCAGAGTATGGAAGTGTCTCGTTGATACAAAAGCTAGCTAGTTGTCTTGATCTTAACTTAAATGTAATAAGTTATTAAAGCTGTTGGATACAATAAATTCAAAATGTCTTTCCATGACCTCATCATGTCTGATGCAAATTGTTACATTCTATAAAAGTTACCTGTTCTGTGTCTCTTTCCCATTGTGTACAAGCTCAGCTCTTTGTGTGCTTTCAGAAGGAGATGATGCAATTTCTCAGGGCCCGGAAGAGCAGGCTGCTTGGCAAGGGAAGGCACTGCATGAGCCAAGGCATGGCCAGTGTCCTCAGTGACACCAGTACCATTTGTGCTGCCTGGACACAGCACCTTGTTACAGTCCCCATCTCATACTCAGCCTGCTGTGTCAGCCTTCCCCACTCACTTTTCATACACAGACACAGACACATGCAAACATGCAGATCCTTCCATTTATTATGACTGAAACCATACTCAGGTACATGTACTTGTATGTAGACACACATCTCGCTATTTATTACTGAATAAGAAGAGCAGAGGAGGTCCAGTGATGAAAAGCAGGAGTCAGGCAAGAGTCTGGATTTCCAGTCTGGACTGAAGTCAGCAAGGCAAGGTCAGGTCTGGGTACAGGTGTCTGCAGCATTTCTCTGGCAAGAGCCCGAGTGCAGCATAGCCCCCAGCCCAAGGGTCAGCACATGCATGAGTGGAGGCCTTGGGGAGGCTTCTCACAGCCCATTCTCATAACTGGGTGAAGGGCCTATGGAGGGTGTTCAAATAGGTGTGCAAAATACAAAGATACAGTTCAGGAACAGCAGAAGTTACTTCTGTCAAGGGCATTCCCAGAATCTGTGGTAAGCATTTTTTTATCATGGCATGGAATCAGACCAGCTCCATCTGTCTGAGCAATTTGCCCTGCTCTGCTTAATGGCAAACTTGGCACAGTGAGGTGTGTTGAGTCCTCAAGCCCCCAGTCAACATTTTATAAATGTAAACATTATCAGTCAAATGAGTTTTGAGATTTAAGAGAGGATATAATTATAGCTTATTTGATATTAATACAATCTTTTGAACTTTGATATACATTGATAAAACAGAATCTTGTACCTGAAACTATGTAAATTTGAACAGCTTTCAAATTTGTACCAAATACTCTGTATAGATCCCAGTTATAAAAACAAGATATTTGTCTTCTTTCCCTGTAACCTGCAGCCATATGCTAAGAACATAACACTTTTAAGACCATTTTCAGTTTGCTTATTATTTATTTTTATTTAGAAACTTTGTTACTGTTTAGTTTGCTGCTTTGTATACATGTTTACTACCTAGATACTTAGTGCTGTTCAGTAACAGCTCTTCTTTTTCAATTCTAATAATAATTTCCTGCACAGCAGCTCTAGAGGCAGACAGAAGCACACCTTCAGACATTGTTATTTCCCCCATTTTGTGACTATGAGTGAGTGCCAGCCTTGTTTTTCTGTGCCAGGGAATAAGAATACCGATACAACCTTGTCTTTTTACCTGAAATTAAGTTTTAGGGGAAGCTTCTGAAAAGTGTTTTCAGATCTGATAGAGAGCATTTTTTTTTTTTCTAATAAAACATTTTGAAAAAAGCTGGTTAGTTTCTCTGTGGTGGAAAGCAGGATACCAGACATGTCCGGAGCTGCAAACATTTAATATGCTGTGTAATCTGAGTTATATAAGCCACTGCCTCCTGACAGAAGCTGTCTGTGTATGAATCACAAATCTGCTAATATTTACTGTCGGCTGCAAAGGCAGGAATCTCAGTGGGATGCTGGGTGAAGGACAGGACCATGAGCAGATGATGAGTACGTTGTCTGAGCTTCCTATCATTTGGCCCTTGTGCAGGCAAGCCTCCAGTGGCACCACTCATTTCCTTTCCCAAAGGACTCATATTTTATACCCATTAACATGAAGATAAGAGCTGGAAGCAAATTGGTGATTTTCAATTATGTTTCTCTCCACTTCATTTTTACCTATAAATTAAATCAAATCAAACACCTTACACTGTGAATTATGAAACCAGTAACACTATATGTACTGGCATGCTTTCTGCAAACTCTGAAGGAAAGAAACATGTAGGTATTATATTAGGACTGCCACTCATTAAACAGTCTCTAAATTGGTTTGCTCTAAGCTTTTACATGTGGTGAAATTGCATCTGTGAGAGAGATCTTTGTCATATACCCTGAGTGTCATAGCTTACCTAGCTGAGGTACTGGGGGACAATTTAGGACCAAGCTTTAGAGCAGGAGGTGTCACATGCTGAGACTCACCATCATTACCATGCAGCAGCCAGCTTCATACTGAAGTTGTATCCTTCTACTAAACCCACATTTCTGGGATAACAGGAAACAACTCTCTAATTTGGCACAAGGCAATGTAAAGTAAAGCTTGGGAAACCATTGCAGGAAATGAACTGTATCTAATCCAGTTTGATATAGTAGGCAGCATGTTATTAAGCCAAATCACCATGTTTATCCCTTTTTTCTTTGCACCTTTGTCCCTGAGGCCAGTACCCTTCCCCTCCTCTGGGCAAGCTGTGGAGTGTATTACAATTGGAGGGATGAGAAAGCCTTCCCTCTGTCTCCTCCCCTTCTTCCACCCATGCTGTCTCTCAAGTTCATGCCAGTACTTACTGCTGAATAAGATGCAGCACTCCATTAAAACCCAAATCACTGAAATAATGAACTGTAAAAACTTGCCAGGGGTAAAGTGTGTTTTGTTAAGATACCAGAAAAGACCCACAGGGGCCTGGTCTTTTTATTTACTTCCACCAAATAAAAAAGAAAGCAAGGAAAACAGCACAACTACTCGGAGACTATCCTAATTTTATTTTGAAACTGCTTGTATTTTCAGCATTGATAGAGAGCATTTTGAGATAGAGAGCATTTTGAGATAGAGAGCATTTGCCACTTTTCCTTTTTGCCCAGTTCTGTTGTTTTTTTCCTGTCATTTTTCTGTCATCTTCTGTCATGTTTCTTCTTCCTTGCTTTTCCAGTGATTCTGGTCAGCTGAAATGGTAATTGGCTCCCTGACAGGCCAACTCAAGGATTTGCAATTTATTTTTGCCTGTCACCTGTTGAAAAAGGACTGGAGATTCCTTCTCTGCCAAGAGACGAGTCCATTAGTGACACAAAAGCAGCAGCTGCATCACGGCAGGGATGCTCAATAGTTATATACATCACTTACTCTTTATCTGCTACAAGACGTTGGAACAGATTGTTTCCTGTAATTCTCTAACTAGGAAAAAAGAGTCCATACAGTGCTTAAAATCACCTGCTTTCTATTTTAACTCCTGAAATGACATTTCTTATCCCACAAAACCTTCTAGAAAAATTATTTAAATACAAACAGAAAATTGTACAGCTAAAACATACTTCTAGTACAGTGCTTCACTGTTTTTATTTTTATGTTGTATAACCTTATCCAGAAGGTGTGGTAGCACAGTGGTGAATCAGGTGGCTTCTCAGGACACTTTCAAAATCTGTGATTCCCTTAGACTGACTAGTCTGAGAATTCAGATTATAGTCCAAAGCCATAATGGTCTTATTCATGCAGAAAAAGCAGCAGCCAATGTATTCATCATTTCTTTCCTTATTCTCCACACGTTATATTGAAGCTAGAAACATTGCAAATATAAATGGTTGTGTTGTATTTCAGTTTTCATTAAAAGAAGGCAAAACTAATAAAAACGGTAAGGTTCATAAGTGGATTGCAGCCATGAAATCTGAAGAATGCTTTGGTCACTTTTTAAGCCTCCTTTATTCTCTTCTTTTATGCACCATCACACTGTCCTTTGGCAGGATTCTCCCTATGGAGACAGGTTATTTTCAATCTGCTAGCCTTCTTTAGTCTTTGCCAAGGGCTGGTGCTGATGGGGTTGCAAACGTCCTTTCCAGTGATGGAATTTCATATACCCTTTTTCTTTGCTTTTACTCCTTTCTGAAAAAATACTTTCTGTCTGGGTAATGTGGTAACATCAGCAGTGCATGCGGTGCAGTGTGTTGAACTAATTGCCAATTAAATAATAGGGAAGGCCAAGATCTAACAGAAAATCACTGTGCACAGTTCATTAACTGCATTTCACAGAACCAAAAGCATGCCACGCGATTTTTAAAAGTAGGTTTAAGGAATGAACAGTTTCTTCCTTAATACTGAATAGCTGCAATGCAGAACAGAATGGAAGGATAGGCAGACAAGCAGTTACTGGGGTTTTCAGTTCCTCCCCCTTCCCGAGGTAGATACCTGTACAATTCAGACATTTCTGTGGATTAGTTTATAATCTCCATGAGGTGAATGGCTTTAAAAAAGACATGGGGAGTCTTGGAGATAATCAGTATCTTAGTGCTATGTGTAAATATTCTTCTCTGA
The DNA here is from genome assembly GCA_013398275.1 of Promerops cafer. Taxonomy (NCBI): domain Eukaryota; kingdom Metazoa; phylum Chordata; class Aves; order Passeriformes; family Nectariniidae; genus Promerops; species Promerops cafer. The sequence goes on along the minus strand of VZSE01009161.1, from coordinate 465,756 downwards.
CGTTCAATTACAGTAAAATAGGAAATATTCAGTAAGATTGAGGAAAGCACTGCAGATGCCTTTCAGGCAGATTTTAAGATATCTGAGTGGCTTCATAGAAAAATCATGAGAATAATGGAAGTATTTGAAAGCATGCCTTTTCTTAAGGGGTGAATACCATAGAGTACTTAACTTACAAGGACTCAACTAATACCTACAAGCAATGGTAAAGTACTATAGGAGGAAGCTTTTGTTTACTAAATAAAGGTACAAAAAGGCTGGTTCTTGATGCTACTGGTTCCTGGCACTAGGCGGAAATTGAATGAATGTACATTCATTTGTGTTTATCTGAATGTACTTGAAATTAGGCAAAAATGGCCGAAACCAGTTTATATTGAGTGTCATCATGCAGCATTTACAGGATGGCCAGGGTATCAGACTCAGCCAGCGTGGGTTTAGGAGGGGTAGGTCATGTTTGACCAACCTGGTCTCCTTTTATGCCCAGGTGACCTGCCTGGTGGATGTGGGAAAGTCTGTGGGTGTTGTCTATTTGGACTTCAGCAAGGCCTTTGACACTGTCTCCCACAGCATATTCCTGGAAAATCTGGCAGCCCATGGCTTGGGCAGGAGCACTCTTTGCTGGGTTAAGAACCGGCTGGATGGCTGGGCCCAGAGAGTGGTGGTGAACAGTGCTGCATCCAGCTGGTGGCCAGTGACCAGTGGAGTCCCTCAGGGGTCTGTGCTGGGGCCAGTATTGTTCAATATTTTTATTGATGATGTGGATGAGGGAATTGAGTCCTTCATTAGTAAAATTGCAGACACCACCAAGCTGGGAGCTTGTGTCAATCTGTTGGAAGGTAGGAGGGCTCTGCGGAGACACCTGGAAGGGTTGGATGGATGGGCAGAGTCCAGTTAGATGAAGTTTAATAAGTCCAAGTGCTGAGTCCTGCGTTTTGGCCACAATAACCCCCTGCAGCGTTACAGGCTGGGGATGGTGTGGCTGGACAGTGCCCAGGCAGAAAGGGACCTGGGGGTACTGGTCGACAGCAGCTGAACATGAGCCAGCAGTGTGCCCTGGTGGCCAAGAAGGCCAATGGCATCCTGGCCTGTATCAGGAATAGTGTGGCCAGCAGGAGCAGGGAGGTCATTCTTCCCCTGTGCTCGGCACTGGTGAAGCCTCACCTCGAGTGCTGTGTCCAGTTCTGCCCCTCAATTTGGGAAGGACGTTGAGACGTTCGAGTGCATCCAGAGGAGGCAATGAGGCTGGAGAGGGGCTTGGAACACAAGCCCTGTGAGGAATGACTGAGGGAGCTGGGGGTGTTTAGCCTGGAGAAAAGGAGACTCAGAGGTGACCTCATCACTCTCAACAGCTTCCTGAAAGGTGGTTGTAGTCAGGTAGGGGTTGGTCTCTTTCTCCAGGCAGGAACTGACAGAATGAGAGGACACAGTCTTAAGCTGTGCCAAGGAAAATATAGGTTGGATATTAGGAAAAAGTTTTTTACAGAAAGGGTGATAAAGTACTGGAATGGTCTGCCTGGGGTGGTGGTGAATTCACCATCCCTGGATGTGTTTAAGAAAAGACTGGATGTGGCACTTGGTGCCATGGTTTAGTTGAGGTGTTAGGGCATGTGTTGGACTTGATGATCTTGAAGGTCTCTTCCAACCTAGTGATTCTCTGAAAAACGAAAAATGAGACATAAGAAGTGAATTATGTTTGGGGAAAGAGTGGGAGTGTAGAAGATACTAGAATGAGCAGCATTTCATCTTGAGTAATGTCATTTGAAGTGTCAGTGTTAAATTAATTGGTGGAAATGGGTAAAATGCTTGGGAAAAAAAAAAAAAGAAAGGAGAGAGTGCCCAAAAATATTTGAAAAATATTTGAAAATTATATTTTTAATAATAGATAAAGAAGTCAGTATTGAAAACTTTTGCCTGTAGCATTTGAAGTATCAAGTTTAAAGTTTCTCAATACTCCTTAACATACAGACTATTGCATAAATTTAAAATGTACCACAAAGCTTGCTTTTTTTAGAAGGAAGCTGTGAGATCTGTCCATAATACATGGAGGTCTGTTTCTTTATCTTGCTGCTGCTGAAATTATGAGTGTGCTAGTTATAAAGATTTTTTTCTTGCAGGTAATTTATTTCTATGCAAATGGAACATCTTTCACCATAATTCATAACCCAATATCATCTCCAGACCTTTTGTAATTGATGTAGCTATTATCAAGAAGTTTTTCTTTTACAATCATTTCTTTCTGTATTTTTGATCTTGTGATCATGGCTTTGTTTGCAGCTTCCACAGCTGTTTGTAGTATTCAGAAAATAAGTAGGTTGGAGTATTTTTAATTGTTATGAGCAATGAAAGTTGCTGCTCACTAAAAAATAATCTACTTTGAACCTCACTGGAGCATGGCACTTTATTTTCTGGACTCACAGTGTCCTTTGTGGAAAACACTAAAAGGAGGTGCTGTAAAATGGTGTTGGGAACAGGAAACAAGGCTTGTCAGTCTGAAAGGATCCCACTCTGGGGAAGCACCATGCCAGAACATCATCATCTGCCTTCTGTCTGCAGCTTGAGGTCTTGAAAGGCAGTGGGAACTCCGAGGTAGGTCAGTGAGTTTCAGCCAGCTGCCTCAGTGCTGGTACTTTCTGCCTTGCAAGAAAGTGTTTGGCAGTTACTGGAGACCTCAAGAGCTGGGAATGTCACTGCATGCCTTGTTAAAATTTTACCACACATCCCATCTAAATCATTCCAGAATCAAATTCCAGATTTTTGGTTTTATGATGTCTTTCTCTAGAAGATAGCGGTACCCTTTTGTCTCCCTTATTTTCAAGCCATACTTATGTCCTGTAACCAGGATATTCCCTAGTCATCTCCTTGGTATACCAGATAGGTTGAAAAAGCAAAGTTCTTGCCATAAGGCATTTTCTCCACGCCTGTTGTATATGTGTGTATATTTTACATGTCTCCATGTTCTTCTTTCAAGTCTCCTTAAATAAATATCACCCAGCATCACAATTATTGATAGTGTTCACATATGGGTCATGCTAGTTCCAAGCAAATTTGCTTATTTCTAACAAGCAAATTCACATGGTAATTGCACTTCTTAGTCATTTAATCCCTAAGGGTCACGCAGTTCTTTTAGCCACATCCTTGTCCTGGAAACCCCAGTGAAATCGCTTGTCCACGGTATCCCTTAGATGTTTTTCAGAGTTGCTGCTGTCCAGAGAGCACCCATTCTGGTTTATAGTCTCCATAATTTATTCCTTTTTGCACTGAATGCCTTGGTTTTCTAAGCATGGAAGAACACTATGGCTGCTTTGTACTTGCTGTTAATTGTGTTTTTTTAAAAAGCAGACTTTTTTCATTTGCAGTTATACCAGGAGTGAATTTACATTTGCTTCCAAATGACAAGTATTACCAAGCTGAACAGGTCAAAAACCTCCACTTGTAATTTCCCAAGACTTAGAGCTTTGCTTGTATCTTGTAGTTATGTGCCTGCCGGGCAGCACAAACATAAATTCAGTTCTGAAAGGGAAGACATCAGGAAGGAAGTTTCCTGTGTCAAAGTGACCCTGAAACATAGCCTCAAAGAGATATACCTTAAAGTCTCTTCTTGAATTGAAGGAAACTTTTACAATGCCTGCTGTAAGAGCCATTAACAAGGGCTGTCAGACTTCTTCCACCTGACTGTTATGGTAAGATCTAACCTGTGTCTGCTGGGAATTAGGAAGAGAAGAGGGTTATACACCCCATAGGAAATGAAAACTTAAATGCGCAAAATCAGTAACAAGAAGTTGGTGATTCAAACACAAAAAAATGTTTAGAACCATCTTCAAGGTACGTATTAGTTTTGAATGCAAAGTTATTGAAAATATCTTCAAAATAAACACAGATTTTAGTCAAATTCATTAAATTGTTTCACAGATGCAGATGATCACTTTCAGATAACCCTCCTCAGAATTTATTTTAGTTTATTATTATGTTTTTGCATTTTATTTTAGCTAAATGATTTCAACAAAATTTATGAGACATTGGATGAGTCACATTTGTTTTAAAACATAATTGAGTCCAAGAGCTCTTGATATTGGTCACTTAGGACCATCATCTGGCCATTTCTCTCTGTATTTGATTCAGATGCATTTGGTGTTCATTGTAGGTTCACACTCTTGGCAAGATAAATCCAAATTGCGAACCACTAACATTTTTTTAAAAAAATACTAATGATCTGTTGGAAGAAATAATCTTTAGATATGCCATGAAGCATAAAATAGTGGTGTTAACAGGAGCACTTAATGAAATAATCTGACACATTATAGGCACAGCACTATAATACTTTATGAATATTTTGTGAAACTAGTCCACTAGTGACTGTTTCCTTCAAACTGTATACTGGAAAACAAACATCAAGACAGAGGAAGGTGGATGGTAAGCAAAGGAATTAAATTCTCCTTACTTTGTTTTTTCTCCTCAATCAAATTGTTTTTCTTCTGATAAGGCTTGGAGAAAAGTATGAAGTCACACAATTTACTGAATAATATAACAAGGTAAATAATACTTCCTCAACTGTATAATAAATCTCCTCAACTGTAATCTCAGGTGTTAAATGTGAGAGCAGAGATGAAGAGAATTTGTCTTTTTTTCTCTATCAAAAAAAATCTGTTCTTGACCATGTTATGGTAGTCATAGACAAAGGGAGGTTTGCTCATGTAACCAGGAAAAATCTAGCTTTTATTCAATCCTCATGTACAATAAAGGGGTTTATTAATGTACATTACTTCTCAGTTCTTTGGTACATGCTCTATTAGGGGATCTGGTGCCTCCTGGATTGAAATTTGCTGCATGTCTTCTGAAGCTCATCTTTTCATAATAATCTGATAACACTTTATTCCCACAGAAACTCTAACCTTGGTCCTGGGGTCCTAAACCATAATGTTATTGCCTTTGTTCCACTGTGCTTCTACTTAAATCCTTTAGTGCCGATATGCCATACTGACAAAGGACTGACTGCTCCTGTCGTTGTCATATTTCTGCTGAAGAGTCCAAAGAGTGATCTGCAAAAGTTTATACTGGAGGTCATGTGTTGGATCACAAATACTGAAATTTTATCTCTTCAGAATTTCCCTTGCATTTCTGTGTTTGCTATAAAAGGAAAGACAGGTTACAGCATTAAAATAAATTAGCAAAGCAAATAGTAATGTAAGATGTCATATCTAAGATAATACTGACTTATTGTCAAATTTCAATGCCTTACAAAAGGATTTTTATACCATCAGTACAGAAGCTATCTGTGCTGTGACCTAGAGCTACTCTGTAGCTACTCTCTTAGAAGAAAAAGGTGATAGATAAAACTGTGATGCAAAATGCCTAGTTAGTTTAATTGTGTATATTGAATATTTTGTAGTCATTTCTCCATTAGAAGATTTTTTCATGTTGTTGGTACTGTAATGGAAATGGTAAATTTTTTTTACCAAAAGAAGGCAAATACCACAAAGAATGTTACAGAACAAACACTGTACATTGTACATTTAAAAGGTGATTTATTGTAATATTTTGAGAAATGGAAATAGTAAATGGCTAAATTTGTGTTGCTATAATGATTCATTTGACAGATGCATTAGCAGACCACAGAATGTGATATACAACAGTTCAGGGTCGCTACAAATAGCATCAGCCTTCACATAGCCTTTTAGAATATCCTTACACATGCTAAACTGTGTTCTCATTTCTCCATCAGTATGAAAGCACAGAGATTCCAAATGAAGGTAATGATGCTATTTAATTTCTGGTATTGGTTACTGTGAGTAACACTTTGTCTGTTCTCCTGTCATTTCAGCTGTGCATCTGGGGGTAATTTTATCAATTTTTTTACAAATAAATTGAATGTGAAAAGTACCTTACATGCCTCTCCATTTAAATTAGATCAATTAAGAAAAGTTGAGCACTTTAGGGAAGAGGTCAAGGAAGAAGGACAAAGGCAGGTGTGATAGAAAGTATGTGTAAAAGTTAATGGATTAAAGCATCTATAAATTGTTTCCTTGAAAGACATCAAGGTGTGGATGTTCCTAATTTGTAGATCCATTAGCATATCACCAGAGGTATTAGAATATATGCTGATTACTTTGCTTTTACTGGGTAGAACAGTGTCTGGTGTCAACAGGTGATTGTATGCTTTTCTTTTTGTTAGGTAATGGGTTTCTTCAGCTGTGGTACCAGGCAGTGAAAAATCAGAACATTAATACTGTGTGAGTACTTAACAGTACAGTTTGAATGACCAACCTTGCTTGTTGAACAGTTTTGGTCATATATAACTCCCAAATAAACCTAAATCATTGGAAAAATTAAAATATAATAATAATAACGATAATTCTATTCTTTCATCCGGAAGTTGGAGATCAAGAATTAGGAAGTATTGCTCTTTGGGCAAAGATGAAAACTTTAGGTCATAATAGGGAAAGTGAACAGAATTTCAGTGCATATTCACTGTCTGTCCTAGTTTTATTAAGCAAAGGCTATAAACATGGTGTGTTAGAATACTCTTCAGTGCTGAAACACAGGAGTAGTAAGCACAGAACCCTAACACTACTACATACTTTCTCATACTTTCAAATCAGAGCTATTATTCAAAACAGGTAGGATTCCTATTTTGAAAGGACTATCTTTTTCAGATATAATTTACTTCAGTTTTCATGATACCTGTTTTGTGAGAAGGTCCTAAACAGGGAAAGCCCCTGTGTTGGAGGCCATGTCAGATCCATGTCAGAAATGCAGTAAATACAGATTAGCTGTGCAGGACCTGTAGGCAGTTGTTTAACCAAGTCTATGGGGACTCTATTCCGTTGCATGGACAAACATGGAGTTGCTGCAAGATGTGGCAGCATGACTTTGCACTCAGCACCTTTTGAGTGAGGTTATTTTGATTTCTTGGCTTATCACCATAGTGAAATAGCATCTGTGAGAGAATACACTCATATGTTATGTTCAATAGAAGAGTGATCAACTAAAACATTTTTAATATTTGAAATTAGTCGCTTGAAGTGGACTCCTAATGCAGCTTTGATAACTAAAGAGAAATGTCTTTTTTTGTGGCTGACATGCCTAAGCTGTATTTATTTACATACCAAAATATAACTTTTGACACCAAAATATGAAACTTGGAACAAGATCTCTAAAATGAAGTTTTCTAGGTTTCATTCCTGCAGATTGGTGACTGCCTCTTATGATTTTGCTGTACATTTTCATTCTATATTTAAATCTTTGCAGACATGTCAGCAGATCAGGCTTTTGGCTTTCATATATCTATTTGGTTTTTTTAAATTTTCTTTTTTCTTCTTGATGTTCAAGTATAAAAAGCAAAGCAGAATGTTTTTCATGTATAAAATCAAACTATTCTCTTTTGGGTTTATTTATAGACTTGTTATTGCTTAGAAGTGATATGAAAGAGTTCTCTGCATTCAGTCATTAAACTGATTAGTCATAGTTTTTATAATATAATTCTCGTACTTCATATACAGACATTATTGTATTTCAGAGGTAAAACAATGGCATTTTCAAATATATTGCATTACAAAGATAAAACACTCGCACTGTCATGGAGCTTATCTTTCACGCCATTGTAGGAATTCAGCATTGGATACATTTCAGTGAACTTTTTGGTTGTTTTTGGGGGGATTGCCAGATCTGGTTGCCTGGGTGAGGTGAGCCTGCAGCAGCTCCCTGTGCCCGTGAGAACCTGCTGTGATGCTCAGCAGCTCCCAGTGCTTGCAGAGCTTTGTGTGTGGCTGGCCACCTACAGCAGCAGAGTCGCCAACAGAAGCAGCCCCAGGAGCCTCAGGCTGTCTGGCTGATCAGGATGGATGCCTTAGTGGAAAGCATGTGTACATACACGCCTGGACCCCTCCCTGCCACAGCTGCCCTTAGGCACCCACCCTGCCCAGGACCTGGCCCTGGATGCCCAGCTGTCCCCAGCTGCTGGCAGCAGCAGCAGCACCAGTACCTGATCCCAAGCCTCTTGCTGTACTTGCTGGCTATTTTATGGCTGCTGGCAATCCCACACTGGCATTCACACCCACACCAGCTTATCTAATCAGCTTCCATAGCTGCTGGCACCATGGATGCATGGATCCCTGCAACCTGTGGCCTCTTGTCCAGTTGCCACCACTCAGACCTCTGACACATTCTGTTTGCTGCTGGTGCCACCACAGGGACCTGGGCTCATGATCCCATCCCAGTGATGGGCACCTGTGCATCTATCCGCACACATGCACACAGAATAGGGACCTGCCACCCAGAAGAGTCACAACGAGACCCTTTTGTCCCATTGCCTGTCCATTTTCCTGTCTATTTTCTTCCTTGATCCAGCTTGAGTTAATCTAAGTGCAATAATGAGATCAAGATTCTGAGTAGCTTTGGGAAAATATGATTTCTTATGTCAGGTGTAGTGGTTTTGGCACAGGGATTTCCAAAGGCTGTTCTGATGGTATATGTCCTCGTGTCCCTCCTTGTTGACTCAGTGTTAAGAGAGATTTCTATACATGCTATGTGCCTCTGAGGCTCCACTGGCATTGATAGATAATTCATGTATGAAAAGTATCAACTGACAGTTAGGAGGCAAGAAACTAAGCTTTAAAAAAAATCAGTTGCTTTCTTTTTTTTCCTCCCCAAAAATCTGAAGACTACGGAAACAATGCTTTAGTTTTAGGTCATGAAACCAATAGAATGAAACTATTACTTGTCTGCTAAAATCTTCGGAGTACAGCTAAGCCTACCTCATGTGTATGTATCCTTGAAAAGTAGTCTTTAAAACACAGAGGATCTTTGAAATGGTGATGGCAGCTCAAACCTATAAAAAATGCCAGTGGATCTCACCAACATCTGTTCTGAAATGTGTAAGCTTAAAACCAAAAGGCACAAATAATGTATTGTTTCAAAATCCATCAGCAAGTTCTAGTAAACATTGAATCGAGTTTTCTTTTTTCTCCCTTTTGCAGCTGCTAGTCTGATTCAAACTGTTTATTCATAGGATGAAAGAGATGTTTTTAAGTATTCTCAACAGTTCCAAGTGATTGATGTAAATTTAAAAAATGCTACTCTGATTTCAAGAGAGTTGCTAGGAAACATGCATTTTGAAGATGAAATCTCCCACTGAGCTTGTCTTTGGCTGTATAAGAAGAAGAATGTTATAGGGTGTCCTGAGTTACAGATTATATGGATAAACTGTTAAATTTTTATGTATATAAATACATCTGCTGTAGAACTTATTGAGTATACATGATTCATTCCAGTATCTCCATTTACTGATGAATAACAAGGTATTACTAAGTTCAAGAAAATGTGAAAATCAAAGGAAAATGCCAAGAGCATGATAAAGATTTTTATACAGTCTTAATTTCATTTTTCTGAAATGTAAAATGATTGTTTTTTCTTAGAAATAGATCTCTTTAAGATTTAATTTCAATATGATGTTCTGATTAGTATGTTTTTTCTTTTATAAACTTTAACAAAATTTAAAGCTCAAAATAATAACAGCAATTATACACTTAATTTTTCAGAAGAAGTTAATATGTTTTGTCCCTTAAAAGTTATTGGCCAAAGTAACCTAAAAATCTGTGTTATCATGAAGGAATACCCAGTTTTAGCAATGGATGTTTATCTGTATTAATGGCTGATGTTTTTTCATGCTGATTTTGGAGACTTGGGTACGTTTGGTTGCCTTGGAGTCAAATTTAAGCTGCTTAGTCTTTAAGACACAAGTGGAAGCTACTTGTACGTGTGGGAGCAGAGTAGTACGCTGTTCTGCAGGATGCTCAGGACTTGGAAGGAGGTTTATTGATTTTTTTTTTGCTGAAATATTTTACCAGGCAGTCTTTAAACAGCAAAGCCCTTACTGTAAGCTTTCAGAAAAGTGAGTAATGCCTGTGAGTTATGCCTGACAGTAGTAAGTGATCTTTTTCTTATTTATTACCTTAGAAGAAAGAACAACCAGTTGCTGATAGAGCAAATAGTGTGGGTAGGGACTGTCTGTAGGCTCTATGTTGCTGACATGATAATTAAAGACAGTGCATAGGTACCACTAAGCAACACTTCATAATCTGAAAGTATTTCAAAACTATGTTTTTGCAGCTGACTTAAGAAAAGTAACTAAACTGTATTAATGATTAATAGTGAAGATGAGTTGTTGAGCTTACCACAAATTAGAAGATGCCTAATGTTCCTAAAAATATATGTATGTAATTAGTTTTAGCAGATGACTCTTTGTTACGGAGGTGTTGGTTAACTACAGGCTGAGACAGATGTGTCACTGCTCTAAGGCCCTGGTAGGGAAGAAAATTAATGTTAATTCATAATGAATTGGTGGATATGAATAAGAAAAATAAGACATATTATTAGTTGTGTGAACTATGAGGACAAAATAACAGAAAGACAAAACAGAGAAATAATGAAAATGGGAACAATGGTACAGCCTGTGTTGATGCATTCTTCCTCAAGTGCAGGAGCCTGCATTTGCCTTCACTGAATTTCAGAAAATTCTCTGTCCATCTCTCCAACCTGCTGAGGCCCTTCTGAAGGGCTCACAGCACTCTGGGATATCAGCCCTCCTGTCAGGTTTGTGTTGTAAGTGAACTTACTGAGGATGCATCTTCATCCAGGTCATTGATGAATACGTTAAGCCATACTGGGCCCAGTACTGAACCTTGGGGGACACTAGTGACAGGACTCCAGCTAAACCCTGTGCCACTTGCTATGACACTGTGGGATCTGCTGTTCAACCAGTTCTCAATCCACCTTGCTGTCCACTATCCAGCCTGCACTTCCAGAGTTTTCCTATGAGGATGTTGCGCAAGACAAAACCTTGCAGAAGTCGAGCTAGAAAATACTCACTGCTCTTCCCTCATTCATCCAGGTAGTTGTTTTATTGTAGAAGGCAATGAGGCTGGTCAAGCATGATTTTCCTTTAAGGAAACCTTGTTGCCTTCTCCTGATTGCCTCCCTATCATCTATGTGGATAGAGATGGCCTCCAGAATGAGGCGCTAGATCAGCTTTCTGAGGATTGAGCTGAGGCTGACTTTTTTGAAGATCGGGGTGGCCTTTGCTTTCTTCCAGTCCTCAGGGACCTTTTCTGATCACCACAACCTTTCAAAGATAATTCCAAGCAGGCTTGGTAGGGTGTCCATCAGCTCTCTTTGAACATGCTCTTGTAACCAGTGTTCCCACTCCATTTAGCAATGGACCCATATTATATCCTTTGTTTTCCTTTTGTTATTGGCGCAGTTGAAGAATCCTTTCTCTACTCCCTTGTCATCTTTGTCCAGATTTAATTCCAGATAGTATTAAATTCCGGATCACCTCCAAGATGCTGGTTCTTTGTATTTCCAAGTCAATGTTTACTAAGCAAAATCACAGAGCTGGTTGAGTTATCCAGTAGTGATAGAATCACTTGCTAATTTAGCCTGTTAAAATTAAACTGATTCTGCTTTGGTTTTTTTTTCGTTATTGGTTACTTAACATCTGTAAGCAGTTAAAAAATGTTGAGTTATTGGAGGGGGAGAATTAGACTTCATGTTGCTCCAACTTTGTGCTTTTTTGTTATGTCATTGCATATTGTCCTTGAAATTGTAAATTCTGTTCAAGAAGAGTATCTTATTTATGGCCTATCAAATTGATGTGCTTTTTAGCTGGATTTCATTCATGTGAAAGGGAGAGTGTAGCTATATTCTTCATATAGGATGAAGTGGAAAATATTAGAAGCACAACTGTTGGTGATGGACTGTTTGGGCCAGTGGGCAGTATTGTGAGCAGTGGATTTGAGATTCCTTTTCCACTTGAACAAATCTGTCAAAACCAAAGATTATCATTAGAGAAATCATAAGGAAATGAAGAATTTCTACAAGCCTTTATGAAGGGAACTAAAGTCACTTTTGGACTCCTAAGTGAGAGCCAGCTAACACCTAAAATAATGTGCAGACGCAGCAGTGCTGTAAGAGCAGGGCTGACTTGGAACTTTGCTTACAGCAATCCTGGACCACTGGAATGAGACAAATCTGTGCAGTGGCAAGGAACTTGACTGTCATCACTTTTCCAGTAATAGAGAAAGCTATAAATGCTAGTGGCTAAAGTATTGGCTTCAGAAGTAAATTGGATTTTGTGTGGTTGAGAAGCCAGACTTACAAACAAGATTCAGTTCCCTTTTTAATGGCACGTTTTTACCTAGTTTGTAAGAACTCATTCATTGATCCCAGAATTAATTTGCAAAGGCTAAAATAGCAGAAAAGGACAAAAAGTGATACAATAAATAATATGCAATATACATAATTGTTTTTTTTAAATTAAAATGTTTTGTGGTATTTCTACATAATAAGATTTGTGAGGAGTTACTTATCATAGAAGAAAATGTCAACTCCGTTAAGAAAATAAAGATGAGGAGCAATTACATGCTTACAAAAATCACTGAAAGAGTCTGAAGTAAAAACAAATACAAAACACTGAATAGACTGAAGTATTGTGTGACTCCTAAAAGACTTTGATTATAACTTGCCAATATGTTAATTTGCGAGTGAATTATTGCAATTATATATATTCATTTTTTGAAAAAAGGTAGAGAACCACATATTTCTTCTAGATTGTTGTATCTATTTACAGCCTAATCTGGATGGAATCTCTACCAATTCTAAAACTTGAATGTCTATAATTATCATAATGTACCAGAAAATGAGGATCATAACAAGCATCTTGATTTACCTCTTCTAGCTAAGTGTACCATGCCAGAGCTCCTAAACACTTTCTTCTGCCCCCTCTCTTCCCCTTCAGCACTTGGGGTTCCTGACTGGAGCCTGGAGTGGATGTCGGGGGCTGATGCAGTAATCACGCTGCTCCCACACTGAAAGCCTTGGCAAGTAAGGCTCAGGAAAGCTCTCCCATGGTAAATGTTGAGATTTACTGACAGAGTCAACTGGTAATTCTCATACACCTTTATCTACCTATATCTCCTTCACTTTCCCTCTCTGCCTTCTTTTCTACTGGCCCTTTTGTCTTGGTTTATTGCTTCCATCTTCCCACAGATCACTTACATTTCCCACATGGCATCCCTTCCCTCTGTAGTGTTGAGATCTTTTCTTTGTCTCCTCTTCGTCCCTTCAACATACCCCACTGTTGCTCTGCTGTCCCTTGTCTATGCCTATCCCTTCTTGATTTCAAATCTGGTAGATTATGTACCTTATTTGTACTGCCTTTGATCTTGAAAATCTTTATTCAACTGACTTCAATTACCTGCTGTTTGTAATTTCTTTTTGTGTCTGCCCTATAAATGCGTTATGTTCTTGCAAAATGATGATGTTGTCTGCATCATTCTTTGCATGTTCTTGCAAAATGATGATGTTGTCTGCATCTTCCTTTAGCAAGGAAGTGATGGAAAACACTGTCTGCTTCCATAGCTGTAAAATAGTTGTCTTTTTCTCTTTAATAATTGCCAAAGTGCACTGAAGATCTGAAGAAAGCCACACAGGATATGGCAGAAAATGTAGACATTTTCGTAAAAAGCATTTTGAGAGAGTAGAGAATCCTTACAATTGGATATTACAGAGAGACAGGTTTACCCTTGTGTCCTGGGAACACCTCTTATCCTAAGGAAGCATCACGAGACACTGCAAGCCTCCAGAAGCACTCTGGCAGGTCCCTGTGTTCAAAATTGAACGTGTTTCTCATTCAGCAGCCAATGCCCCAGTTTTTTCCACCTCCTTTGGGAGGGTTGCACTCCAGACAGCTCAGCAGAACTTGTTTCTTTTGAATCTAGCAAAGGCTCTGTAGTGGTGACTGGCTCTTTTGGGAAACCGTACAGTCGGAAAGGGACCTAAGTGTGTTAATGAGCATTAGTTAGTAATTAAACCTGGCATGGTTGCAGTTAAATGCCTGCTCACATTTTATAACATATTTTTAAGATGTATGTATTTTACTTGTTTGCTGAAATTGTGATGCTTCGTTTGGAAGAAGAAAGATCGTTTACTCTGAAGACTGAAGTAAGAATGTCTAGGTATGTAGTCACTCTCTGCTTTTTCAGAGGAGAAAAGTGACTCGGCTGTTCATTTGTTTGGGAATGATTTTTAATTAGGCAGCAATATCCTTCTCACTCTGCAAAGAAAAAAAGGTTGAGAGCTGTAAAGCAAAAGTAGATCGTGCTGCCTGAGTGCTGCAGCCCACGGTGCTGCCTCCGGCACCAGTGCTGCTACCTCAGATACACCAGGACTCCTTGGGCGGCGGGGTGGTAACACTGTGCACAGCTATACCACCTCACACACACAGCAGTAACCTGCCTGCTGTCTCATCTCATAGCAGCCAGTTCTGCCAAAATTCAGCAGAGCGATGTGAAACAGCTTCTCACCCACAAGCTGAGATGAATCAGGAGGGATGGCTGTGCTATATATACAGAACCCACTCAGCCGAAACAAGTGAGAGTAGGGAAAGGGTTTAAATCCTGGCAGGGTGGATATTTTTGTCTCTGAATAAAATGAAGTATTTATAGCATTTACTGACACAATTTTTGTTTACTGCAATTGGAGCCATTGTTCATTTTTTTTTTTTTCTGAGCCAGCAAAAAAGGGATTTTTGGAGAACTAGAGGACATTGTATCTTTCCAAAATCAAACCTAAATTCTGCTGAAGAGAGGGAGGAGGGATCTTCCATCTATGACTATAATGTCAGAGAACACAGGGCTCTTAACAGTCTCTATCAATACACTTGAACACAGTTATTATCACCATGAGCTGCTGTGTAATTACCGTTGTTCCCTAAAGAGTTCCTGTTTCTTTGCTATTTAATTATGTGCATTATTTCAGCATAACTATGCAATTTACTCATGTCATTTAGAAACAAATGTTTCAGGCAAGGCAGTGTCATATCACACGGATGTCATAGCCAGGGCATGGCTGCTGGAAAAGTATACAAAGTCATTTCTTGATCTAACCTACCACTGTCTTTTGGATGAATCATAAAGACACAGTAGTTCATATGTTGGTCAAGGTAGATGCCTGAAATAGTTCTGGATGTCCTTTGCGTGACAGAATCTGAAGAAACTTTAGTGCCAACAGAAGTGGGAAGGTAAAGATGTTTAGTAAATTTTTCTCCTTGGATCCAGCTACAGTAAGCATATGTGTTTGTTGCCAATCTAAGGCCTTTTTCTAGGGAATATATCTAAATAAATCTCAGTTCTGGGGAATCACTGTTTAACTCTTGTCTGTGTTTTGCTGAGCAGAGTTTTCATGTAACAGCCATTATTGTAGGGTCATATAGCTTTTAACTTTTTATTAAGGATTTATTCTGCTAAAAAAAAGGGAAAAAATGTGACATGCAACAGCTCCTGTAATTTCTGAGCCAGAAGATTTTCTTGTGATATTTCTTGTAATTTTCCTGCATTATGAGTTTATCAAAACACTCCTGAAACTCTTTTCTAAGGAAAGTTCACTGTTTGAGGCATGTTCAAATGAACATCTTAGCATTATTCTGAGAAAGAGGGGACAAGTAAAAGGTCCCAGTGGCCAAGACACGTTCCTAGCCACCTCAGGGGGAGACGTGAGACACATACACTGCAGCTGGCATGTCTATCAGCTGCTCAGATGAGAGGCTCTCTGTAAAAAGGGCAGGATTTATCCCAACCATACTTACAGAGTCAAGTGTATTTGTACTTGTGCTTTGTAATTTAAGTAATTTAACTTGTGCTTTGTAATTTAAATTGCCCCTTTCTTGGTGTTGGAGGTGGGAAATGGGGCAGTTACAAAACAAGATCTAAAATATCTGAATTTTGGAAATGAACAATTTAATAAAAATGTTGACGTGGAAAGGGCAAGAGTCATGGTAAAAGCTGGACATCACTGTCAGAGTCATCAATTCCTGGCATGGGAGGCTGGAAAGCAGGAGCAGTGAGATTACACCTTGAAAAAAGTGACAATGCAATATTAGAATCATAGAATCATTTAAGTTGGAAAAGACCTCTTGAGATCACTGAGTCCAGCTGCTAACCCAGAACTGCTCAAGTCTACCACTAAACAATGTCTCTAATCTACAAGTCTTCTTTTTTAGTATGCACCGTGTCCTGGTATGCATATTACTGAAGGGTGTTTAAGTATTACAAGCATATTTTATAATGAAATAGTAACAAAGTGAGTATACTGAGGGACTGGATGATATCAGCATGTGCCTGAGATGCAGTATTCTGTCAGTGAGAAGCTGGAGGCCTTACTTTGTGTGAAGTTCTTAACGAGTGCTAGAGCAGAACCAATCAAGAAGCAAGAACAAGGTGTGATGGATGTGAAGGATGTATTTATATATTCGTGACAAGAAATCCATCAAAAAACCCTAGAGAATTGCACACTGCAAACATGATGACACATTTCCTAAAGAAATAGATAATAGTCCCTAGCAAGAAACAAAAAGTTAGCAAAATATTCTGATTGGAAGTCGTGACAAATCTTACAGAAGTGTCTGAAAAATCATTATAAAACTGAAGAATATTCAAAAGAAGCTGCATGCTTTTTTAGCTTGGTTTTAGTATATATACAGGCAGAGTTTCTCCCATATGGAAAAGAGAAACCTTTGAAAACAATATTGCAATAATGATTATATTCAGTATTTAAAAGGAAACTCATAAAAAATATAACCAACTTTGTGAAGGACCATTAATTGTATATTAAAAGTTTAAAATAGTGATATACTAGACAAAATGAATATGAAAGAGATTCATGTACTTTAGTTTCACTGTAGTCTTCTTTTTACAGACTTTGAAGTCATGAATTGAAATGTAGTATTTACTGAGATGGAGGATAGAATCCAGAAGAGAAGTGTAAGAAAGGATGTTCAGTTTTAACATTTACCATATTGTACTATCACCAGAAAATCTGAGTACTCTGAAACAGGCTGCTCTCTGAATAATAGACGTAATTAATTTGATCCAGAAGTTCGGATGATGCATTTATTATTCAAAAGATTCTCTCCTATATTAACTCTTAAGTATTCAGTTTAGTCACATCATCTGCCAGGCCAAATGTGATATGAGAGAAAGCCTTATGTCAGAGTAATTGACTCTCTCTTCTTTCTCTGTAACAGGCATTTTCAGTTCTCTGAATGATGATATTGCAGTGCACAATTCCCTTTGAGATAATGGCTGAACAGAAGATAACCATTTGGTTTTTCATCTATCATCTTATTACACCCTGTTTTGTCTACTCCCTGGCAGGTAAGATGATCTCCTGTGTTACTTCATTAAAGTAACTGTTATTAGTTTTATGTGTTTCAAGGACAATTAGAATGTATGTATGGCTTTAATTTGTGCAGATACAACAAATTACTAAATGTGAACAATGAAACTGGCAGGAAGCATATTTATTAGAATGGCTGCCATAATGTGAAGTTTAAAAAGAGACAGATCTGGACTTTAAATTTGGCATTATCTAATTTGATATACAGAATGAAATCTTTCTCTGGATTGTAAAAACTATATCAATTGTCTATTGTGCACAGATGATCAACATGTTTAGAATAATGAAAAACAAAATTCTATATTATTGACACCATCTAAAATTCATAATTTTTCAGATGCCCAGTGTAGTGGTTGCTTTTCATAATACAGTGGGGTAGTTCTGCATATTCTGAGTCCAATTTTTTATTAAAAATTATATTTTTTTTCATAAATATAGGTGGGGCCATAAATAATAAAACATTCTGGAGACATATTTCTAGCATCTGCATTTAGAGAAATGTTTGCAATTCAAATTTTAGTTCCATTCTAAGAGATAGAGGGAGATCTGTGAAAAGGCAAAATTCCAGCTGTTCCAAACAACCTTGAGATTTGTAAAACTTGGTTCAGATTTCCTTGCCTATTTAAATGAATGCTGGGTTTTAGTTACTGGGATGAATTTTTCTGTTAGCGTAAACACAGCAGGCACAAAATATCGACCAAGATTTGAAAAATGCAAACATTGTGTACTAACGTCAAGGTAGGCTTTAGATCCTTCCCTACTTTGAGGGTCACAGACTTGCTTAATCTGGAATATCACTGCAGCCATTGCCTCAATTTCACTACCATGAGACCATATTCCATATTACTGAGTCAAAAAATCTGATTTATACTGTGATATAAGGTCATTGCCTTTAAGAAATTAGTCCAGAGCTCACAGGAATGATTTCTGGTTTAGCAGGAACTTTATTCTATGGTTTTGAATGCTGTTCTTTAGTCTGTGTCTGAGTTTGATGGAGGATTTACTGATGCCTAATAAAAATCAATCCCTTCACAATATATTTGCTGTTTCAAGAGCTTTTTTCTTTAAGATATGAGGCTTGCTGATAGCACCAAAATTAAAACTTTAAACTTACCACTGTAATTCAATACTGGGCTTTTCCTGAAAGAATAAAAAATAATAATAAAAAAAGACTGTGAAGTGCTGTCAGTAATGGTACCCATGTGATGGCTCTGGACCTGTTGACATCAAACAAAACAATCAGCTGCAGTAGCCAAACAAGTGCTGGACACTGGTTGATAAAAGAGGTGAGTCAATCAAGGAGAACAAATGTTCAGATAATTTCCTGACAGGCAGGATCAAATGATTAATGTTATTGTGTATTCTGCACATCACTGTTGTGCCCATTAGCCAAAAAAACCTTGGCACCAGAATGTAGCTGCTGGCAAGTGCCTGAGAATGGCATTGGAAGGCTGTGTGCTCTGAGAGTGACAACTAAGTGACATAGGAAGAACAAAGTGGGCTATCATGGCAGTGCATGCAGCGTGAGTACACACTGACACTGTCATAGCAAGGTTCCTTTGATCTCCCACTGGACTGTTGTTCTTGGCACTCTTAGATTCCCACAAACAAGATAGGAGCCATTGGTGTGAAGGATTGTGAATCCAGGGAATCCAGGGCAGGTTCTAATAGTGCTGTTAGCATTCAGAGAAATTTCCTAACTTACCTTCTGGTATGGAATAAATACTTGCTTGCATTTTTCATCAAAAGCCAAAGTTAAGACCTGTGACCATCTCTAAAGGTATGGCACCACCCTTCAATGTGGAAGATTCCTAGTTTTATGTAATAGGAGGGTGTTTGTTACTGCCAGTGTATTACTGCAAGGCTGAGTAGTGCACAGGCTCTCTGCTCCTGGATCTGCTCTACTTCGCATAAATCATTAAATAACCATTTGAGTGGAGAGAAAATCTGCTTCTATCATCTAAGGTTATGGCACCCATCTAGGTTACATAAATCTGGTGTTGCAGTCTTTGCTCAGCCCCAGCACTTGAATCTTGCTGGAGGATTTCTCATTTCAAATGGGTGTGAGAGCTGCTGGCAGTTAGTCTTAGCAAATTGTCCTTTTGAATATATTTCTTGGCAATGACAATGCCATTGTATCCAGAAAATATGTATCTGCAGTAACCAAGACGAAATATAACAGGTTGCGTGGAGGTGTTCTCAGTGTGGTTAAAAAGTGAAAGGTACTGAAGAGAAAGAAGGAGCACAAGTAGAGTGATCAAGTCAAGTTCTAGGAGGTGTTCTTTCACACATGATGTTATCAAGGGGAATGCTGGCAGTCTCAACTGTAATGAAGGATGTGTAAACTGGGGACAGTTTTTGAGTAAAGATCATGAGTTCTCATTTAAAGAGCAAGACAGACCAAGTTCCAGAGTGAAGAGACAAGTTAACTGGAAGGAGATGTTGAAAGCAGAGTATTTAAGAAGTTGTTCTAGCACCTTTTAGCTAAACACACCTCTGGAAGTATATTTGTCTCTTCTTGCCTTCCCTAGTGCTGAATCCACAGTTCTAGGTGGTTCTACTCTGTAAATTGCCTTTGTCAAACTCATCTGTGACTCTAGTCTAGGTTTTTGCCATCCGTGCTTCTTAAATGACCTACTATTATATTAACTGCTCTGGACCCAGGAAAATGATAGCTTGCAGATACACTGTGTTTCAAGATGTCTCACCCTATGGGTGTCCCCCGGTTCAAAGATACCAGCCAAAAAACCTGGAAGTATTCAGAATTCTTGTATTTGACTGAGCGTTGAGAGCTTTCAGCCTTTAACAGCTAGAAGTATTTGGGAAACAGAGAGCTAGCAACCTGAAGCTGCACTGACTTGAGATGTTCAGAATTGGGCCTGAAGTGATGACAGGTATTCTGAGACTCTAAAAGCTTAGGGGTTTTATTTGTTTTCAAATTGTTCTTTTTCTCACTGCAGGAAATTCTAAAAAGAAAAATTCCCAAAGTGAAATACATATGTTTTTAAAAATTTAGAGTTTGCTTTTGACTAAACACCTTGATTTTTTTAGCCATTTGTATTTTGTGTTAATCAAAGGCAGAAATTGAGAACTGTTGCATTGACTGGCCATTTCTCATCAGTGGTGAATGTGCACTTACTTAAGTGAAGGGAAGCAAAGATTTTATGAATCAGTGCATCAGAGGTATAGGCAGAAATCATCCTCTGCAATGAGACAGGAGCAGTATTTATTTTCCAGGTAAATTAGTGCTTGAAATGTAGTCTTGCAGATATAAACTGGTGAAAAAGCCATAAATAATTCGGTCTTCCACTTACTGATAGAACAGACAGTTGTTACAAGAGTTGCTTTTCAGAGTGCACTTTGAGTAGTGCAAGGCAAATGAGAGCAGCAAATCACTCCTCAGGGAACATGTCAAGTGATTGTCAGTCCATTGCCAAAAAAGTTATTTCATGCCTATTACTGATAATATTTGACTCTTCTCCACTTTCCCCTGACATTTCTCCAATGCACTTCCAAGTTGGCTTTGACTCCCCATTAGATTCATGACCTGTTGCTAAGTCTGAATGTCAAACTTTTCTGTCATCCACTACTTCCAATGTAAATCAGTGAACTAAAGTGTATCTTCAGTTGGGATACTAAACTATCACCAAAAGAATTAAGACTGTTTTTCAGCTACAGCTTTTGTTCTTCCAAAAGGCTAATCAAAATCTGCAAAGACCCTGTGTTCTGTTGTGCTTTATGAATTGTAGATTACATTTGGCTATGAAAGGAATCAATAGTGAAAAATGTCTCTCTGATAATATATTTCTCATAAAACTGTTCTACTTTTTACCTTGGGATTTGATAGTGCAGAGCCAGACAGTATCTGAGTTTGGGTCAGATCATGCCTTAGAAGGCAGCTTGTCACTCTACTAAACTACTCTGAATTGTGCAAAATGAGGCAATAGTCCAGGGGTAAAAATGTCAAAAGCCCTTCTGCTTTTTATGCAACCAAATTTTCAAAAATCATTAGGAACTGAAACTTCAGAAAAGGCTGGTAAAGCAAGAAAGCCAGTAAGATGCAGAGCCTCTCAGTGCAAGGCAATTGTTTTGATGAGTAAATGTGGATGCTGTTAGACAGCATGCTGAATTTCTGAGTGCATTGCTGGTATTTCATATGCACCAGGAAGGCTTGTGTGGGAGATTGTGCAGAATAATTAATTTGCTGGTCATTAGCTTTCCCATGGGATCAACATGTTAGGCTTTTCAGTCACTTTTGAAGTAACACTTAGATTTTTAAGGAAGAACCACCTAAATATTGAAATATTGACTAGGCAAATGGGAATATGTTTAAAATACAATAATTAGGATTGGCTGACATTCCTCTTGGCAGTATGAGAAGACAAGAAAACTCTACCCTGTCAGGCACAAGTGGAGAAACTTGCTCTGCCAGGGGCTGGAGCTTTTCATACTTGAAACTTGTTGTAAAGGAGAAACTATATCATTAACTATGCGGCTCTTCAATGTCCTCACTGGCACATAGGAAAGAGAAGTAATTCTCCTTCTCCTTTGGGTCCAGAAAAATACAGTCAGCCTTCCCAAAGACAATCTTAGTCTTTCATATAATATGAAGTGGGAGTGCTGGAGCGGTTACTTTTTCTGTTTGAGTGCTGACTGGCTCTTGGAAAATGATTTTGCTTTAGCATCTTGATGACTTACACTTATGATGTACCTCTCTCTTCTCCATCATGGTGATGCTACGTTATGAATTTTTTCAACGTGAACACATTACTGCTTCAGAACATAAGCTTCCCATGAATGCCAAGTACAACTTTTCCCACATGACTGAGAGAAGTAAAAAAACAATCCCCCAAACCTTAAATTATTCATGCTTGGACATTTTCCAGAACAGTAGGTTCAAAAAGGCATTTCTGAACTGAGGGCTAGAATCTACATTATTTAAAGCTTTTTATCACAGAATACAGAATTATTCACGTTTTCTAAAGAGAGATAGTAATTTTCTTCCAAAAAAAGAAGTGGATGGATATACTTAATATCTATTTACCTTGTCTGTCTTGTTCCTGCTTGGATCTTAGAAGACCATTTCATGCTACTGCTGAGTGTCTGACATTCATAAATAAATAATCATAATGTGTTTGGTGATCACAGTGCTTGGAAATGTGGAAGTGCCCTGTTTATGTTCCTGCATGCCTGGTAGAGATACTTTGGCTCATTCCCAGACCATCTTGTTTCTGAGCATGAGTTTCTCAGTCATTTCTCTGACATATTGAAAACAGTACAAGATCTACTTCTAAATATCAAATGGTTTCTGGTCTTGCAAGGCTAGTGCTGAGCCTGACAACTTAGTTAAACTGATAATTAATGACTCCAAGGCTCTTAACGTTCAGCATCCTTTAGCACTCAAGGTTAATCAAGCCAAGCACCATGTCAACAGATCTTTGTCCCTCTCTCATGTTAAAATATATAACTGGATACAACACTTTCGGGTAGGTCAATACTCACACCCAACAACTGTCTTGGGCAGCCACTTTTGGCAATGTTAAGTGCCAGGAAAATAGATAGGTGTACAGGAAACAGAAGGAGAAGACTCATTAGAAAATGTCACTTAGAGAACAGATTACAGGACCACCTTCCAGAGGGAAATATTCTTATACAGGATCAGTAATCTCATTGGTTGAGGAAAGATTTTCTTTACCTTTGCACAGACTTCCTAACACATTTTAGCACTATTGAAAGGTCTGAGTCTTGTTTTCTGAATTCACTGAAGAATGCCTCTAATAGTCAGGTGACAGCTTCTGCTCCAATTTAAAATACAAATCACGAGAAATTTACCCAAAACACAGGGCACTCTTTGAGAGGTCACATAGTCCATCCTCTTCTCTAAAGCAAGACCAAAACATAGGAAATGTGCTCTTCATCACATCCTCAGTTTGCCTAATATATCCATTTTCTTCTTCTTTCTGTACTTCTCTTTTTCATGTAGGCACAACCTCAGTGAGCTGATGCTTTTCCTTGTACTTAGTCTTCCCTTCATCACTCTCCAAACTTTGTCACGCAGCCATGGTACCTCACTTAAAGTGTGAACATTTCTTGCAGATCTTTTCACAACCCCTTTCTCTTCTCTTTTCTCCCATGTGCTCTTTCATATCACTGGTCCACACATGGTCTTGTGGCTGAGAGTGAAAGGTTTATTGTTTGCCATACCTGAAATTCAGTGCGCACATCTTATTCTGCTCAGACACCTGAAACCAGATTCATAATAGATTGCAGCAAAAGTGCCTTTATAAAGCACATTTGATAGGTGTGAGAAGCAGGCATTCACTCAGTATAATTAATAGTACTGGCAGCATTAAAAATGCATGCCATGAAATGCCTAAGTGCTCTGTAACATCATTTGAGTCTTAAGGTGAAGAGTCAGCTGCATATGATATGGCTATTTGCTGCTGGAGGCTGTTGTTATTCTGTATTCATATTTAAGAACTGTACAGAACATACCATCATGTTTCTGGCTTAGTCATTCCAGTCTCTGAGCAAGTACGTGAATCTTGCCTTTTCAGTCTGAAATTAGTTCTTCTTTTGGTCTAGCAATATGTAGATTTTTATATCAAGTTGTGCTTTAAAATATGAAAGAAAGCAGACCGTTGTTCAAAAGCCCTGTCTTTCTAGCTGCTCTTCTTTGCCTTTTTGAAAGAATTCTCATTACATGAATTAGTTTTTAAAAATTAAGTTGCCTGACCATATATCTCACAGCGTAACAATGTCTTCTGTACCTGCTCCTGTCCTCAAGGGAAATGGTGACTTTTTTACCCCGGATTTGAAGTGGAAAGAGAACTTGCTTTTTATCTGTGAACAGTCTTCTTCTAGTGCTGTAATCCAGTGTCCTAATCCTAATCTATGAATAGGGAATTTAAAAACAATAAAAAAGATATCTGCAGAAAGAGTGTTTTATGTATATGTGGTATTTTTACACTGGTATAATTCACATTCCTTAGGTATGTGGAGAGACTCTTTTTTCTTTTATAAGTTTCCAAAACTGTCTAATTTAGTCTAAAATGTTTTAGGATCAAATACAGGACTTTTAAGGCCATGAGTACAAAGTCATAATTTGATTTAAGAACATTCATCTTTTACATTGCCAGTTTATTTACTGATCTGAAAAGATTTTTTAAATTACAAGACATGCAGCAAATTTTTATAGACAGCACAGATACCACTGCAAAATGTTAGAATTTTTCCATCCTTAACCATTACTTTGAGTTAAATTATTCAGCCGTCTCTGAAGATCTTATTAGTTAAAACTGTGTTTGTTTTGTTTGTTTCTCTTGTATTACAATATTCTTGAAGTCATTTTACAAGTCTCTGGCCCCTCTAGGATTTGAAGCAAGGCTCTGAACTTGAATGGAACGTGAACCTGTTAGCAGTCATGTACTCCTTTATTCTCCCATGAATTTGCTTACAAGTGTCCATACTGTTATTTCAGTCTTAGTAGAGACCTGTGAGAATCAGACAACTGTGTTGTCTCAAAATTTTATCTATATGGAGCATCTACTGCCTCCTCACAAAGTCATTCTGTACCTAGAATGCACATTTGACATTTTCACAGGAAAAAATCCCAGTTACAGCCTGGATTTGCTGAGAAGAATTGTCCAGAACATTCCACCTTTGCTCTTAGTCTTCCTTCTTACACCCCAAAGAGCAACCTTGTATGCTTGGGGGAGATAAAGGAGAAGGGAGTGTAGCAGGGGTGGGCAGACCCTACCAACTTTACAACAGCATCCACAAATGAAGGATAAAGATAAAAAAATACAGTTTGTGTTCAAACCTTTTACATTGTGTTCAAACCTGTTTTACATTTATTCACCTTTAAGGACTTGACTTTGCAAACTGAAATTATTTTCAGTGTAGGACCTTTTTAAAATTGTATTTTGGAGTGTAGAAGCTAATACCTCAGCTTAAAAGGAAAGACAGGTATGATCTGGAAACAATGTAATTTTTGGCTTTGATACTCAACATAAGGGTTTTTTTGTCTGATGTAGTAAGGGTTTCTTTCTAAATACATAAAATCATTGGAGATGATTAGGCTATAAGATCAAGGATAACTATGGGTAGTTGTTTTGGATGTGGACCTTTTTGATCAGAATTTGTTGTTCTCTGTGAAGTAAGTTGGTCTCACTGTATTTCTAAGGGACATATCTTCAGTTCGTAATTATCTCCACATCTGGCCTAAAGAGTGGCAAATAATTAATTTCATCAGAGAAGGCACACAAGGCAGCATTAGAGGAACAAAGTGTGAGTTACGTTGGTTCTCAGAAGGCAGGGGTCAGTGAAGGATGGACAGCACTTTTGTTACCTGTACTGCTCCAGTTTTGCTGAAGCACATAGAATTTAACTCACTGTTTTGCCTTCACATTCTGGTTCTTGAATGTGTGATGCAAATTTGTCTTCAGTTTTACTTCTAGTTAAAAAGTGATTAATTTGAAACTCTATTCTGTTTTCAGAGGAAGGAAACAAAGGTTATGGACCCGTTTTTGAGGAGCAACCTATTGATACCATCTATCCAGAAGAATCTTCAGATGGACAAGTTTCAATGAACTGCAGAGCTCGAGCAATTCCTTTTCCTACTTACAGGTAACATCTCCTGTTTTGATTTTTAGATCCTGCATGTTTTATTCAGTGGCTATTTCAGATTGTGTTATTAAATGATTGACTGTCTTAAAAGGTTGGAGCCAAGTCTTCAAGGCGGGAAAAAATGGGGAGAGATGCAATTTTTGAGTAAGGCTCAATGTTGATTCAATTTGCCAGAAGTCTAATCAGTATTAAAAACAGTATATTGTGTTAAATATTTTCATCTTTTAAAAGAAATACTGATCCATATGTAAATTTTTAAAAAGTGACCTTTAAAAAAAATTGAGAGGCTGTCTTTCCAGCTTAGGCTGAGGTTGACGGAGTTTTGAGTCCTTGTTCTTTTTGATTCAGAATGGCTTTTTTTATTCTATTTTGCTTTGAAAGGAGAAGTGTTGATTGTTGAACCTGGATATTCTACATCCCATGATGCTTTTGCATCCACTGTGTTGCAGAGCAGTGATCCAGAATGTGTCAGCTATGCTACTGAAGACATGAAAAACTTCATTCTGAAAAAACATTTCAACTAGTTTTCATACAGATTCCCACATGACTTCTGTCACAGTAATTATATTATTGTAGAAAGCAATGCTTTGTTGTGCATTCATATGAGTTTGTCAGCCATTATCTGCTCATTGTATAAGGAGAAATGTACTTAAGATTATCAGTATTAAGACTGTGTCTAAATTACAGCCTGATCATAGGCAGAAAACTGCTGTCATTGTACTAGAGACAGCCACAATATCTTGCCAGCAAAAGAGATCCATTTCAGTAAATTACCCTATGACCTGCCCACAGTACTCACTTATATGTGTTCCTAAACTGGTTTCTAGAACAGAAAAACCAATCAAGTCTGCTGGCTATTCTTTTTAATCTGTTACAGTATTGTGGTCAACTGTGGTATTCCTCCATCAAAACATTTTATTTCATCTTCATTGCCACTTTTTGAAAATATGCTAACAGGTTGTCTACCTGTACAGAACCCCCATTTGAATATGATCTGCTACATGACATTTTGTTGCACTTACTTTGTCTTGTCGTGCTTGGAGAGTGTGGAGAGATTACATATGCTAAGATTTGATACCCTTTGATGTACTTCCCCATCCCTTCCAGTTGGTCCAGAGACTCCCCCAGCCCTGTACAAACACACCATCTATAGACCATTACAGGTTCCAAATACATTTTGACATTCTTCTTTATCTGTTGTGGGCTCAGCAAAATCTGAACTAGCAAAATGAACTAGCAAAGAATTGCATTGCACCTCCAGAGCTTCTCTGTCTAGGAACAGATCTGACAATTAGCATTGGTAGGTGATGTGATGATGATTGCACTACAGAATAAGGCCACTTTTCTTATTTCCTGACACATTTTTAGTATATTTCAATGTATTATCTTCATTTCAGCCCTCTAACAGTTATTGAGCCAAAATTCTTGTATCTCAGAGGTAAATAAGTCCTTCCTGCCATTTTCATTGCAGGATGAACTGTCCTCAGGACATTTATACTGATATTTATGAACAGAGGATGTATTTATTTTTTCTAACGCAGACATATAGTATGTCTCACAGGACTGAAGTGATACCTCTAGAATTCTATAATATCAAAATGCTATTTTCTGCATCTTTAAAATTCTTCTATTTCATTAGATTTTTTTTGTTTGTTTGTTTGTTTTTTTTTGTTTTTNAAATTTTTTTTTTTCATTAGATTTTTTTTTTTTTTTTTTTTGTTCATGCCACTCTTAATATTTTTTCTTGCTATGACAATTGCAAGTTCCAAATGAGAACTCTGCATATTTTGGTACATCTTCAATAGTGAATGAACAGATGGTGTGTGCATTATCATTGTTAAATACTAATGCCTAACCTTACCTTATGAAAAAAGAAAATATTTATGCAGAAATAATTTTATGATCTTTATATCTATTAAAGTTGCATCTTTGCTATTCGTGCATGGGAACCAGGCAGTTCCTTCCTCAGGTAATGGGCTCCCTCTTGTGGACGCAGTAATAGACATGAATACAAATCATGAGTACAGGTACCCACTCCGTGTTTTTTTAACATTTCTTAAAATAGTAGGAGTCGGTCAGAACTGGGCTGCCAGTTTCTCTCTTAATGCCTCAAGTGAAAATTGTGGTAATTCAGGGAATTGGCTGTGGGGTTTTACCATAACTAAGGGAAGAGTGTCCAGCAATTTACTGAAGTAGTAGTAAGTAGGTCTTATATGAAGCATGCCACGGTTTTTGCACTGACTTTACTGGCACATTATGTTTTATAAAAGATTTTCATTACCTGCAGCAATTTAAAAAAAAATCTCTCATTGCCCCATACTTTAGAAGTGTAGAGGGAGTATGTTTTTATCCAGTGTGGCCTTAGATATTTATTTGAGATATGTTTAAAATCTGTGTGTTTGATGACTGGCTAGCTCATTCACAGCCAGCTCAAGCATCTCTTACTGCTTGGCCAGCAACTATGTTTTAACAAACTATGTCACATCTCTAAGAAGGAAGAACTGACACTGTTATGTTTAAAAGACCTCTGGAGTTCAAATCTGTGCCTCTTGCTGAAGGAAAACTTAAAACTTTTATAGAAGTGTATTACTAACTTCCTGCATAGTTTGTCAGAATTTATGAATTATTTTTCACATCATATTTCTTACCAGGTTTGCTTTTTGGGGCCAATCTTACATTTGGCTTTTCTTTTTTATAGGTGGAAACTCAACAACTGGGATATTGATTTAACAAAAGAGCGCTACAGTATGGTGGGAGGCAGACTTGTTATCAATAATCCAGAGAAATCAAGGGATGCTGGAAAATATGTCTGTGTAGTGTCAAATATCTTTGGAACTGTCAGAAGCAGTGAAGCCACTCTGAGTTTTGGATGTAAGCTGTTGTTTATGTCAGAATATAGAAAAATTATGGTGAGCTATGAATGCCCAATGCTTTACACCATTCTGCTAATGTGTGCTGTATCTGTATTACTCTGTAAAAACAGTATCTTAAATGCCTTAGTCTGCAGAGATCGACACAAAATAAGTTTGTAAGCATTTTATATTCTTTAGCATTCAGCTGACATGACATAACAGCCTTCCCAGTGAGTTATTGTTAAATTATTAATTGAAGAGACTCATGGAGCCAGATCTGCAGGTAATAATGTCCAGACTCTTTTAAAATCGTGGTAGGACCTGAGGGGAAATAGTCACAGAAGAAAGCCTCGAGTGAGGGCATGTGGTGGTGAGGTGCAGTGCAAACACAACTGCAGGAGGAAGGCACAGCACTCGCTAGTGAAGTATGCCCCAACTCCTAGGCCACAATGAAAAATCCTTGCTGGGGGAAATTCCTGTCAACTTCTGACAATCTCAGGCTAGTCTTGTGAAGACATGTACATGTACAGACCTGCATATCACCAAATACATGAATTGTAAAAAATTGATGTACTAAATAAAGACTGATGGAAAATTTTATGGACTTCAGACAATATTTGGGATTTCTGTTTTATTTTTCCTTAAGTTGCCTTTTCCCTGGATATATTTTGTCATCAGAGGGCAAAAACGGAATCCCAAAAAAAAAGGAATCCACTCTAACTGGGGTGCATTCACAAAGCCCTAGGTGCCTTAACACTAAGGGTTTCGTGCCCCTCTTGTCTTTAACTAGCCTCCATAAGTAGAATTCACTACTTGCTGTGGAAGATCAGACATGTAGTGAAAAGTTCAGCTTTCTGATAGTACTTGTGAGACTGTGGGACCACAAATATTAGGGAAAGTCAGAAGCTATAATGAGCTGATGAATCATATCATCGTTGATATAGTCCTAGTCTGTATTTACCCAGTGTATGTTTTAGAAAAAAAATGGAAGGCCACTGTTACTTCCTTTTAATGGAGAAAACATCAACATTCTGTTTATGGGATATTTATTTATACCTAAAGCAGGCTTTGGTTGTGTCAGTCCTGAATAATCAATAGGATAAAAAAAATTAACCAATAAACCTAATAGATGAAAAAAATAGAACCAAAACAGTCTGAGGCATGTTTTCTGCCTACCAGCTCACTGGCTGCATGAGCTGAATGAACAGTACACTGAAAAATTATGCTGAACAGAACCCTAATATACAGTGTTTCAATATGTAAACTAAAATAGGGTAAAGAGGTAAGGAATAGTGAAAAGAGAGCTGGAAACTGATAAATATCTGTTTAAAAAAAGCCTGCTTTCATTCTCCTTTATACTGCTGTATTTCTTCCTTTCTCCTTTTTAATGATCACCTATTAAAAAATTGCTTTCTACAATCACTGTTTCTAAAGAATTGAATAGAGTTGCTAAAATTAATATAGAAAACGTCTGATCTTTAATGTAAGGTTTTTTTCTTTTGCTTATGCATAAACCGACTGAAAAGTGTCAACAACCATTTAGAAGAGTTCAAAAGCCTTGACCAGCTGTAATTTTGTTTTGCTGTCAAATTTACTGAAACTGTGGAACAAAACCCACATTCTCTCATATACTTCATCAATTAGTCCATCTGAGAATACTGTAGATACTTTTTAGATCCAGTGTCTTAACACTCATTAAAACATTTTAAACCTAGCTACTTTTAGGGATACAGTCTGCATAATTTTTTTTCTTTCCCCTGGCATTTACAATTATGATGACAAAAATAACATTAAAAATAATCATTTGACAAATAAGCAAAACTGGCATTAAGGGTCAACAAGTTTCTATCTGCCATGTATTGATGTATTTCTATACTAATCGCTACAGGACTGAAAGTAATGATAATAATAAAAAGTTACTGTAGTTAAAATCCCTATTCTCCTCCCCTTGCTTTTTTAAAAACTAGATCTTGATCCCTTTCCACCTGAGGAACGTTATGAGGTTAAAGTGCGAGAAGGTGTTGGAGCAGTGCTTCTTTGTGAGCCCCCTTACCACTACCCAGGTAATTCAACTGGAAGTGCTTCATTTTCAATGTCATAAGAGTAAAAGATAAATTAATATTTATTTTTGCAAGTTTCCGTTATATGTGTTTGAACAGTAACTTTTGTGCACCTTGAGAATCACCATTTAGGTTAGGTTTCTGTTTTGAATGTTTGTTGTTGACCATATGTTGACCATTCATTCCACCTGGTAAAGTCACCTCAACTGCTATGACTATGGGCTTCTGTTAAAATCATGGAACAGCAGAAGCAACCCCAGAGGGTCAGAGATGAGGTTATTTGTTCTGTGGAAGTGACTTTTTCTCATCGTTAGCTACTGAAGAGCTCTGCAGGGATTATACCCATAATCTCAAGCATCTGGAGTTCCATCATGAGGGATGAAATTGCCTGTTAGCATCTCTTCTACCTTGTAAAATGGAATAATGATTTAGTTTTCACACTCAGTTTAAGCATTGCAAGGAACTGAAGAATGGAGATATATTACTAGTTAAGATATTCTAAGGTTTTGTCTAAATCACAAGGCTGGTGAGGAGTTCCCAGCTTCTCAGTTGCATAAGGTCAAGACCCAGCTGCCTCTCCCATCCCATCCCACTCAGTTCTTGTGGGATGGTTGTGCCCAGGGCAGGGTGTGCACACTGTAGCCAGGTCCCCAGTAACCTGCACTGACAGCAGCAGTGCCCCAGTGTTCAGTGTAGACAGAAATGAGCTGGCTGCTGAGACGTGTAAATCTCTCTCACATAGCTGCCTTTCTGAAAAAAAGATCTATAACCTAGAAATCAGACTCAAGTGATTTGTATGCAGACAGTATTCTGTGGTTTAAATAGCTGATAGTGTTGGGTTTTAATATTGACTAAAATACTTTCCTCCAGATGACCTCAGTTATCGCTGGCTTCTAAATGAGTTCCCAGTGTTCATTGCTTTGGACAAACGACGGTTTGTGTCACAGACGAACGGCAATCTCTACATTGCAAATGTGGAAGCATCAGATAAGGGCAATTATTCATGTTTTGTGTCCAGCCCTTCGATAACGAAGAGTGTATTCAGTAAATTTATTCCCCTTATTCCACAATCTGATCGTAAGTATTTTCTGGAAATACTATGCACAGCATTTTCACTGTTTGTATTATAATTTTGCTAAATCATAACTACTTTCATTTCTGTAAGGAGAATTATATGGCAAGTTATAATGGCTACTGTACAATGTTACTTGGTGTTTCAGATGCAGAGGTACAAATCATTCTCATCCACAGTGAAGACTTCGTGAAAGAAATCTCCATTGATTAATTCACAAATTTCCTTTCAAATAATTGAGAACAGAGTTCTTATCCCCAGAATCCCCATTCCTTTTATTTGATAAGCCCCTGATCTCATCCCAAAATCTTCAGTATCTTTTCTAGTCTTGGCATTGCTTCAAAGGAATATGACTGTAAAGCAGAAACTTCATGTAAATGTTCATGAACAGCTTCAGGATTTACTTTTTTCCCCCCAGAAAATCCCCCATGAAAGAGGAAGATCCTTTTCCCCTGATGGAACTTCCTATCCAACAGTGGCCTGCGAGCTTTGTGTCTAATGGTCAATCTCCTAAAACCCCTCTGTGGCTTTGTGTTACTGGATTATTTGCCACCATTTCTTCAGTTTTCTTTGGAAAACTGCATGTTTTCCAAATAGGAACCAAATTCCCTTTTGCCACTTCAGACTGTCAGTCACTAGATCCTCATAAACTTGTCATCAATTTTTCAGCGACTCTTTTATCTGTACAATTTTCCACATTACTGATTGAATTCATGTAATTTTAAATTAGCGGTCTTTGACCAAATATTCCAGTATTCACACTGCCATCTTCATCTAGAACTGCAAGAGGGTAGAACTGCTACAGGGATTGCTCATAGGGAGATTTGATTACATTTACATCCCTTTGCACTCATTAAACTGTAGATGTGCTTGCTCTAGCTCCTTCATACACTTACTGAGACAAAATTGAACTTAAATTCAAAAGAATTCAAAATACTAGAGTATTTTTACTGTCCAGTAAAAAACCTGTGGAAAACAGACTCAGGTTTTTGTCTACCCACACACAGATTACATCATCATGCTTCAAATGCAATTAGAAATTCTGTAAAAATGGTAGGATTTGTCATCCAGAGAAAGATAACTAGCTGCTGAGTAAAACTTTTACTAGTAAAAGTACAGTGTTTACTCAGACTATATGAATTGACAGGCTGTTTCAGTGTAAAGAATTTTGTCTGGGATTTTAAGAAAAGTTTTATTGAACTTTGGAAATTTTAATAGCTGTATAACTTTCTGACATGCCTTTTTGTAAATTTTTTTTTTCATATTAGGAGCAAAAGTATATCCTGCTGATATCAAGGTGAAGTTCAAGGACACGTACGCTCTCCTGGGGCAAAACGTGACACTGGAGTGTTTTGCTCTTGGAAAGTAAGTGTGTTTTAAAGTTATTGTACAGCACAAATTGCTTTCATATTTCGGGGAATGAAAAGACATATTTCATGATCAAATGCTCTTTTTGTAGTCTGCAATTTAACCACCAGTTCTTGAACACACTGATTTGTACTTTACTGTACCTTTTCAAGTCCGGTTCCTGAACTCAGATGGAGTAAATACCTTGAACCCTTGCCAGCCTCTGCTGAGATAAGCATGTCTGGTGCAGTTCTTAAGATCTTCAATATTCAGTATGAAGATGAAGGACTTTATGAGTGTGAAGCTGAAAATTATAAAGGAAAAGATAAACATCAAGCAAGAGTTTATGTACAAGGTAGGAAGAACAATTTTTATTCTTGATGATCTGTGTTGCTTTTACTTCTGTTGGAAATGTCTGTGTTTTCACAGGTGATGTCAGTGTTGATTCGTACTGTCATCCTCACACACTGCTCTTCAAGTTAATAGAGCACCATCAAAATTCTTGCATTAAATGCCAGGCATGATATTTATGTATTAATTGAAAGACTACTCTGGTGTCTGGTTATGATAGCTGGTATATACACTTTGACAGTTCTGTGGTAATATACTTATGGATAATGTAAGTGAAATCAATTTATAGTACTCAAAGTGAAAGAACTTCTGGGAAGAAAAAGACACCATTAGGTTTGTTAGGATTTCTTGTTTTCTCATTTTGTTTGTGTTTTCTGTCTTAGCTCTTTGTCTTATTAGCTATGCACAGTTCTTTATTCCTCCACCCTCTGTCACTTCCCTTTATGCATTTGGCTAAATAAGATAACCAAAAATTGTATCTTACTGCTCATAGTGAAATCATCCCAAGTAACTTGGCTTCTTGTCTGAGGTTTATGCCACAAAACTATGACATGAGAAGGTCACATGTAATATCTGAACCAATCTCAGAAGATTTATGTCTCTTTCATTGGCTGTACAGAAGATCTGAGTTAAGATCCTCAGTTAAGTGCTAGAACTTCAGCAGATCAAACTCAGAATTAGTGTAGGAAGGTTATTACTGCTTAAAATAAGTAAATCTAATAAACTGGTTTGTTTGCTTAGCAAAAGTAAATATGCTGGACTGTTTTCAATATTAATTTCTTACATATACTGTTTGCACCAAGAGAATAATTTCTTGGAGATCCTTTCAGTATGTACACAGTTTAGCACAATTTCATGTCATTTAACTCTCATTTTCACGATGCTACTAATTTCCACACTGAATAATCTACAGATCAATATAAGTGGTAATATCTTATATCTTCTGTCATTCAGGAACCATTATTTCAATTCCATATTTTCGTCTTGTAAAAAATCATTTGAAGCTTTTCTTAATCTATGTTGTAAAGACAAAAACTTTTTTCTTTTTTGTGCTGGTGCTTTGCTGAGTTATCATCATTACTTTGAGTTGCCTGTTTAAGCATCATGGAAAAAGCAATAGAATTAATACAACATAATGGTAATTAAATATGTATGTGCTATATTTACAATGCATCATGTATTTTATTCTGCAGCTGCTCCTGAGTGGGTAGAACATATCAATGACACAGAAAGGGATATAGGCAGTGACCTGTACTGGCCTTGTGTAGCTACGGGCAAGCCTATTCCAACAATTAGGTGGCTGAAGAATGGTGCCTCGGTGAGTGTATTGCTGTAGGTGACACAGGCTTGAGTGGTTAGCTCATAGAAACAGTATTTTGAAGCATGCATTATTAAATGATTAAAGGAAAATTAATTGTAATGATACAAACATTTGCTGATGCCACTTGCATGAGGCATTAAAATCTATTTTTTAAAGTTTCATCTCAGTCTTCTCTTATTTCTTCAGGCTATTTAGTATTCAGCTTTGAAATATGAACTTAAATTTTGACCACATGTTTAGGAGGTGGATATCCCTTTTTCTCCAGGCCTGTTTAAGTAAATGCTCTTCACTCTGGATAAAAAATGTCTAATCAGATTCTCTTTAAAATTAATCCTTTTTACCACATTAAACATAAATGTGTCTTTAAAAATACAAGACAAAATAGTCAGTGGATATATGACAATAAAGATTATTTTTTAAATTATCAGTGTTCTTTGTATATCCTGTATTTTTTCACATTTTTTTCTAGACAGAGAGTGTTCAAATGTTTAGGTGATGTTTAAAAGAAGTTTAAAGAAGTACTATTGGATAATTCAATTCTATTATGTTGGATATTCGGTTTAAACAATGTAAATTTTCTGTCCTAGAATCATGGAATCACAGAATGGTTTGTGTTGGAAGGTGCTTTAAAGGTTGTTTACTTCCAACCCACTAGCCATGGGCAGGGGCACCTTTCACTAGCCCCGGTTGCTCAGAACTCCATCCAGCCTTCCCTTGAACAGTTCCAGGGATGGGACATCCACAGCTTCTCTGGGAAAAAGCCTGTCCAGGCATTTCAACAGTGTATTCAAAGTCTATTACTTACACTACATGAAAAGCCACTTAAAAAAACAAGAGAATACAAGAGCACAATGCAGTTCTGCATCTGCTGAGCTGTAGTGACTCTTACCTTGGCAAACAAACAGAAAATGACAATGAGGCAGCTTGTTTTTTGACTGTATATCTTAAGAAAAATGTATGATGTTGGAGGGAGAACAGGGATATCACCATCTGCTATATGGAGGTGGCTTAACCCAGGAAAAAACAATGCTTTTGTCTAGCTTTGGTATTTACTGCAAACAGATAATTTAACAAGTGAGTTACTTGCTGGTCCCCACTGAACTTGGCTTTCACTAACAAAATCTGCATACTGGATTGCAGAACTCAGTGTGTTAAGTCTCCAGTAGCACACCAGAAGATTGTGCTGTGTGTTACTATGATGATGATTTCCAAATGGAAGATAGCAGAAATATGTTAATTGCCTTGCAAATATAATTTGTTTCTAAATCAGATAACTTGTAATTAGGCATTTCATTTAGAGCACAGTAAAGATTCCTTGTATAAAATCTGATTAAAACATTTTCACATAAAACAGTCAGAAAATATGTTTCCTTTAATCTGTTCTCTTTTCAGTTAAGTACTATTCTCTCAATCTTCCACTGCTCCATGCGTTCCAATGTACTTAGATACAAGAGTTAAAGCTTTCAGCTTGATTTTCACAAGAAAACAGAATACATTAACATGATCTTTCAAAAACTGATTGACATCTGTAGTTTATAAAATACCCCACCTTAACTACCTTATTTTGATTGACTGTTTTTTTCTTTTTTTCATTAAAACAAAGTAATAGAAAATAGTTTGTACTATATCCCAGAGGAATCTTCTGAAAAGCTCCTACCTCACTGGGACTTGCTTTGACTTTTTTCTGTTGTAAAATGATGTAACAACAGAAAGTACTGACCTGTGAGCATGGCATAACAAAGCTTATGTGCATAAAATTAATTTAATTCTTTTTTTCTTATTTCTGAATCAGTACTGTTTGCACTGATATGATAACAGGGGACTGGAGAGTAAATTTGTCTACTGACACCCAACTAGGACTTTCCCAGAAACTTAAGTATTGAATGAAAATGAATCTTTCTGTAGAAAAAGGTGAACCCAATGTTACTGAAAAAGGAAAAACAAAAAAAGAAAAAGAAAGAACGTGTATGGGTGTGGATTCTTCAGCTTATGTAGTTTATGTTAATATCTTGTTATTTTATTGATTCTGTGTTTTAGTTCCGGAAAGGTGAACTAAGAATGCAAAGTCTGACCTTTGACGATGCCGGCATGTACCAGTGTATAGCAGAAAACATGCACGGAATTATTTATGCAAATGCTGAACTGAAGATTGTGGGTCAGTGGGATTATTTCTCTATTTACTATTTCAGGGTTGAGTAAGATAGCAGTTATATCTGCAAGTACTGTTTGGTAACAGATTCCTGTGAGGATGAAGCTAAGAACTCTCACTCAGTCTAGGTGAGATGGGGTTTATTTGAGCTCTTTAGCTGGTTTTTGACAACAACTTGAGGAATAAATTTACCAACTTGTCAGGCATGTTTTCTGTTCATATTTATGATGCTTGTTTCCTGCTGTTCCCCCGCAGAGGAACTGATAATGCTGAAGTTATATGAAGCACATAGAGTTGCAGCCTACACTTTTAAGCTTGCAAAACTGGTTAAGAAGCATTTTCAGTTTTGCTCATATATGATCACTCCTCTGTGAGGCAAAATCTGCTTTTTAAGAAACCATGTTGTCACTTACTTGGCCTTTGAAGCTCTTCATCTTCACTCTCCCCTTTGGTTTTGCTTTCTACAACCCCTTACACCAAAGTCACAATGTTTGTATGCAATATAGCTGTGCCATTTGATGGCTGGATGTAGTTATGAATCCACTGTGTTTTCCTGAGGTGCATCCTGTTGAAAGTTTGACTCTCAGATCCAGAGTCCTCAGACTTAAAACAATTTCTGATGTTTTTACTGATTTCATTAGAGCAGACACACTGGCTGTATGACATATTTTTCTAGATTACCCTGTGGTAGTTGCTGTTCATTCCATCTCACACTTGCCTTCAGACTTTCTCAAGAACTAAAGTATTCTTGGTTTTCCCAACCCATTACACAACAGTGCTTCAGTCTACACTGTTCTTCCATTATTATATACTCACTACAGCTTGGTTTACACAAAATGAGCACTTTTAATATGTGCATTTTCAAAATTCAGTGTTGGTAATATGTGGATATTGGTCAGAGGTTTCCTCTGTACCTCTGTAATTAAATAATAGCTTTATTTCCACAGGCTTTGCACACACTTGCTGGCGTGATTAACTTTCTGGTATGCCAAGATGCAAAATAATTAAAAGCTTTTTTTTCTTTTATTTGGTTTCAAATATAGAGAAAATTAGTAAGCAAAGATCTGACCTCAGAGACATAAGTGTGGTGCTTATGACAGTCACGTCTCAATACTCTTGTACATCTGAAAGTGTACCTAAAGCCAGCTGGCTAAACAGAAAACCACAAAGAATAAGAAGGGCACAGTTTTAGTTTGTAGAGTGGTTTAAAACCACTGAAAAGTAAAGCCAGCTATTCTTTGGAATTATGATTGAGTGAGAAACTTGTTAAAGAAATTTATCTCCAGGAATCTGAATTTTATTAGGACTGATCAAAAGGCCTTTTGAAAGGGAGGAACTTTCAGTGGGCTTTGATCTTGTTAGATAAAACTCAGATGAAAGTTCAGAAATCAATAGAAAGAAACCTCTAGTGTAACACAGCACAGAACTATGTAATGATTTTTCATGTTTCATGTAGATCACCCTGTACTTCCCAGTACATCTCTATCATTAATATTTTTCTCACTAGTCTGAATAATGAACATTTGTAAACAATTCAATAGTTCTGTCATTTATTGTATGTTGCAAACAAATTCTACTTTTCAGTAAAATCACTAACAGCAGTATTTGTGTTAACTTTTGTTTTCAGCCTCACCTCCTACTTTTGAACTGAACCCTATGAAGAAGAAAATCCTAGCAGCTAAAGGGGGGCGTGTAATCATCGAATGCAAGCCTAAAGCTGCTCCTAAGCCAAAATTCTCCTGGAGCAAAGGAACAGAATTGCTTGTCAATGGAAGCCGGTTAGTATTGACTGTTAGTGAACACTTTGAGCCTTAAAAATGTAACCTTATGTATCTGGTTTAAGAATTGAATTGTACCATAAAACTCTCAGAAAAATGCTTGAATGAGTACAAGTGAACAGAGGTACATTCTCTTGCTCCAGCAATGAGACATCTAATCATGCCAGTCTCTTTAAATATTTTTTACTGTTGGAGTGTTTATAAATGCAGTAGTTAGATGTGAGCTTTCAAATTATCTTTGTGGTTTGTTCTTTCACTTACGACAGTTCTACGGGAAGCATTGCTTTCCAATATAGAATCTAATTTCTCTTAGTGTATTTTTTGCACTTTCCATAGCATACGTATCTGGGATGATGGGAGCCTGGAAATTATCAATGTCACAAAGCTGGATGAAGGTCGTTACACCTGTTTTGCAGAAAATAACCGAGGAAAAGCCAATAGCACTGGTGTTCTAGAAATGACAGGTAAGCCTCAGAATTGCATTAGTTTGTTTTGGGTAGAATCCCTTAATTCAAAGTGACTAATTTTTGTTCCAGCACTGCACTACTTTTTCAAACTGTTCTAAATATTTCTAGTTTAATTGCTCATTAACACTGAATTGATGCTTTTAAAGCATATTGCTCAGTTGAAACTGGGTATGTTTGCATCAGTTCTAACACTATATATCAATTTTCAGGGTTGATTTTTCCATAAGAGATTACTAAACAAGATACATTAAACTGACATATTTTAATGCATTCCCTCTATTTGGTAGCCTGGCAGTCATGCTAAGGTGTGATTCTGGGGCCATGACTCAGAGAAATGGGACTCCTGCTGACCTTCCTTAGTGTTGTGGTTTTTTGTTTTGCAGGAGCTTTGGTTTGGCTTGATTTGGTTGTTTGTTTTGTTGGTGGTTTTGGTGTGGTGGTGGTAGTGGTGGTGATGGTATAAGCATGTTTGAGAGAGCATTGCTGTTAAAGAAATATGCATGGAATTTGTGAGATAAGGCCGTATATCTACACAATTGCACTTCTAAATTACCTTCCGATATTAGTATTTTTATTTACTGATGTCAAATAACTAAATAACTGTAGACCACAGACAGGAAAGACAGCATTCTGTAATACCTATGTCTGCTCCAGAAATCATACTGGATGTGACAGCTCAATGCTGATGTGCTAATGTAAGAGTTAGTCTGTAGCATCATATGAAAGCAATTTTCTGGCTAATATGTTCAAAGTTTATTGTTCCAAATGAAATGTAAAACTGTATTTTGATATTTGAAGTTAATTTTTATTATCTTCTGCTGTTTCATATATCTTAATATTACCCTCAGGTATTTAATTATCTTGAAAGTTTATGTAAATAAATATATCCAGCCCCTAAATTGTTATATCATATCTTCAAAATCAGGAAGAACATTTGCATTTGAATTTGCCTAAATTCACAGTGAAACAAAAACCAGTATGTTTGTAAACCTTATAAACTAGTATATTTTGAAAAATTCTGCACTGGTTCATCTAAAAATGAACACCAAGAGTATAAGGCATCACAGCAGAAACAGAAAGGTCAGTTGACTTATTTCAAAATAATTTTCATTTTTCAAAATAATTTTCACATTGTGGGCAATGATGAGGGTTGATAAAGAATGCTTTGAAAGTGGCATTCCCAAGCACATTGTGTGGCCCATAAAACTTATCAGACATTGCATATGACTAGGAAATTAAGAAGTTAAATCTGAAGCTGACAGGCGCTGCAAACTCTGATGGTTTTTCCCGGTTGCTGGTCATTCCCTGCCACTGGTCCACTCTTTCAGCAGCTTTTTAGCACACAGGCAC
This sequence comes from Promerops cafer, assembly GCA_013398275.1. Classification (NCBI taxonomy): domain Eukaryota; kingdom Metazoa; phylum Chordata; class Aves; order Passeriformes; family Nectariniidae; genus Promerops; species Promerops cafer. Next base: position 425,155 of record VZSE01009161.1, on the reverse strand, counting down.
CACCACACTGGAATGGAGCAAGTGTCCTAAGCATGTGTCCGTATGTCAGGCCCTGGAGACCAGATGTTAACAGGTTGCTCCAGTGCACTGTGAGATGCTCCATACTGCAAAAGGCAGAAGTTGTGCCATCCTCGTAGTCTTGGTATTAAGCAGGTTTTAGATTCCTAGAGTAGGATCTGGGGAAGGATTTCGTTCTGAGACAGATTGACAAAATACTGGGCCTACTGGGGCTATTTTCTTTTTCTGTGTATAATAGAATGGAGTGTGCTCCTTGGAGCAAACTCAAACCTGGGTTTTAACTAGTGGCAGTAACTCTTTTCTTATGGCTATTGTCTCCCAGCTCCCTACTACCACTCTCATATTGGTGGGACAGGTATTACATGTCATGGCATAAGGAAGATATTTTGTGGCTTTTTTTTTATGATAATAGTTGTAAGAAAAGGAAAAAGGCTCACTGATCCAGTGAGGTCTATCTAGAATAGCTGCTAATTTGCCATATGAGTTTCATGTATATCTCAAAAGCTTGAGCAAGTATCATGAGATGGCTGCTTTCTTTTTTGTTCCTGTAATAATAAGAGATGTTGCTGGGGGATGTATAGATTTCTTCCTTTTCTTGTATTGTTTTTTCTTCTTTTTTCATATGTAGCTACTTACACAATTTGTTATGCATCTATTATATTGTTTCTCAATAGATAAATTAAGATCGCAATGCCTGCAATGCTCTAATGAAAATCTGACTCAGACTAACCAAGTAGAACTTTTCATTCATTAAAGAGACAAGTTTTAAAACATAGGAAATATTATAATTGAAAGAAGAAATGCAACACAAGTCATGTAAGATTCATCATGTGTCTTCTTTTTACTTGAGACATTGTCAACGAATAAAAATAGTTGTAATGTGATTCAGAGATTTAAACAGCTAAACAGAAGTCAGGTATTTTAGTTGTAAAATGCTTTCTTTGTTGTCTTCAGTTTGGTCCTTTGAAATGTAGTGGTGTGAATAACATATAAACTAGACTTTGAGGGAGTGGTTTAATGTATGATCAAACAGTTATGGAGCTGAGCTTATATTTGAATAAATATTTATTTATTGCAATTTTCCATTTTGCCATTAACTTCACAGAAGCTACAAGGATTACTTTAGCTCCGTTGAATGTTGATGTCACCGTTGGAGAGAATGCTACCATGCAATGCATTGCATCCCATGATCCCACATTAGACCTGACATTTATTTGGTCTCTAAATGGCTTTGTAATAGATTTTGAAAAAGAACACGAACATTATGAACGGAATGTTATGGTAAGATACTACAGATCCTTATTTAATACATGAAAGCCTAGTTTTCTTTGTTGTGAGAGGTTGTCTTTTCGGTATCAGTTGGGGTAGTAGGTAGTAGGCCAAGAACATAAAATAGAATTACAATTCAGACACCTTGCAGACACATAGACACTTGCAGGCAGGTACCTGAAATCAGGTATCTAAACTGATGTAAATATTTTGGTACCTCAGATAAATCCCACTCTGATTATTTGTGAAGATAGCTGGTAAGTAGATAGCCTGATTGTAAGCAGTGTGCAAATTACCTCAAAGAAGTTTGCATATGCATTGATTTTTACTTACCCATGTTTTTATCATCAACATTTCTGGAATTTGGCACAAAACTGGGCCAGATGGTGGGTAGGACTCAAACAGTCTGTAAACACTGAGGAAGAACAGTTTATGAGAAGGCTAAACAAGTTAATACAAAGACACTCATATTGGCATATAGAGCAATCATAGTTCCTTTGTATTTGCATGTATGGTTATGTTTTTAGAGTATTCAATCAGGTTTATTTAAAATTAATATCTCTATTAGAAATCCTTTCTTGCTATGTCTAATCACATGCCGATTTGCCTAATATTCAGCAACCTCCAAGTGATTGCCTACTTGTGTGAATATTTATTCTGTTATTCTGGATTTAAATTATACAAAAATCCTCATATTTAGATACGGTTTTTTTTTGTGCTCCCAAGAGAAACTGTGGCTATGGAGAGAAAAGGTTGCTAATGGTAGTTGTAGTGACTGGGAACACCAGGGGCGATGTTTAGTTTCAGCTCTGCATTCAAAATGATGTACCAGTGCCTCCTGAAGAGTCCTTCTCCTAGGCTGGCAGTATTATCTGATTTTCCATGGACCAAGAGATTCCTTTTTTTGCTTTCAGTATCTGTTTATCTGCATGTGAAAAGATGCTTAAAGTTTAGCTATTTGAGTCTGATTTGGAGCAAAACAGCCTTTGAGGAGTCAAGAGTTGCCTCAACCTGCTCACTTGCTGAGTTGTAAGATACAGTTAAGAAGCCACACTGCTCTCTTTCAGTGGGAGAACATGTCCTTGTCCAACAAGCCAGAAGAAGTATGCTAAGATCAGCTGATAAACATTTAAACCCAAAGACATACACTCCTTTCTGCAATAAATCTCCTGGAAGTCTATGTCCACCCTCAGTAGCAGGGTAGTAAGTAGTCTGCAGTGTACTTTGTGTTACCTCAGGAATTAATAAGTATGTAGTTATTCTCCAGTACACTGGCATCTTGAGAAACATTTCCTGCAGGTGGCTATTAAGTCACACTTTTGGTAGGTCTATATTTACACTCCAGTACAGTAATTAATGCATAGGAATGCCTTGAAAAAGCTTGAATTGCCTCCTAATTGTATTAGTTTCTCCTTAGATAAAGACTGGAATGAGTCTGAGTGTCAGACAAAATAAGAGCTTAAAGAGTAAAGCCCCAGTAAACTTACTCCTTGTAAAAGAGCAAATAAAATCAGTCTGTGTCAGATTTTATTTAGTTGATTGCTTTTAGCTACTTGACAGATGTCACACAAAGAAATTTGTTCCATAGAACAGAAAAACAGACTGAAAGTGTTGATGAATCTGTTATTTTGGTGTGTAAGGAAGCTAAAAATGGCTTCATCAGAAGAGTTTGTCATGCAAGAGAAAGAAACCTGAACTTTCTCCATCTGTAGGTTATGTGTTGAACATGTTAAACAAAAATTTTGATATCACTGATCTATGCTTTTGGGGTTTCCTCTAAAAATGAAAATAGAAGTAAACTGGATTTTTTTTTTTTTTTTTTTTTTAGGGGAAATTAATTCTGGAATTTAATCCTGATTTTAGGGCACTTTCTAGCAAAGCATTTCAAGTTCACAAATATGGGACCAAAATAAGGCCTTCAGAAAATGTGTAATTCTCATAGAAGATTGACACTATTTAGTTCCCAGCTACCTGTTTCATCTTCCAGATAGCCAGTGGTCCTGGACTCCTGATCTCAAATCCTGATTATCTCCACAGTATTTTAGATCCTTTATTGAAGTGCTTCATTTCAAAACCAAATTGCCCTAACTTTTCTAGACTACCTTGGTCTCTACAAAGTTTCTGTGGTCTGCAGGGGGAGGGAAAGAGGTGCTTCTCTTCATGTGGATATCGAATCTTCTCCTGGAATGTTTCCTTTTTCAATAGATTATAAGGATGGGCACTCCACAGAATTCAAAAGAAGCTGAAGAACTCTTAATTCACTTAGACCTTTAAGTAGTTTAGATCTAAATATCAATTAATTTGCTTGTCAGTGTATAACTGAAGGATATCCTTCTTCCTGAAGGATATTTCTTGGTTTGTTTTGCATTTGATCTGTCAAAATTGGTAGAAATTCTTTTAGCAGAGGCATCTTCTTGTTTTGCATTCTTAAGCCTTAATTCTGGGCTTTCAAATGCAAAGCAAGTGCAAATAGTCTTTGTTATACTCCCACAGGCACCTTGGTCTTTATCTGGGACAGAGGGGACAGTAGGATTGCATTTGAAGTCTGCATTTGTAGGTATTAGGTGATTCGGTGCTTAAGTAATAACAAATGCAGAATTTTTAACAGATGCAGCAAATCCAATGCAATCATTTATGTAGGATATAATTAAGACGAATATGCACTGTCTGTATTTCTATTCTATTCATTTGTTATTGTATTGTTGCATTAAGGGTTTTTTCTCCTTCCTGGGCAAGCAAAGGGATTTTCTCTTTTTCTCCTGCCAGTTTCCCTCTCCCTGGCAGTTCTGAGCTGAAGTCACTGGGTGGCAGGTTTGCTCAGGCTCTCTTGGATGTAAAGGTTGAGCTGGTTTATACTTGACAGCAGCAGCCCAAACTGCTGAGCTTGAAACGTGCTCACCAGCACTTCACAAACACAAAAGAAAAGGGTATTCCACTGTGAATATTAAGATTACTGGGTGTATGAAGCATGTGCATAATTTCCTGTTGATGAAGGATCCTCATCTGTCTCTCTGATAATATCATTATTAATTTATGTGACTATGCAGATCAAGTTGCTGAAACTTGATAGAGCCAGAGTATTTCAGTTCTCAAAATAATACTATTATTATTGTCATGTGGAGATAATGAAATGCTAATTAAATTCAGGTAAACACCTTTATAATTCTTCTTTTTTTAAATGCAAGCTTTGGTACCCCCATCATTGCTGAAGGCAAAGCTTATTTGCATTACATCAGTATGGAAATTAATTTCTCAAAAGGACATTTGTCAGTTCTGTTTTCATTTCCTGTGACAGCAGTATGTAAAGGGGAAAAAAAGAAAAAAAAAATTGTTAGCTTCCAAAGAGTCAAATGAAATCTTCAAAATCTTACTATTAAATAGATTACTTTTAACTTTAGGTATGGTTGTTCCTCTGATTATTTGATTGAGGAACTAAACATTAGCACATCTTTTCAAGTCCCAAAAAGATACAGCTCTTCAAGTAATCTGGAAAACTCTAATGTTTGTTTGTTATTTACAGATCTGCTTTTTGTCATATATTTTTAAGGATTGAAAAGATTCGTTTTAGGATGTTTATATTAAAAAATATATACAGTATCCAAATAAGAATATTCCTTTAAGTTCATTACAAAAGAAGAGTATTTTTTTTATACTTTTGAGTCTCACTAGTCCATTTGTATGGATAGTCAGGAAAAGGAACTCTGTAATTTGACTGGTTCAAGTCAGAAACTTGTACATAGACTTAGGCAGAGTTCAAATTTAGGCTGTAGTTGTCTTAGTGACAGAATAACACAAATACATTTTAAAATGCTTCCCATACCAGCAGTATTTCTGTTTGCTACATTATTTATTAGTTATCTTAAGCTATATCAGTGAACCTGAAAGCCTGATGTTTTTATTACCATTTTATCTTTAATAAATTTACTTGAATTGCTGTAAAAGTGTTCAGGAAGTTAACCTGCTTGCAAATATCTTTCTTCTTCTTTATCTTTCTATTCAAAGAAAGAGCAAGTGGTGATGGAAAGATACATTAAAACCAGGTGATGAGTTTTGTCATAGAGACAACTGACTTGTTACCTCCTCACATTTTCTCATATAAAGGGGCGTTTCTCAAGCTGTTGCTGACACACCTCGGTGCCATGACTGCTACAGAGCAGGAAGTAAAACCTGCTGAATCCCCACTGACTCTGAAGTGTGAATTCTGAGTTTGCAGTGTTCTCTCCAGTGTTCATAGGTGCAGGGACATGGCACAAAGGCAGACAAATACATTCAGTATAGAACTTGCAGGACCCATAGCTCGTGCTCTATTCAGCTTTGAAGCAGCTTCTGAATCCAAGGTGTCTGTGCATAACGAGCTCTGTGTCCCTGCAGCTATCTTGTGGTTAACCTGCAGTAGTGTAGACTTCTCTGAATACTGAAAAGCTTGCTTTTTCCTTATGCAAATATTATTCCTTTTACTTTATCTCTCTTTGAAGTACAGAAAGCTTTACAGTCTTCTAGGATGACACTCATAATATTCTGGGCATACACAGCCAGACAGGTACTTTTTATTTAAGTACAACACACATGGAAGAGCCTGTTTCTTTGTTTAATTGTGAAAGGTGGTTAGTCCAGATACCAAAATTCACACTGCAGATTTCTGAAGAAGTGAGATGAATTCTAGATTGTAGACAGTGTTTGCCAAAACACTTTGTTTGTTTCTTCTCCAAAGCTGATGGTTTTATAAACAACAAAGAACAAGTTGAACTATAAAAACCATATTAGAGGAGTAGAGATTTATAGCTGCCTGGTTTTTGTACATTATTTTAAATTGCAGTTCATTGGCTGGACATGGATAGACAAAGTTATTCTACTGCATGCTCCTGCTTCAATAGATTGCTATGGAGACACTTAGTTTTTATTGTATAAATCTGTATTCCAACCCAAACTATTCTATGATTCCACTGTTACCTGCAGCAGAAAATATACAAGGATTTTAATTTCCATTTTTCTTCATTGCTTTCCCTGGTAATCCTCCTTGCAGAGTGTTTAGTCTAGCTCCAGGTGTAGACCAGGAAATTAATAGAAAGTTCAAGAGAACTGAAGAATTGGGGTAAAATATTGAGATAGAATTATAGAATCACAGAATAGTTTAGGATGGAAAAGACCTTTAAGAATACCGAACGTGACTGTTAACCCAGCACTGCGAAGTCCACCTCTAAACCATGTCTCTAAGTGCCACATCTACACACCTAAATACCTCCAGGGTTGATAATTCAACCACTTTCCAGGGTAGCCTGTTCCAATACCTGACACCCCTTTCCATGGAGAAATTTTTCCCTTGTTATTTGGGAGAAGAGCCCAACCCCCACCTCACTACTTTAGGTAATTGTAAAGAGTGATAAGGTCCTACCTCAGACTCTTCTCCAGGCTAAACACCCCTAGTTCCTTCAGCTGCTCCTCATCATGCTTGTGCTCCAGCCCCGTCACCAGCCTTTCTTGCCCTTCTCTGGACCTGCTCCAGCACCTCAGTGTCTTCCTTGCTGTGAGGGACCCAAAACTGAACACAGCACTTGAAGTGCCTCCTCACCAGTGCCAAGTGCAGAGTGACAATCACTGCCCTGGTCCTGCTGGCCACACTTTTTCAGATACAAGCCAGGTTACCATTGACCTTTTTGGTCGCCTGGGCACATGCTGGCTCATGTTCAGCTGCTGTCAACCAGCACCTTCAGGTCCTTTCCCACCAGGCCACTTTCCAGCCACTCTTCCCCCATCCTGTAGCACTGCCTGGGGTTGTTGCGACACAAGTGTAGGACCCACACCTGGCCGTGGCCTCATAAAATTGGCCTTGGCTCATTGATCCAGCCTGTCCAGATCCCTCTGCAGGGCCTTTCTGCCCACCAGCAGATCAACGCTCCTGCCCAGCTTGGTGCCACTGCAGACTCACTGGGCGTGCCCTTGATCACCTCATTCAGATGAATATGAACATATTAATATGTGAACATATTAAACAGGACTGGCCTCAGTACTGAGCCCTGGAGAACCCCAGTGATGCCCAGCTGCCAGCTGGTTATAACTTCATTCCTCACCACTCTCTGGGCCCTGCCATCCAGCCAGTTTTTTCCCTGGCAAACAGTCCACCCATCCAAGCCCTAGGAAACCAATTTCTCCAGGGTAATGTTGTGGCAAATGGTGTTGAAGGCTTTCCTAAAGTCCAGCAGACAACATCCACAGCCTTTCCCTCACCCACTAAATAGGTCACCTTGTTGTTGAAATCAGGTTATTCATAACAGGAAAGCTCAGTTACACACTGATTAGGAAGAAGAGGTTATTTATGGACTAGAACAAAGCCAGAGTTGTAGTGAGCTCATTTAGTACAGTTTTTGAGCATATTAAGGTGGCAGGTGATTGTTGATGAAGCATGATCAACCAAATCAACTGCCTACTCGTTTTTTTTATGCAAGAGAGTTCCAGGACTCTCTCAAGATACTGTCTCAATACACTGCTTTCAGTGCCTTGATGTATTAGGGAGGTGCTTTAGCCATGAGTAAGCTGAAAGTCACTCTAAATATTACTCCAAAGCTACCCAATTTTGGGTAGGTTTGGAGTAATATTTAGAGGCAATGGCCTAATAATAACCTAGTGAGCATGGAATGAGACGGATGGAGTCAGTGGCTAAGAGTGAGGGGAAGGAAAGCAGAAGATATAATGCTGAGGGTGAAGCCAAGAAGCAGTTTTCTCTGGCAGAAGCCTTTGAGGAAACTTATTCTACTTACAGCACAAAGAATTGTAATTAGTTTAGAAGATGAAGATCTGCCAACTTTTGTGCTAGAATTAAAAAAATACTCTGCAAAAGCAGTTGACTGTAACGTTTATGTGCTTGTGAGACTAACCAGGCTACCAAAATTCATGTACCTTCTGTAGCTAGATAGCAGGAGCTGAGAAAGCCAGGTGTGAACACTACTCAGAGAAATGTAGTTTGCAGTGTTTTGTGAATTTTTGTCATCAGCCGTAAAGCTGTGAGCCATGAGCATAAGTGAGCAAGTACCTAGGGTTTTTCTGCTGTTGAGTGAAATAGCAAGGCCCATTACCACAGGGATTATGGCACAAAACACAGCATCCTCAGGAATTCTCAGTGGTATGCTGAACGGAAAAGAATAATATGTTTGTTGGAAATACTTCCCAGTCCACATCTCAAGTGTAGAATTAACACTGTGTATCCTTTACATATAAATATAGCTCACTGAAGGAAAAGATTCTTTAGTGGGAATGACTGTCATCATTATCCTGCTGAGTTTTTTATTTATCTGTAACTATGGCTTATAAAACAAAACAAGGTCTCAGGTGAATAGGATTAAGACAGTAGTGTTGCACTGGTGGTGTCGTCCCCATGTCTCTGGTGTCAATATCAGGAAAACATCTATAATCACATTTACATTAATATACCTCAATAGCTCTTGGATTATCTGTTCTGGTTTTAGCAACCACACAGCTAATTCTGTACTGGCAGGATCAAACCAATTCACATGAGCTCATTTAGAGTTAATAATTTTAGGTACAGGTAGTAGAAAAAGATTTTAAAAATTATTTCTAGCTTTGGAAAAACTGATCTCATCACCAAGAATCCCATCTCTTCCGGATTACTTCTTATTTATTCTCTTACCATTTTACATCTACTGTGTATTAACCAACGCTGAAGCCCAGATGTCTAATTTTAGAACCTGAATTTAAAAAAAACACTGTCTCTGCTTACCAGGCTCTTCTTTTTCTGCCATCTAACTTTCTTATTACAAAGGGCTTGTAAGTCTTATATTAACAGAAGTTCCTTTATTGTCTCTGAGGGCCCAACAAAAGTGGATAGACACAGTTTTCAATCAAAACACTAGATTCCTGTAAATGATACTTAATTGTACTGGGGCACATTCTGATGGCTTTTGGCAATTTAGTGCACTGGCAAAGGTGATGGTAAAAAAACCCAGTGACTATCAGAAATAGGTCATAGAATGCTATTTTTGACATCACTATTAAATCATAAATATAGGGCTTATATGATGAAAGTATTTGCTTGAAACTTGGTAAATACTGAGTGGTGAACCACAGATACCCTTGGAATATCTCTGAGTATTGCTATCACTATTTCCAGTCTGTGATTCAGTCTTCTCTGAGTTAAGGAAGGCATTTTTAAACGTAGCCAAGCTGAGGTTTTTGGATGAAAATTTACAGTGCATTCATATCTAATTTGTGGATAGAATTTGCTGATGCCTGTGCTGTTAATTTGCTTGGTAAGCTCTTCTTTTACCACCAAGAACTTAGGCTTCTTCTGAGGTATGGAAGGCTTCATTACCAACTGCATAAAGCCTTGCTTCGAGAGAGCTTCTGAAGCAACAAGATACAACACCAATCTATGGGTTGATGATTTTTTAAATTATGTTACATTTTTCCATCTGTTTTTCATCGTTCAGGTTATAAAACCAAGTTCCAACAAGGGAAATTATTTTTAGGGCAAGTATATGGGCGCATCATTAATAAATACAATAAAGTATTTTAATTAAAAAGTGCTAACATAGAAATTAATGAGAACTAGTAAGAATTGGTAATCATTTGTTATTGAAGTAATACTATGATTATGAGAATTCTGGTCTGTTTCTAAACCTTACTGCATTGCCCAGCATTTGCTTAAGTTTATTTGCAGATAAAAATGCAAGCAATGATCAGACAATCACAGGCACTGTGGTTCTTCCTAGGACGACATTTAGTGTTAATGAACTAATACACAGCAGTCAAATAGAGAACTGTTTTGTCTTTTTTATTAAAACCAAAACCAATAAGAGCAGAATTAAAAACAAACAAACAAACAAAAAAAAAAAAACAACCCAACAGAAACCAAAAAACCAACAACCAAATGAAAAATAGGAACCGAAAACTCAAAGAGTTTGATGTTTTTCAGCTTCTTTGTTGTAATTTTTTGGAGGACAGAGGAGCAGGTAGCTGCCTTCTTTGTTCCCATAGAGCTAGTGACACTCTGACTGATTTTTCTCCCTGTAAGCTGTTGACAGAATTGTTCAGCCCAGTGTAGGGCTCACATGCGATTAGTCAGGTGTTCAGACAGTGTTCACTTATGCAGTAATTCCAGCAGATTTTCAAAGGATGCTGTCTGTGACAGCAGTCTCCTTGCATGTCTCATGAATAAACTAGGGAGGCATGAGCACAGAAATGACACTGTCCCAGGTTCTCCTCATCTCTGTAGGCTGCGTGCACTTTGATAAATCAAATTAGAAGCCATGTCATATTAGCCTCGAGTGAAAAGTGTGAATATATATATACACATGGAAATAGTTTAATAATAACTAAGAGAGAAATTATCTGGAATATATCAGGAATACTGGATTGTTCACTGATGCAGCAGATCTGTTTCATCCTTGCTAGCAGCACTTGTGTCACTCAAAAAGATAGAAGGCATGGTGTAACCTGCCTTTCTTGCTGACCCTGTAAGGCAATCAGCTGAAGTACTGCTAGACAGAATCAAGCACTTTCTTTCATGTCTGTTTGAGTCTTCTTTCATCCAATTATTTATTTACCACAGTAATTTCTTAAATATGTGAATTCTTATGTTGGACCTAAAGAAATTGATGTTACCAGATTTCAGTTTGTGCTGAAATTTTATGCCAGCAGAAATTCAAGCTGGCAACCAAAATCCTCACTGGAGTCTGGAAAGGAAAAGGGTACTGTTATCTGGGTATTTTAATCTCCCCAAATATAGTCTATAAGTTCTCATTCTAGTTTCAGAGCATTTGGAAAAGATTTAACCTTACTTTCTCTCCCCATCCTTTTCAGTCAGGAAACATAAACTGGATGGCATTAGCTTTATTTCATTTCTTCTGAATGTCTAAATGCAGAGACACAGCCCATAATATTTGAGATTTTCTCAAAGGTCTTTTTTGTTACCCAGAATCTGCGATGATGATAGCACTAGTTCTTACACCTAAATATTTTTGCAGTTTCTTTTTGTACATACTATTTGAATTGCTTTTATTCCAGCCTGCAAAGGTCTATGGATTGCAGTAAGCTGTCTCAATGTTTGATTTGGGGGGGGGTGGGGGTTTCAGTTATATTTTTGAACAATTTTCAGTGAATTAGGAAATCTGAATGTTGCCCCTGTTGATATAGTGTGGTATAAATCCGTGTGTTAATTTTTTGTAGCACTTCTACTCCCATGAAAGTTCAGATGTATTTTGGAGAGATCATTTGGGTTTTTTTGTGAAATCCCTTTAAGACTAGCACATGTATAACCCATTGATTTAGCCTAGTAATCTTTTTCTGGAATAAAATGTAGGATGGATAAGCAAAATATTTCAAGTGTGTTATTTTTTAACACTTAAGTTAAAGTCTTTACCTAAAATGTTGTTTTCATTAAGAAATAGCTGCGGTGCACATAGTTGTCTCTGTTCTACTCGTTGTTTTACAGGTGCACATCTGGTTACTCAGAAGTGTCATAGGATAAAAATACTATATTCTGTTTGCCTTTCTGTGCAGCCGAAGGTAGCCAGTGGCTCACACAGCCATCTGAAAACATGGCTACGTGTTTCACAGTAGTCTGGCGTTGGTGAAGAGTGTTAAGGAAGGATTAGGGTCTGGGATGATGAGTGTATGAGCCTTGTTGAATGGTACCTTGCTTCCCTGGGGTCCTGCTCTTTGCCAAGGAACAGTGGGAGCTGAGCTGGGGGAAGAGCGTGTCCAGCCTGACAGGGGCCTCAGCAGCAAGGGAGGGCAGAGAAGTACAGGGCAGGTCTTGGTGCACCTTTGTTTACGCCGAGCTAAAAAACTCAGGTACTGCTTTAGGATTAAAAAGGAAGAGCCAAACAGCATCCTGCTCTGTTGGTAGGACTCCATGACATGCTATGCTGTCAATGTGTTTAAAAAAAGCAAGTAATGATGCAGAAAAATAATCTAACTGTGGTTTATGAAAAAATTCTTGATTCAATTTAGTGTTCAGATATGGGCTTCAAAAAGTAAGAGGGAAATGTTAACTTGTTAATATTCATTTACTAAGGTGTCAAGTTTTTTCATGTCCAGTAAAGAGCTGCAGCTCCTCAGGGAACACAGGACACTTTTAACAGCTGTGGTATAAATCAGATGTATGTTTGAGGGTGATCCATTCTCAAAGTAAGCACTTACTTTTTAGAAATATCAACCACTATAAATCAGTTGGGAGGGATGTGTAGACAGGTATCACGTAGCTGCACAGGGATGTTTACCAGTTTCACTAAGTCTTGTTTTTGTGACAGATTAAATCCAATGGTGAGCTGCTGATTAAAAACGTTCAGCTGCGGCACGCAGGGAGGTACATGTGCACTGCTCAGACAATCGTGGACAACTCCTCAGCTTCAGCTGACCTTGTCGTAAGAGGTAGGTTTCTCCAGGTAATATAGAAATGTGGCTGGTGTGACAAGACACCAAGACAAGAGTGTTTCTGATTGCTTAGGATATGTGAGTTCTCATCAACAGATGGCAGAAATTAAAATGAGAAGTGCATAAGCGTGCAAAGTCATAAAAGTCTACTCAGGGTACTGATTAAGTTGAGGACATTTAGAGGTCTAACTGAGCATGTGTTTTCCTGAAAAGAAATAAGGATTTTTTGATTATGGCTATTTTCCTTATGTAGAAGCAATTTTTAGATAGTTTAATTTGGTGTTCATTATTAAAAATATATTTCAAGTATCATTCCAATGTATCTCCTGAATACATTTCCAAGTCACTTCTCAATTTTCATAAATCTGTGTGGATTAAATTATTGTGTGTAATACTAGGCCTACATTAAAAGGATTCTGAGTTTTCAAATTACAGAAACCAAGACATCTGAGGTTAAGTTTATCACTCATTTTTTATCTGATTCATGTCTGTTAAGTGTTACTGCAGTCTCAAAATGCTATTCTTGCTCATACAGTATGTATCTTACAAGATCTGTTACAATGTGAAGTTTTAAGAGCATGAGTTAATGTCCTTCGTGCATTTTGCTCTCTTTTATGCCTGTGGGCATAACACATTCTGAAGTGCTAATGCTCAGTTTTGCTGACAATTAGAAGTCAAAATAACTTGTATGTTGAGTTGCCTTGCTGTTGTGTTTTGCCCCACACTGGAGTTACACCACAGAGCTGTGTAGCAGCTGAAGTATAGCTAGTGTTGTGATTCTGAACTTCTGTCATCTCAGGTTGTTGTGCAGCTGAATATTTCTGCATTTAATTTTTGTTGGATATTAACAGCCCATGAAATGTCATCAGTTTTGGATAAAATGTCAAAGCAAATATGTTAAGTGATGAAACTACAGAATAGATCTGCAAAGTAAAAGAGTAGGGTCTGTTCATATGCCTTAGCATTATGTAAGCAATTCCTTTTAAAACTTAAAAGACAAGCTTCTGATTCCTCTTCCAACCCAGTAATTAGAGCCATTGCCCAGAGACTATTTTGTAGAAGAAATTAGCATTCATTTTGTTCTCAGAATTCAGATTTTAATACAATGAACACAGTTCTGCTTACAGCTGCCTTTTTTGTGAGTGTAAGACTTAGCATCTTACCAGGCCAAGAGTAAATATCTTACGAAATATGACAAATGTGGGATTGTAGTTTCACTGCATTGGTAAGGAAGAGGCAACAGCAGAGTATGAAGACAAAGAGCTATGTTCCAGGACATCTCATCAGTGGAGCAGTAAACGATCGCCACTGTCACTGCAGGCACATGATAATGTTTTGTCTGTCCACAAAACAATTTAACAGTTCATATGGATTGTTCAATGTGATCTTATTTAAATTGGTAGTGGTCTTAGTCCACTGATGACTCTGTAGCCCCCGCATGCACCCACAGACCTTACTGGCCCTGTGTTGGCCTCACTGGGGCTGTGTTACAGACGTGCCTGCTTCCAGCTCTGGCTCTGGCCGTGCCTCCTGGATGTGCTTCAGGCCTTTGCTGTGGGTAGTTGCCTTCTGGATGGACTGCTTGGATATATGCAGCAGTTTGTCACCTGGATGCACCCAGTTCACTGCCCCTGGTACCTGGGACTACCATATCAGCACTTGGCTCTGCCCACTGCATTTGGACCCAGTGGAACCGTGCCCCATTGCTAAAGCTAACTACCAATCTTGGGGTTAGTTGTGGGTTCAGTATCAGCTTTCCTATGGAGCCTTTTCCTATGGCCCTTGGTGTTTCCTGAGATATGCCATTTTCAGAAGCTGATGGTGAGGTGGGAAGCTGTAAGAGGTACGTTTGCAGGAAGAAGGAAGGTTGTTGGGACCGATGAACCTTTCCATACCTTCCAGCCTGAGGGCTTCTGAAATGAACAGTCTTGCAGGAGAATGGGTCTCTCATCAGACCTTACCAATGTGTGTCCTGGGATAGCAAATATGCTTGTTACCAGGGTGGAGAGCTAACCAACAATCCTCGTCTTAAAAATCAGCTCTTAACAGCAGCTTCTACTTCGTGCATCCTTTGTGAGGAAGCTGTTTCCACATGCAGTGAGGTATTTTTTTCCTTATCTTGAAAGGGAGGTCCAAGGAATGAAATTGCTTTCTTGAAGGATATACTCGTTGAAACCAAGGAACAACAATATATGCTAGAATATGCTTTTGATTCAGTTCATTTCATTTGAGTCCTTTTGCTTAACTGTATGGAGAAAATAAAGAGCTCAAGAGGAGCTGAAAATACATTTGGCATGCTGTGTATTTAGATCTGGTGTAGAAATCTCCTTCCATTCTTTTTTGTTGTTTTGTTTTGATTCTCTGTGGTTTCTTTCTAAGTAGTGCAGAGAAATGTATTATGGTATTGTTGGGTTTTTTTTAATATTCTCTGGGACTTGTTCAATCAGGTTGTTGGATAATTATCTGAATCATGTTGGCATATTATTATCTCTGAATGTTGAAGGAGAAAATAGGTCTCAGTAGTCCTAATGCATTGTATCTGTTTTTACACAATTGTTAATGTGTATCAGATAACTGTGTATCATATAAAACAGAAGCACACTAACAAAACCAGAGCTTTGTAGGAACTTTGAACCTGTTGAAGGGTCTACCACGTTGGGGTAATATGAAGGCCAAGAAAAATGGGAAGAGATCTATAGAAATCTCTTTTAAGGTATGATTTTTCTCCAAAATAAGTTACAGGGTTTTCCACATAACTTGCAGCAAGGGCCCATATGGCACAAGCAGAAGTGTAGGTTATAGATGGGCCCCCAGTAAGGACATCATTAGGTGGAATTTGAGAAGGAAAATTTTTTGGGTTCTTTTTGGAGTTCAGTTTGGTTTGGTAAAAAGAGCAGCAACATTATCATCTTCTCACTTAAGATTATCTCAATATTGATAGGGCAAGAATCATGAAAGTTTTATTTGGTAGTTATAAAATGCAAGAACAGCTGTCCTCTGAATCATTCAGTAGAGTATTAAAAGTTCATGAACTTTAATATTTTCAGTGTATTTAATTTGTTAATTGCACTGTCTTTTTTTGATTTTTTTTTTATCCCAGGTCCTCCAGGCCCCCCTGGAGGCATAAGAGTAGAGGAAATTAGAGACACTGCCGTAGCACTTACCTGGAGTCGTGGAACAGACAATCATAGTCCTATTTCTAAATACACTATCCAGTCAAAAACCTTTCTATCCGAAGAGTGGAAAGATGCCAAAACAGGTAAGAGTAATGCCAGAAGTAATAAAGAGAGTAAGTTTTAAAGTATGATTGTTAGAAAGTTTGACTAATCAGGAAGTAATCACCGTAGAAGGAAACCAGGGATGCTGTTGATGTCTGCTGCAGGTTTACTGTCCTGTCAGTGTCTTGTCAACGGTTTTGTTCCCAGCATTTGGAGGGCCTGAACTGAATATCAAGAAATACAGAAAAGAACTGGCCAGAGTTGCTACCGGTTTTTTTGCCTCTTTCCTTGTTGCCTGAAACATTCAACATCAACTACTGGAATAATAAAAATTTATTTACAGGTTAATTTGGATGAAAAGTGTCTATCTTCATTTCTTATTTGTTATGAAGAAAGCTGGTAAAAATTGTCTGCTTTTTCCTGGGAGCAGACTAAGTTGCATTAAAACTGGCACCCTTAGAGAAAACATAGCTAAGATTATCCTTCTAACCACTGGATGTCATCATTGTGCCACAAAATTGCAGTGAAAGAGGAACCTACCTGAGCACAGGATATGCTAACATAACTTTTTTTTTTTGAAGGATTAAACATAAAAGCATAAATTTTAAAATATTTTTGAGCTACTAGTATCTCTGAATGCTTTATGAAGGATAGCACTGTCACAAGCTATACAGAATTTTCCTATCAAAATGTTTCATTATCCCACCCTTATAAATTACAGCTTAAGTGCTTTCCTGTGGAATTAGGATATCACATACTCAGCTTTTCTAAACACTAAGAATATTAATAGTTTCAGTGATTGTCTTCCATTTAAGTTTTCACTTGAAACTAAGAAATAGATCAACATATTGAACTGAAAAGCTGTTACATTTTTTAGAGTAAAAAGTTAGATATAGTAGACCCTCTGCCTCAGATCACATTTTTCTTTCAGACTATGTAGTATATGTAGTTCTCTTGGATATGATTGCCTCCATCAGCCAGGACTGATATTTTTTATGTCAAAGTAACTTGGAAAATAAACCCAGAAGGTTCCCCAGCCCCTTCTTATCTCTTATATCTTATTTAATGGCTTCTGTAGAATAGATTGCTTTGAACTTAAAAAAAAAATAATTAATGTAGAAATTATATCTGTTCAAATAGCTGATTATTTGGTTCAGTAACAATACATGCAGGAGGGAGGATCCTTTTAGATTAGCCTATGCTTTTCTCAGCATAAGTTAATTTTATTTCTTATTCATTCTGTAGTTTTCAATTAAAGAAAATAAGGAAATGTGAAGAATTTTGGATGGCAACTGATACTGTTTTGTTTTGTGCTCTGTGTTACTGGAACTGGGAATGGAGATATAAGAGTTAACCTCAGTGTTGGTTTCAGATCTGCATTCTGTCTGATTCAGAGAGAGACTTGAAACCACTCTTCTCACTTCTCGGGAAGATTCCCTATTTGCAATGTTCCAGGCATGATGGGATGAACTTCTCTGAATCTCTGAAGTTCTCTGCTTCTCAGAATTACTGAGATAGTCTTTGAGACATGCAGTCAGACTTTGAATCTTACCCTAAAGAATGCTGAGTTGGGATTTACATCTTGAGTTGAATTCCTTTTTAAAGATGCTAACACAAAAGATATACATTATTCATTTCTGAAAAGTTAAAAGTAACTATTCTGGTGTTTTCAAAATTGTTACTTTTTCATTTGAACCACACTTAGGAATTTTGGTAAATAGATGATTCCCTCAAAACAGATAAAATCACCATAGTAACCATCACTGGCATCACTGCAAGCTTTTACTTAATTGCTGAGCTGCTCCCATTTTGATTCAGTGTTAACTTTCAGATTAATGAAGCATGATGAACAGTTCAAATTGATCTGCCACCAAATGTTTAGGCTATCAGTTAATGCTGCTAATTTTCAATGTGTGAAAAAAGGAAAATATACTTTGGCATTGCATTTTGGAAATATTGTTATTATTACTACTAGCATTATTCCCCCAACCAAATCATTCATCTCAGGTTTCATAATACTGAGTGTGTTTTGTGAAAGAAGTGTATTCTACTTCACTGTATGGAAATATGTATGAATGGATTATGTAATAAGTTGTTTACATTTATGTTGCTCTTTCCAGTTAAGAGGATCAGATTCTCATTGTGCCAAGTGTTCATAATTGTTCTGGGAATCTGTGGGACAGTGAAATTAAATTACGAGATCAGATGTAGCCCAGGAAGGACATTGAAAGAATGTTAAATTTATATCACAACTTGGATGACATGAGAGGTTTGCAATAGATTTACTGACTAAACAGAAAAATAATTTGACTAAGGATGAGGGAGTGTGGTGGGCAGGTAGAAAGAAAAATGGAAAGTGTGTTCCTTTCTCCTTCAGGACCTCGGAATGAAATTTAATGATCATTAGGAAGAGGGAAGTGGTGTCACCATCTAGTGCTTACACTGTTGTTGCCTGTGTTTTTTGCAGGCATTGCATTTATATTTTAATTCCAAATCAGCTGCCTTTCCAGGGCAGAATATCTCAGTTCTCATCCTCCTCTGAACACCAGACTCTAATTTGACAAAAAACTCTTGTCTGTATATAAATGAAAAACCTCTGTCTTTCCATAGCTGCAGACAGCTATAGAAACAACCCCTATTGTTGGTGAATTGCAGACAGTCACGAATTACTCATTTTATTTATGATAAAGAAGCTCATCCTTATGACAATAACAAGTCTTTTCACAGGAATTACAAGAACATTTACCGTCGTTGATCAGAACGAGATAGCAAGTTATAACATGCTCACTAATTAGGTGCACCAAATTAGGACCACATTTTATAAACCACTCTTCACCAATTGATTAAACCCTACATGTCTAGCCCTTGTCTGTCCATGTAATGAAAAAGAAATTAAATTCTACAGCTACAATATGTAATTAGTAAGGAAATCTTATAACTACATGTACTAGTTCACACCCAGTTAAAACTTACATGTCAATAAGGGTTTATCCAAGACAGTGTCATAGTTTCCAAATTCCCAGTCACTGCTGTGGGTACTCCTTGTAAAATGTGATATTCCTAATGTACAACGTCAAGTTTGCTTTAGTTTTCTATGTGCGGTTGCAGAATAGTGCAAGTTTTGTCACAATCAACCACACTGTTGCTGGCCTAAGTGGGAAAATGCTATTTTCTAAAGCATTTAATCTTTTTTTTAGACCCATCGGATATTGAGGGAAATATGGAATCTGCTACAGTGATTGATTTAATTCCATGGATGGAATATGAATTCCGGATAATAGCAACAAACACTCTGGGGACAGGAGAACCTAGTATGCCATCACCGAGGATTAGAACTGAAGGCGCTCGTACGTAAACAGAAAATGTCAGGGTTTTTTAAAACGTGTTCCTTCATATTTACGTTTTTGTTCACCAATTTGGTAATTTTAGGTTTTACTTTAAAAAAAGCAGTTTATAAGATCCAGTGCGCAGAGAATATATTTTCAGCCACCCACTACTACAGATTGTAGTAAGCAAGTACCGAACCATGAAGATGTGATATCATCAAAGCAGACAGAAAAGAAACTTCATGAAACAGAATGACACTGCATCTTTCAGAGATCCCCCACTGTATCTGTCAGCCGGGCTGTCTGTGTGAGTGCATGCACATGTTTGGGACCATGGTTCAGGACTTAGGGAAAAACATACATGTATTTAAGAAGAAAAAGTCCATTTGCCATTTGGTTTGTATTCTAACTAAAGAATGCATGACAGGATGTTTGTTCCACTGGATAATGCCAATTTTCTGTGATTGCAGGTTTGGTTTGGTGTCTTCTTACTTCAGGTCATATATGTGACATTATCCAGCACAACGTACTCTCTTATCAGTCTGGTTGTTCAATGTTAGTAGCTCAGAGCATATTTAAGGATATTCTTCAGGCTCAGGCACATCCTTTTTATAATGAATTCTCCAAAATGAGGACTTATATGTTACTATTCCAGATAATACATTCTGGTTTGACTGTACAGAGGAGATAACAGCAGTGTTCTAGGGGCTAGTGTATCACTGCACAAAGATTGTAACCAACAAAGCCTGTATACCACAGAGTAGCACTCACTTGCAATCTAGATTTCTTTAGAATTGTTTCCCATAGCTTGATTTTTGAAACTAGAAATGAAAAACCAAAGTGTGAAAAACAACAATTACACCTGCTAGGTCATAACTTTGATTAGATAGTATTTTCAAAATAAAATGTACTTGCATTGTAAATTTCAAAACATTCATCAAAGACAAATATAGTCCATTAAAATTTTTTTGCCTGGGGAAAAAGAAAAGAAATTGGTTAAATTATTTTGGCTAGGGAAGGAAAAGCCCTAGAACTTTAGTACTAAAGTAAAAGATAATCACTGCCTAGAAAACTGAGTACTAGCATCATAATGTTTTATGATTCAAGAGCTGCATTTGAAGGCCCAAGAATCTACAGGAGAAATCTACACATACTTCTTTGAATGCCTGGTGCACAATAGACATTTTTAAAATGTTAGAAAAGCCACAGATAAGAAGAGAAATAATGCTAACAGGTGGAATAGGGGTAGTGCCCTGCAGTTTGCAGTGTGCCAAGTTCATGGCATTTTTTGTAGCCTCCCCAAAAATGGCATACTTTCCAGTTTTGTAGCAGGATATACCTCTTTTGCAAGAAGTGGTCTATTTAGTTTGTTGTCTGATTCTCCAGGCACAGCACTATGCTCTGGCAGACTGTGAGACAGTTTTTGGCAAACCATGCAAAATGGTAATGTAGTCTTCTTAAGCATCAGTCAGCACTTCTTGCCATGACAAAATAGGCTATAAATAATTTACAGTTTGCAGATTAACTTCTGCATCCAAGTGTGTTTTCTGCCAGGAGAGGAGCTGGAATTTGTTATAAGCAACAGTAGGATTTGGGTTGCACTGTCAATGTCAAGGGTACTGCAGAAGCAGTATGCACAACTGCATGTGCATTTTCATGTAATTATGAAAAAAGTAAATAACAAACAACAAGCCATGTCCACATATCGTAGTTATTGTTAACATCTTCTGTGTTAAACAGCAACAAACAGTGCTGTGTCTTTGTTGTACTATGTGGGTGACAAATAATGTCTGTCACACAAGTTGTCAGCGTCTTTTTCAGTTTTGAAGTCTCTCTTCTGGCAGATAACTAATTTCAGTAACTTATTAGCATGTTAAGACTGTGTGTAATGTTTTTTATTTTTAATGAAACAGCTTGCTTTATCAATAACATTTCACAGTGATTTCTTGAAATTCAGTGGATCAAGGTCTGGTTTTATGTATTTTAGCTTCTGGGTGCATTAGAATAATTGTCTAAGTATAGTTGTCTAAGTTAGTTACCTGGTCTTAACATGAGAGAGAAACCTGCATTTAATGGTTGAGAGAATGAGGAAGATTCTTTTGAAAAGAACTTGTTAGACTTTAAACAGTTAGGTTGTTCTGTTTTTTGGCAGTGTATCTTCTTTGACTACTTAAGCATTCTCAGCAACTCTCTGCTTCTAACATAGCTCTATTGACTACAAGGTCAAGTAATAAACTCCAGCTTTCTCTCAAATTGTCATATGTATGTTTAGTCTTGATCTCCACTAATTTGTTTTCAGAAAGAACAGAAATAAATAATGCAAACCATGCACTGACTGCTGATTTCAATTTCAAATTTATTTTTACATATTTTTATCCTGTCTGAAAACATTAGTTCTGCTCTGCTTTGTGTTCTTCTTCAGCTGACCCTCAGAGAAGGCCTCAGCAAACATCTTACTTACATGGTGCTTGAGCACTATGACTTACAGCTTTCACTGATTAGTGGAGAAAATGCCTGATCCTATCGGAATTTTTTTACACAAAGAAAAATTTACATTAATTTAGGTAGGTCATGTAGCTCATACATGCACATCTGAGGCATATTTAATGCCCTGTAGGTAGGCTGTCATGTCCTAAGTTTTCAGTAGTACTTTGTGTGTCCATATTGAGTGACAGAAGATAAATACACAAACACCATAGAGGATAGCAACAGAATCATTGCACTCAGTGCAAAGAGTCTGAGAGAAATAACAATATAGGAATGATTTGTAATGGAGTACTTGAAAGTATCCTGCTTTACCACCCAGCTGTGCACCAGTGATAGATCAACAGATTGTATTTCATTACACAGAATATCAGTGTAAAATCCAATTAGTAAATTATAAAGTGCTATGCCAGTTTTGCTTAGGTACATCTACCCATCCTGAACATGACTACCAAGAAGACATGTGCCACTAATCTAGAGTACAATTGGGCTGCCAGGGCTTCAAAGATAGACCCATGGGTTTAACCTTACACATGGCAAGTACATCCATTGAAGTAGGTGTAACAGATCACAGTGTGTTAAGGTAATTACACGTGCAAGTCCACGGTGCTTGAGCCCTTGGCATACCAGCATCTGAGAAAGCACAAGAACAATACACAGTGTGCTTCTCTTAAGACTTAAAAGAAATTTTCCATTCCTGAATATTCAATTAAATATTTGTAGATAATACAGGGAGAAGGAGGAATGATTGCTAGCTATAGTTACAGCTGGCACATTTCCTGAAGCAGTAGCTGTACATTAGTCTTGGCAGATTGCACACCATCATTACTTTACTTGTGTGTGCCACGTGTGCTCACTGGCCTTGCAGCTGTCTGGTGCATACTTTGTAGTAATTTTTCTTGTCTCTTCTGTTTCACTAGCTCCTAATGTGGCTCCTTCTGATGTTGGAGGAGGGGGTGGAAGCAATCGAGAGCTGACAATAACATGGATGGTAAGTATTGCACATGCAAGATGGCATGAAACCTGTGCTATCTTATATCCGATCTTGCTCCTCCTGAAACCTGTGGACGGTTTGTCTCTGGGTCTTGTGAGAACAGGATTTGTATATAATATATAGGTTTTCAGACTTTTCTCATGAAAAAGTACATGAAAAGGAATGAGGAAGAGAGTACCTTAGAGGTTTATGTGTTGGACATTTCTAAAGTATCATCTAAAACATTCTAAAACAAAGAGATTGAAACACATATGGACTATGATAATGCATCATTAAAAGCAGTCTTCATTCTGCTGTTGAAGCAATGGTTTTGAAAACTTACCTATACTGCAGATATAGGTAAAGCAAGAAGGGAAAAGAGACACCAAGGTAAGAGGAAATCAAATCACAGCACAAGAGAGGATAAGGATTTATAAAACAAAGTTGCATACGCAAAAGTAGCATGGAAGAGAGAATTGAAATCTACTGCACGGTATTTGGGGAAACTAGAGAGAAGAAATTTTAAAAAATGATAGTTGGATTCATGTCAGAGCCTATCAGTATCCAGGAAAAACAGAGTTACAGCAGCATTACCTCTGACAAGAAAGATGGTTACGTTATGCTTGAGAAAATTACCAAGTTTGTTTTCTGTTGACCTCTCTGTTCACTGTCATAAGGCTGTGAGATATATAAGGCACATTATGCCACTTGTGTCTTTTGGGGAACAGTTGTTTCATATGTAGCAGCTGAATTGTCTCTAGGAAGAGTGCTTTATCTTGTGGAAAGTAATGTAAAGATGTCATAATTCCAACAGCATGTATTGTTGTATAGGGATTCTCCTTAAGAATATGCAGATTTTAACCATATATATATTTCCTCCTTTTTGTGCTTAGAATTGATCATATGTCTGTGAAAGTTCTCAAGTATGACAGAAATAGCCAGTCATATCTTTGAGCTATCAGATTTGTGCTTTCCTGGCTGGGTTGTGTTTTGGGTTTTTGGTGGTTTTTTTTGGTTTTTAACTGAGTACAAAATATCTATTCAGTCTTCCTAAGTATTTTAGCAGTGAAGAAAAGATTTATAAGCTTATGAAAAAGAAGGTCCACAGTTCTGTTACAATATATTGGAAAGGTTGTATCTTAATTCCCCTAATAATAGGTTAGGAAGTAAGTGTGTCCTAATTGGCTTAATTCTGGTCTCTTATTTTTGAAGAGCAAAAGAGCACATGCAATGGACAGGTGCAGAAGACCTAGATTATTTTACTTCACAAGCTTTTCTTCTAAAAACTTTAACAAACTATAGTATTGCTTCTTGCATTGCATGTAAAGACTGGTACTCGTAGCATTTCCAATACAGTGATAACTTGGCTGTGACCAATCTAAACAAAGAAAATATAACCAGAAAAATAGTGACTAATACAAGACCAGAAGTACAAGACTGCTTTAGTATTTCCTGTACACCAGGCAGATTTATATTCTCATTATTTCTCTTACCTAATGTTGTACTTTTCACATCTGTTCTGAGCAGCTCCTTTAGTGAGACAAATTAAGCATTTCTTCAAGTATTTATTTCCCAAGATCTTCTATGCTATGTCTAGCAAGGTTTTTTAGAGACTGTAGATTCATGGCATCCGACAGACAACAATATATCTATCTGTAAGGCTAAGATAAAAATATATATTGATTCCCCCAAATGTGCTGACATTTGCATATGCTACTCTGAATAGTCCTTAATTAAGAAGAGAAGAACAAAATGTATGGCAGGTTCACATGTTGCTGCCAGCCCCTTTTCAGCTTCTTCTATGATTCATAAGCCCAGGCTGAACGAGACAGCCAGAGATGCAATCAAAGCTCTTCTAAGACTTGTTTTGAAAGAGGAACTGAGAAGGAGAGCTAGGAGTGGCATGCCCATTCTTCCTCATTTTTCCCCATTTGTCTTTCCCTCTCTCATTTTATTTTTCAAAGTTTTCAGTGGATTCTACAAACTATTCAGCTACTTATACCTACTTATTATGTGCAGCCGTTGGAGCGAAAGCTGCTTTCAAACTTCATATAAGACCTTTCAAAATATAATTTTTAAGTGCCAGTCCTGGCTTTCTAAAGTTTGCTCTGGCTGAAAATCATTCTGAGACTAGGGCCTCATCCAGTGTGCTTACTTTGGCATATGAGATCGAATTCTGGTTTGTTTCAAGCAACTAGTTACAGTGATAGATTCAGAAGATCAGCTACATGGGAGTTTCATAAAACCTTGCTCAGAATATCTACATGTTGGCTTGAGTGCTGTGGTAGTGGGCAAACACCTAAGTAGAATAATTACTCTCGGTGTTGCTGCTCCAAGACCTTTGTCTCAAGATAAGCTATTTCATCTCTGTGAGGTTTCCATTAGGGAAAAGGTGAGGCAGGAAGCTTATTTTCAGAGGATGCTTCTGGTCAACCTCCTGATGGACAGATGAATGATGTGACTTTGGCTGGTTGGGTGCAGTGTCTAATAGTCATGGTAATAGCTCCATGGGCTGAGAAGGGATCACTGAATGTAGAACATTGGTAAAAGAAGAAAAATCCATTATGGCAGATTGTCTTCCTTAATTTTGTATTTTCTGGTATTCCTAGGTATAGAAAATCAGCTATAGTTTTAAGAAATATTTTGGATAGGTACCTTTAATGCCTATACTGAAAGTGGGAGTCATTTCACTAAAAGATTTACCAGTTAAAGCTAGGTAGTCTAAATCAGCAGTTGGATCCCCTCCATCATCAGTGAAAAGAAGTAGGATGAGTCATTCTTTGAATGTGTCCATTTTCTTTATCAGCTGTGCCAGTTGCCTAGGTGACAAATTTTCAGTAAATTAATATAATTTGGGCCAGCCACATAGATTTTCTCTTCACTGTGATTCTTCTGCAAGAATATCTATCTCCACACGTATGTGGACCTGTATACTGGCATAATATGTCTGTGTTACATATTTGCTGTGCCTCGTTCCTTAGGTCTTTTTTTTGCTAGCTACAGCTGCTTTATTACACAATTACTCTTGGTTTCTTTCTGTGGGAGGTGACATGATGTGTGTTGCATGGAGTTCAGATGAGGAAAAAGATCTTAAAATGTTTTCCAAGCAAATATGCTAATACTGCAGGTCTAAGAGGGCCTATTTTTAAAGAGGGTGGATGCAAGCCATTGAAGGAAACCAGGATGAAATGGAGTTCCGTGTTTTTACAACATACATATCAATGCTTTCTGCATTATTTATATTTCATTCTAGACCTAGCTGTTTAGCAAAAATTAACATTTTATTTTTTGTCTCTACAGCCTTTGTCAAGAGAATACCACTATGGCAATAACTTTGGTTATATAGTGGCCTTCAAGCCATTTGGTGAGAAAGAATGGAGAAGAGTTACAGTTACTAATCCTGAAATTGGCCGATATGTCCACAAGGATGAATCAATGCCACCTTCAACTCAGTATCAAGTAAAAGTGAAGGCTTTTAACAACAAAGGGGATGGGCCATTCAGTCTCACTGCTGTCATTTATTCAGCGCAAGATGGTGAGTAAATGTTCCAAAAGAGTTTTGTACTGCCAGCATCAGTAGAACCTGGTCCTTAACACTGATTTGCACAGCAGGATACATCTTCAGAAGGGAGGGTGTGCATTGCTCGCACAAAACGCTTGTTCTGAACAGCCAACTTCCACTTTCTGCTTTCTGTGTGATGCAGAGCACTTGGCTGTACTTGCTGGCAATAAGCAATACACAGCAGTATGCAAGATTCTTCACACAGCTTGTTAAAAGATTAAGAATATAGAAAAAGAAATTTTTACCTTCACAGTGGTTGTCTAAAACATTTAGATCTTTATTCAGAGTGTCTCTGTGATCTTAATAAATGTACTTGACATATGCTTAATTTTTTTCTTCTTAACAAACCACACTAAAGCCCAGTATTTTAGTAGATCAATATCAAAATTTAGCCCAAAATTGTGAAGGAATGATAGTTCAATTGTATCTAGTTACATTTCCAGCATGTTTAGAGTTTCATATAAATTTTCCCTGTTACATTCTTTATTCTGGTTTGCATGTTAGAGCTATCAAGTGAATAATTTAATAGAAACCTCTTTCACATTCCATTAAAATATTTTTCTCAATTCTTACTGTAATTATTTCACATGCTGTGATCTTTCCAAAGACATTTCCAAACGACAAATGACATTTCCAAACTTAGCAGAAGAGAGAAAGTACTGGAAGAAAGTTTACCTTAAATCAGAAGAAATATATACAGCATTTTTAATTGCGTTATCATCACTCAAGCTTGTTCTAAAAAAATGCAGTTTATTAATTTCTGCCAGAAACCCAAAGAATTGCTAATATTTTTCTTTCCATAGAGCAAAATCTCCTTCACAAAGTCAACAGATGTAGACCAAAGAGCCAAGGGGAAGGATATGATAATTGGGCCACATTCTCACACTTCTGATTCTCTTCTGTACTTTGTGTACTTTATGGAAGATTTATGTTCATGGTTCCCATTAGCACTAATGGCAACTTTGTTCACAAGTTGGCCACACACAGAGAAAAGACAAAAGAGTCCTCAGCACCAAGTTGGCTGATGAAGATGATACCAATCTTTTTTCTCAGGAAAGCGCACCTTAGCAAATCATCTTCAACAGCTGCTGCAGCAACACAGAGGGGTTTTTTGCAATTGTATAAATGTATTAGTAAATAGCTATGATGTAATGAAAGCAATATCAGTCAAATAACACTTAAATATCCATCCTTGCTCGGAGACTTTATCGACAACGGACTGATAAGCTCCCATGTGTTTATGTTAGGATTATCCATACCATGTCAGGAGTGGCAAGTTTGTTTGTATGATCTCTAAGTTCAGGGACATGGCAGAGCCTAGTAGCTCAAAAAGACAGAGGAAAAGCAAATGTGCAGCAGTGCCAGCTTCCAGATAAAGAGGTCGCTTGAGTGGCTGCTGATGTTCTAACACAGACTTTAGCAAAGTCCAGACACCTGATAAAAAACATTTGTGGTTAAATGATGCCAGATGCAGACTGCAAAAGAAATAGCAGCTCAGTGAGCCTACTTTGATTTCAAGCACAAGATACAAACCTCACCACAGCTCCTGTGCAGAACTGTGACCCTGGCTACTGCCTATGTCCAATCCAGGAACTTCAGGACCGGTTAAAAGGAATTTTTCCAAGAGACGTAATGGAAGTTACTCTGCAGAGCATTGAGGAGAGAATTGTCTCCTGGCATCAGGACATGAACAAAATCACTTCCATACCTTGTAGCATGCTTATTGGCTGCCAGCCTGAACTTTGTATAGTGTTGCTTAGAAGATAATTGTGGTGGCCACTATATTTTCAGTGAAGTGAATATATTGTGATGACCACGTGTTTTCTCCTTTTATTGGTAGAAATACTGAATTAGAAGGCTGGAGGAAAGCAACTGATGCCATCTTTCTGGCTCAGGAGAGGCTGCAAAATATTTATAGCACATAGATGACAAATAGGGATGTAAAT
The DNA here is from genome assembly GCA_013398275.1 of Promerops cafer. NCBI lineage: Eukaryota > Metazoa > Chordata > Aves > Passeriformes > Nectariniidae > Promerops > Promerops cafer. Next base: position 396,971 of record VZSE01009161.1, on the reverse strand, counting down.
TATTTGCAGCTCATAAACAAGCATGGGCAGATGAAATATTGTTAGAGTATTGTATCAGCAAAAGTCCTGGCACCTGAAACTTTTCAGTATGAATTTTTTTTGAAAGTTATGTAATTGCTACAGTAGAGAAGAGTCTAACAGTGATTTGGGAATAGATTAGATGATCACAACTGTTCCACCTGTACTTCTGTACCTTTGAGTCAGCAAGTATATTATTACTGTTAAACACCACCACTTCTCAAAGGTAGTAGGGAAATCTTAAAGCAATATGGTCATGCAGTATACCATACAGATATGTATAAATATCCATGTATACATAAATATAGTGACAGCTTTTCCACTAAGTTGTGTATTCTATAATAGATCTATGTTTCTCTAGTTGTAACTGTGGACATTGTTATTTCCTTCAGTGACTGGGGAATTTCTGTGTTCCCACAGAATAAGCCAAGTTCCATGTCTGACAACTGCTAGTCATATCTGCCATTGCTAGTAGTGAGTAATGATTCCTAGTAATGAGTGCACAGGCCCCTTGCTTATCTAAATTCCTGTCATTGTGAAAACAATTTTGCAATAATGTATAATTTTTTAATTAGACATTTGCATTATTAACAGCCATTGAAAGACAATTATAAAAGGTGACTTTGCATATAAGATTATTTTGTTACCTAGGATACTTTTCATGAGAGATGTTAGTAATTTTTTTCTTAACAGTGGCTGTTTTGATGCATAGTTGACTGGATGCCCAGTTGGAAGATTAAGTATATGAAAGCTTTCCTCAGCTAGGGCTGCCATGCCTGTCTGTTGCAACTTGTTTCAAAAGATTCACGACAGAGAACTGTTGTTAGCTTGGAAAACTTTATCTTTTACAGGCATTGCTAACTTTATGCCTTTCTTAATTCCTTACCTCATTTAAAATTCAAGCAGCAGTGAAATGAAGCTAGACCTTAGTATTCTAAGCCCTGGATAAAAGTCTATCACTTTATGATGTCCTGTACTCTGAGTTGGCTGCTATTCAGAGCTAAGAATGCAAACAAAATCAACCTTATGATGTATGCCTCACAGAAGGGTGCTTTGGATTATTTCACACCTGGGTTCAAGTTTGTATGTGCCACTGGACAGCTGTGTATCTAATATCTGCTCTCACAAAAAATTTGTATTGTTAGGACTAAGTGGCGTACACGAGTATTTGTATGTAACTAACTTTAAAAATCTGATGTATATAATATGTGAGCTGCTGTCCCATTTAGTAAAGGATCACTGGATGCTTCATTCTATTTATCAAAGGCTGTTTTCAGTTTACACAAATTTCAGCATGAAATCTGTTGAAGCATAAAAATACATCGTCTGAGCCAAGTAACAGGATCATTGCTTTGTTTTTACAGAGTCATTTTCCTTAACAGATCATCACTGGACTTGAAGTTTACTCAAGAAAAACCAGATTAAAGGCTAACACTTAGCTCAGTGATGTCAGGAAAATTATATAAAATACTGAAAATAATATAAAATACTGAAGTGAGGAGAATCCCTGTAAACAACTATAAAATTACCACAGGATCAGACTGAATGTTTAACATATGTTTCATCTTCCAGCTCCGACTGAAATACCTACAGATGTGAGTGTAAAAGTTTTGTCATCTTCTGAAATGTCTGTTTCTTGGCACCATGTTTCTGATAAATCTGTGGAGGGATATCAGGTGAGTTTAGTAGCAACACTGTCAATCTCCTTATTCATTTACTGTCAGTAAACAGCCAACAATAATTCCTACTCTGGCATTCCATCTCTTAGGGTTCACTTCTCTTTAGTTAGCATGTTCTGTGCAGATTTTGCATCTTGAGAGACAGATTATATTTGGTGTTATGTAATTCATTACTGAAATAGATTAAGAAATGTATTTTTGCACTTTTCAACTAACAAAAGGCTCCATTATTTCATGAAAGAACATTGTCTCATTGAATGCCTATCTATAACTTCTTAAAACATATTGAAATTAAATTTTGGGTGTAATTTTCAACACATATGCAAAATTACAACTAACTCTCTCCCACTTAAATTACCAGAAGTTATTAGTATGTTTCACCCACAAACCCTATAGTAAGTGGGACCACTTGACAAATGTCAAAATCCAGTATGACAGAGACACTGCTATTGTGCAAGACAGTGATGTTTTCTTGATGGTTTCTATTCTGCACATGAAAAAGAGCTTTGGGGCATGTTCCATCTGGTCCATCTCAGTGATATTACTGGTGAAAATTGTTCTTGTCCTTCTGCAGAGATGTCAACAGCCACAGGCTGGGTGCAATGAGAAATGGCCATGTAGTGCTCTAGCAGGGAAGTCTTAACATCATCCATGCACAGTGGATGCTGACCAGCTCTGCAGAGTACAGTCTGCTTACTTTGACTGCAGCTCAAAATAGGAGTTTGGGTCTTTAGTTTGTTAGTGACTTGCCTTGTGATTTAAGTTTTCAGCTACTTGAAGATATCCTCTATGTTCCAAAATACAGACATACAAGTGAGGAGTACTCTCATGGAATGTATATTTTTAATTAAAATCTATAAATAAATAAGTAGTATTTGGGTTTTTTTTTATTTCCTGATCTCTGCTTCTGTCTCCGTGAGATTTATGTAAAACTTTTGTGATACCATAACAAGAATAGTGTCCCATGTAAAGGTTGATTTTATACAGTACAGACATAAAGTCTTAAAATTACAAACAGAGGTCACTGGGGTTTGAAATTAAGACATTAATATCAGTGGTAACTCCTAATTTACTAAAGCAGCCCACTGGTTTGGTGTCTCACAGGGGTTTTGCAGCTAGAGTAGGATGGACAGATAGATGGTCATAGCTGAGGTCTGTGAGCTCAGCCTGGACAGCCCTGTAGCAGCATTGCACTCCCAGGCTGGACAGTCTGCCCAGAAACTGAAGCCTTCACATGCAGAATAACCTGAACACACACTTGGCAGGCATGCACCAGGGGACTTCAGGGAATGTAGAGAGTGGCAACTGGTGGAGAGTGGCAGCTGCTCTCTCTGGTGGATAGAACAGCAACCAGGAGTGCTGACAGAGGCTGAGATTACAGTAATGATAGACCATGAAGATGGATGGTCAGAGCTGTAGTAGGGAATAGGGTAGTAAAGCAGGAGAAGCAAAGATAAATGTGGAAAGAACATGGTAGGAGAACATACCCATAGGCAACCCATGTTTGGCATTATTTTTATTTTAACTTATTTGACATAAAGACATCTAAGTTGTGTCAGGGGACTTCAAGGGAAGAAGGGAGGAGAGAGGATTTAGCAGCACAGACCAGGATGAATGGAACAGTCAATAGAAAAAAAAGGAAAAAAAATCAGAAAGAAATGTGGGGGATCTTTGGGCAGAAAAGAGAATAACTGTTAGAAAGGTGGGATATCCTAGGAATGGACCATCTGTTACATGGACTATGGATGTTTGGGCTCTGGCCTTGTTTTGATAGCTGTAGTGTAATTTCATCCACCTGTTCCTGGAGAAATACACTTTCACAAATCCAGTGTGAACTGACTGGCTTGTACATGTACAGTGAGCAGCTACATTAGAATATAAATTTCTTCTCTTTTTTCCCCTCTTTGTCTATGACAATCTTCTGATTATCAGGACTATGTAAAAAATTCCATCTGGCTAGACGATAAAAACACAGTCCCAAATTACTGCCCCACAATGCTCAATAAGGTATTAATCCCGAGATCTTTTTCCCCATGGCAATCACCAGTCTCACTCTAGTAGAGGGGAAGGCAGCAAAAGGAAAGCCCATGCTTCTTCACTGAGAATAAAAAGAAAGACTTGTGTTCCTGAAGATCAGATTCCCCATGAGTCCTGAAGGAGCTATAGAACAGGGCTAAAATTGAGGGGTTTTTTCTGGAAGGTTAAGGCTGCAGATAGCATTTGTGAAGTTACAATAAAAGTTGTGATGGAAGGAGTACCCAAACTGCATTATAAAATTCTAGTGACTGTCTGTGGAAGGTTCTGTGTCTATTGCCATTGATAAATACTACAGTAGTTACCTTTAAATTACTGCTCAGGTGTAACATGGTTTAATAGAAACCATCATTCACCAGAGCACCTTCTCAGCTTCCTTTTGGTCTTTATTATTTCTTGAAAATTGCATAATTGACTTTTGAGTGCTAGAGTTTAAAAGGTGGGAGTGCCATGAGCAAAGAACCTGAGGTATTTCACCTGTGACACAATGCTTCTCACACCAGGAGGAGTCAGATTTTCCTGACACTAATGCATACTGCCAGGATGACTGCCCCCGTTGTGATGAGTGTGAGCTGATACATTTTGCCATTACAGAGGAGTATCCTCAGCTCACACTTAAAGAAGAGATAAAGTATGAAAACTATCTCCATCCATATAGAGAATTTAAGATTTATGAGTTCTTACAATAGACTGCTAACAGCCACATCTCTGCAGTGCATGCAGCACCAGCGACACTATCCGTATTTCATGCTGCTTCTGTGCAATAGATGTAGGATTATTTTATTAAAAAAATTTATCACTGCTCACCACCATTGTCTCTTGTTGACTGAAATATGCTATTAGTATTCTTTCTCTGAGTAAAGTATATTTTTGTGTCAGTTCTATGTAGAACTTTAAAGAATATAGAAGCTTTTGTTTCACGACACTTAGAGAAACAGCTTCAGTATATTAAAGTTTGAATAAAGAAGAAGACCATGAGAGACAGGTTTTTCCCTGATTCTAGCACAGAGAACTGTACTAATTTATGATGGCTAAAGCATTCCTTTGTACAAATCACAATTGGCTTTTTTCCCACAAAAACTCTAGAGCTTGATTGAAATCCCCTTCTGTGTCCTCTGGGGATTCATTGCCTATGGATTACCCTAACAAAGTAAATGCAGAGCACCAGAAATAAGAAGGCTGTCTGGGGCTAGTATATAAGCTCTTTAAAAAAAAGAGAGTGGGCTACTCAGTAGCTACTCAGAGTGGGGAAATGTGACCTCTTGAAGCAATGTGGCATTTAATTCCAGAGGCAAGAAAGAAATTTCCAGATTATTTCAAGGAAATTTGAAATTATTTTTTTAAAAAGTGAGGAAGGTAGGAATAGTATAAAGAAGACAATAGTTTTCTTAGCTCTCAGGGAACTAATATTTTTTTCTTTTCCAGGAGTTGTTACAATGTTCTAAATATGTAAATATGGCTGTGTATTAGAGAACTCTCTGTGTTCATGGCATATAGCTCACGCACTATAGAAGTAATGTCCACAACATTGCAGCCAAGAACAATTGTATTTGGGATTTAAATTTTATTTAATTTTTAAATTATATTACTTCTGTCTGAAAGGTAATATGTTCTCGGTGAAGAAATTTGCATTTTCATTCATTGTTCTCACTTGTCTTGTTTGATGCTCTATGTTACTCTTGTATTACATCATTAGCAATCCTGTACTGCAAACGAACATTAAGACATTGTAAAAAGCTTTGCGAGGCAGAGGAATTCAAAGGCTTCCAGAATATGCCACATGATTAATAAAAGCTTCATATAAAGTCTGTTTTCTATCTTTAGTTAAAGCTGTTACTTAATTAACATAATGGATCATACTAAAAATTAATTAATTAGTTTTCAATGGCCAGCTAAAACCATCAACAAAGCAACTCTGGGTCCTGTCATGGTTAATAAACTTCTGGCCACCTAGAACTTCACAGACATCCTTTTGCTGCAGGCTAGAAACTTGTTTGAATTTAGAGACAGATAGACATGACGTTCTCTAGCTTCTGATGTACACGCCCTCTCTCACCTGAGTCAGCCACTTACAGTTAACACCTTATGGTGTACAGCTGGTTGCATTCAACAAGACCTGCTTATCTACAACAGTATGTTAATTATAATCATATAAAAGAAACTCTGACTTGAAGATCACTATCAGACCTTCAGCTGAAATGGCTGTCAGTTTCAGATCCATGCCAGTTTGAAACCATTCATCCAGAGGAGGTTACCATTCTACTGCTGAAGCCTGCAGGATGGACTGGGTGCAGAGTCCTCATTTTAGGGTAAAGGCTGTTTACTTGGGAAAATAGCCACCTTTATAAATACTAATTTTGTGAGTGTGATTGCCGAAATTACAGTAAACTGATGTTTAGGATGCTAGTGGATGATACTTTCTAAACAGAATGCAGGACGTACATTTATAGAACTGAAGATTATCTTTTTGTGCCTGCTGAAAATCAAGTGTGCATGCTGAACTTAAAAAGCAAGTGCAGTTTGGTCTGCAGGTACAGTGTGGTTCTCCCTGCAGCAGAAAAGAGTGACAAAGGCCACTAAGATGTAACATTTATAATAATCAGAGTGAGTAACCTGTAACACTGGTGGGAAGGACTGTGGCAAAAAACATTGACAAGAGACAAAGTAGTTGACAGTGATCTCTATGTAATGATACTGTTCTCATGTCCAAAGACATTTGAAGAAGGTAAAGAGAAATCCCCTACTAAATCCCCTGCATCTCTCCTTATTCAACCGCAGCATGTGTTCTAAGATAGTAGAAAACAATATTTTTATTAAATATTGTAGTTTAAATATAAATGGAAGAAAATAAAGCCTTATCAAACAAGGGTTGTACCCACAACTTGTAAAGAAGAGAACTGTGGTATTAACACTTTGACAGACTATCATTTCTTCTAACCTGTTCCTTAAATGAAGTTTCACGGACAGCTAATGTCAGAAGAACAGAAGGTTAAAGCAGTTACTATTTAAAAGACAAGATGACAGGATACCAATAATGTCTTACAAAGTAAGATTTTTCCTAGAGCCTGAATTTACCAACAGTATTAACTTCTTCATAAAATATTTAAGATGCCCTCATGTGGCATACACAAAAATCATTATGAAGTCAAGGCAGAAGCTGAGCAGAAATGCTGAGGGTGAAAACACTCAGAAGCAAAATGCAATGGGCACGGCTTTCTGCTCTTTCAGGTTTGTGCAGTAATTTAGTTTTATGCAAATGGTTCTAACAGACAAAACCCAGAGACTGACAGTGTTTCACTCTCATTTGCATCTCACAAGGCCATGCAGAATAGGACCCTGTGTATGTGAGGCACTGTATGGAATGGCATCACTCCATGGGGATGACACTGTTTTCACCTGGTGCTTTGTAATGCATAATGAATTAAAGTAGGATAGAACAAGTTCTTGAGAAAAAAAAAAAAAAAACCCTAATGGAATTTCTGTGTACTCTTAATTGGCTTTAGTTTTTAAGGTGTTACAAGCTCACAGTCGTATTTTTCCTGTATTTTAAGTATTTTCAGGTTCTTCTTCATTTACTTTGACAAATGTCATATTGTGCTCTGCAACCTGATGGAATTTAGCTGAAAAACTCTAGAATATGGTTACGTACACCTATCCAGACCTACACATGCAGCTAACATGACTGAATACTTTGCATTCCATACATAGAAGTACAAAAGGCCTAAATTTGTAAGGCATTTAAAACAAAATACACCAAAAACATTCTTAGAGTTTAGTCTCTACTAGTGTAAGAAAACAATACTAAAGTTCAGAGTAGAATGCAAAAAACAAAAGAGCAAGAAGAAAAAATTCTTGTTCCTTGAAAGCATTATCCAGCTCCCAGGCTTCTAGTGACTTAGCTGGGAACAAGTTAAACCACTGTGAGAAAAGTTTACTTAGTAAGTTCTATGTTTATTTCTGTTTCTTTATGCCGATACACAACTTAGTTAAAATCACAGCCTGTAGAAGGAATTCTATGCTATTGCTGTTAGATTTCTTCTAGCTGGCTTATATCTGAATATATAATATAGAAATACATCAATTTTTATAGAATTTCTTTATGATTAAATATGTTAAGTTTAGTCCTCCAATTGACTTGCTTACAGATTCGTTACTGGGCTGCTCATGATAAAGAGGCAGCTGCACAGCGGGTGCAGGTGAGCAATCAAGAGTATTCAACCAAACTGGAAAACCTGAAGCCTAACACTCGCTACCATGTAGATGTGTCTGCCTTCAATAGTGCAGGCTATGGACCTCCCAGCAGCACCATTGATGTTGTTACCAGGAAAGCACGTAAGTAAATGGAGCATTAGGTTAAGTATAATCATGTCCACCATATTTTCAAACATGGCTTCTCATTCATATACCGAATGTTCTCTCCTCATGTGGTATTGCTTCTTAGTCTGAAAATTTCTGGTAAAGTTCTCCTTCCTCTCTTTTGTTGCCATGTATAATGGGGATATCTTACAAAAGGCAGTAAAGAGGCTAAGATTATAGGCTCAAAGGAGGGTCACCTGTAGGCTCAGATCAGATTGCTCAGGGATTTGTCCTGCTGGATCTTGAAAACCTAAAGGGATAGAGACTGCACAACCTCTCTGAGAAACCCATTCCACTCCCCGACTTATTCTGAGCATCTAGTCTGAGACTCTTAATCAGTATTGTGTGTTTTTGTTACACATCATCCTGCCACGCCATCCAAGAGCCTGGATCCTTCTTGATAAATCCCCTGCTAGGACAGAGGACTCTTAGGTCCCCTCCAAAACTCTCTGTCCTCCAGGCTGAACAAGTGCATGTCTTTCACCCTTCCTTCACAAATCAAGTGTTGGTATTGCTCTGTTGAACTCACTCCAGATTACCAGTGTCTTTCAAGTATTGGGAATCCCAAAGCTAGACACAATATTCTAAATGATGAGCAGTTGAGACCAGCTATTAGGCATCTATACACTGCCTTTCTGTTTAGTCAATAGCAAGAAGGATTCTGATGATTAAAATGTGACCAGCTGCCATTTTCATCTACAGCAGAGCAGCAGATTCAGTCAGCCTTGAGAAGTGGGTGATCTGAATCTCACCCTAGAATTATCATACCATAACAGGTTTTCAATATTTCAGTATTTCAATGAGGATACCTAGCACTAGGATTTGCTGAGCAATGTAAGAAAAGCATCTTGTGTATTTAAAACACAGTTATCTGGGCTGAAAATGCATACAACTACTTTGAGGATTTCTGTCAGTAAATAGTGTATTGTGCAACTTGCACCTGCAGGGCTCATTAATAAGAGTCCATTTTATAAGCTTACTGTGTAAGTTATAATTAATTGTTTCTGCAGTGGGATATTGCTATTTCTGCTGAACTGAATTAAATGATGTAGAAACAGCTGTAAATAGTTGATTGAATATTTGATCTCAATGAATAAATATGACTCACACCACATTTCTGGGAGGTTCTGAAGGTAGTTGCATGCCAGCAAACACTGGTGGTCAGCAACACAGTGAAGGGTAATGCTGGCCACTTCCATTCTGGCAACATGAAAAGGCAGACCCACAATGCAGCCACTGCACAAAGCCATCCAAAATTGCCTGGCTGGAGTTGTAGCAGTTCATTCCAGGAAGAAGACTGCATCATATCTATGGCAAACTAATTTCCATTTTCACATTTTTACATGTCTTAATAAAAACATCACTGAACATTTATGAAATCTCATTTATGTGTACATTATATATATGTTGCTTTTCAGCTCCAAGCCAACGTCCAAGAATTATCAGTTCTGTAAGATCTGGTTCAAGGTACATCATCACCTGGGATCACGTGAAGGCAATGTCAAATGAGTCTGCCGTTGAAGGATACAAAGTATGATATCTGAAAATATTTTTTATCTTTATGTATGCTTCATGTAGTGCATTTTATGGACAGTGTATAATCTTTGTATGTAATCAGACTTACACATACTTGAATGCTGAAGAGGAAGGTATGCTCAGCAGTTGCAACCATCCAGTAGGCCTAGGGCAAAGCCAGTGGGCTTAGTCAATATGATGAGAAAATATTGGGGCACTGAAATTAATTTTGGTGGTAAACCATATTATGGGAAAGTTCATAGCAGTGACTGCAACAGCCTAATTTCCCACATGATCACATTTATTGTCTGTTGGCTTAAAATAATGCATAGAAAAGTTATACACTTTATAGTTTTTCCTTATATCAGTATGCGTTGTTCCAGTTCTGCTTCCCCATCTCCATGGGGGCTACAGTTCCTGAAACATGAGTTTTAAAAGTCTGGGAAGGTAGAGGAAGGGAAGGGACCTCTACCATCATTAGATGCAGTTACTCTGTAACCACAGCAAGTGTATATACTGACTGTAGGGCATATAGAAAACTTCAGATATTAATTCTTGTTATATGTTGCTGCTTGCTTAGCAGTAAGAAAATTAGTATCATATTCTTCATCTGCAAATTTGATTGAGGAGTTGAACTCCTTCCTGGGAATTGGTAATGGTGTTTCAGAAAGAAATGGGATCTTTTCTAAAGGTCCCACAAGACATGTACCATCCCATTTGCAATAGTTTAGCATCATTGAGAGTTAACAATAAAATTGATAACTGTTTCATATATGAAGATGGTTATAAATTTTGTGTCAGAAAACCCAGCTGAGTTCTCAATTTTTTATTTGATGGTCTCTGCCACCCTGCATTATTATTCTCCATCACTTAGATACTTACTTTGAGTGTAAGTGCTGAAATTATTTTTCAAAAGGTGGCATAATTTTGTAATAGAAAATGAGAAAACATCCTGTCTAAATTCACCTTGTGTAAATATGGAAAAAAGTTGTATTAGCCACTAAGTTTATATATATATATGTGTGTATGTATGTGTATATATATGTGTATATATATATATCATGTTTCATATGAATGAAAACCTCATACTTTCTTATTAACACACTGTACATACAGAAATGTATCTTTGTGGAAATGTAACATTTCAATAACTATATTTACCATGACTTTCCTAGGTACTTTATAGGCCAGATGGACAGCATGAAGGCAAATTGTTTTCCACTGGAAAGCACACGATAGAGGTCCCAGTCCCCAGCGATGGTGAATATGTTGTTGAGGTGCGAGCACACAGTGAAGGAGGAGATGGAGAAGTAGCCCAAATAAAAATTTCAGGTGAGCAGATAACTTCCCTTTTTCTTTGGCACACCCATTGGAAATCTTGGACTGAGTGTTTTCCTTTTGCATGCTATTGAGAGATGGGCACATCGAAAATTGGAAAAGTAACCCTTCAGCAGTGACTGCACTGAGAACAATAGTATATCTTAAAACATTTCTGAGGACTCATAGCACACACAGGACACTTCTGTAGCAGTCCAGCTCAATCCTGGAAGCACTGCCAATCTTCCAAATACCAGAGTCCTTTTACTGGTGCCCCCGGTTAGGCTGCCACTTCTAGTAGTGTCCTACAAGCATAACTACATGGTGCAGGCCTCAGGATCTAGGTGTCAGCTTGCAATAACCCCACAGTTCCTAGTATCTTTTGCCTCTATTTCATTCCTCTGTCAACTGTCACTAAAAGGAAAATAATACAGAAAAGGAGTGGTCCACAGTGATCCACAGACCACTTGCCAGGGAAGTTCCACTTCTCAGTGAAAAGGGGATCTGTGGCACAAAAATTATAAATAAGCAATGAGAAACTCCACATGCTCTAATTCAGAGTGGTCTGATGATTGGTAAAGAAGAGAAGGGACTGTGGCTTAGGAGAATTCAAATTGGGCTCAATGTTGAGTATAAATACAGGTTCAGACATGGTCTGCACATCTCTTTCCTGTTAGTTTCTTATCTGAAATAGTTCCTTGGCACTACTTGGTATGAGAGAGAACATATGAATAGACATCCAGGAATTGGATAGTGTCTTTGCAAGGTTATAATTCAAACACTTACATTGTATTCTTGACTTTCTAATTAAAAAAATTAACTTGGAGAATAGAACGGATTAAATTTCAACAATATTCTTGTCACAGAAGCAATGCAATCATTATTGTGGCTTTTTAAATAGAACAATGCTTATGCTGTATTATCTGTACTGTGAGGGAAGCTGCCCATTGCTAAAGGAGTGGATCTCCCATCTGTAAGTTTTCAATAATATATACAGCTTATGTCATCTAGTGTGAGCTCATGAGTATCACCATTTTTGTTTGTATGAAGTTTGTATTTTGTGTGTATTTTGTTCTAATGAACATCTGCACAGTTGACAATTTTTGCCCAATTTTATTATCTGTGTTTATCTGGCTTTGGTGTCTGGGCATTGTTTCCTTTTGTAGCTGTTGGTAGATTAAAGTCTTTTTGTGTCCAATACATTGTTCCCATTAAGAAATGTACCTATACTAGCCAACTGATTAATCAAATGCTAAAAAGACTGTGTGCCTTGAATTTCTCCCCGATTACATTTTCGTCCGGTCTTAAATAATTTCATCAACGCTTTTCTTCACATCTCCAGCTTCTGAGACTTCCTTTAGGACTGTAGATACTATATATGCCCTGTTTCAACTCAGCTGTCTACAGAGATATTCTTGCCTCCCCACACTTAACTACTTCCAGCCTTATTCATGAAAGGCTTCCATTAGCCATTTATTACCTTTCACGGGGCTATGAAATGATGTTCATCTTGTTTGTCCAACACCATCTCTAAATCCTTCCTGGAATCCTTGCTTTCCAGGATACAGTGTCTCATTGTTTTCAGAGTACCACCACAGTGTCATGTCTCTTTTTAACTTTGTGTTTAATTTTGCCTGTGGCTATGACAAAGCACAGTTGGTTTGAATGGTTCAAGCCCCTGTGCTGTCTGACTTTTTGTATTAATGTCTTGTTGTCTCTATTTGCCATTTTGGTTCCATAGGTATTTACTTCTGCTGCTTTTGATATAAATATTTGGATTGCAGTCAGTGTACAGCTGTTCAGTGTGGAATTGCACTAGAAATGCAGTGGCCATTCTTCAATAATTGTGTTTTGAAATCTGCTGGTGACTGAATTCTTAATCCTTTTAGCATATGTGTTAATTGTGTGTACCATGTTCTATGAGAATATTTTGGCGTAGTAAGTCAACCGCTTAGAAAAAGCTGAAATATATTGTGTTGTATTATCATACACTGGGACAATCACTTTTAACATATTTTATAAGCTGCAAAAAAGTTGAGGCAACTGCTGTCTTCAGGACATGCCCTAAGTATCTTTGTATCAAACACGCATGACAAGCTGCTATCGGTGTGGTGCGAAGACCCTTTAGGTCACAGCTGGCAGATTACTTCCCAGACCAAAAGCATCGTGTCAGTGTAATGTCAAGCCCAAGCTGATCAGTCTTGCCAAGACTATGGCCTGTCTCAAGTATGCCTGTACAGAATTAGCACCACCGGGAGAGTTAGCACCCCACAAATGCTGTTTTGCAGAGTTTTGCATTGAACTGTCTTCCACACTGCAGACAAGTTCTCATCCATAAATTCTACCATACACCAGCTAGACAGACAGGGACTGTGCCTCTGGTGACCTAGACAGAGGCAGCCTTCCCTGGACTTAGTTTAGGAAAGTTTGAAAAAGAGACAAAAGGCAAGGTAATCTCTTTGGAATACATAGTATACAGCAAATGGGCAAGAATTTCAGGTTATTTCTAGGCTGCTTTTCCAAAAAGCAGAACAAAGTATAGTTTTAACACCTACACATGGCAAATTATGTCTGCTAATTTTTATTCTTAAGGAAATCTTCCAGTAATGCATCAGGGTTTAGAATAATTGCCCCAAAAGAATGATAGAGTAGTGAAATTTTTTTTAAATTATGTTTTTTCATAGAGAATTGCAAAGAAGAGAAGATGTAGTTTGATAGGAATGCATGTTTTGGTGCTTGACTGACCAAAATGGAAGTTACATATTTACACAGAGATATAAAAAATAGCTAAAGCAAAACATAAGGCATCTTAGCAAACTCAGAGAGGAGTATTGCCTTACATGACCTTTAGAGATGTGATTCCAGAGTTTGCAAACCTGCCTAATTTCGTGCAGAAGTGAATGGGGAGAACTAAGCAGCTAGGGGAGAGGTTCCAAATAGCCTATATGCTGACCAGGAATGGCCAGATCTTAAACAAGGAGTGTCTACAACACCAATGTGTCATCCAGATGGGTGTTTTCCTGCTGTTCACTGGGTATCAAATCCAAAGTAATCCACATAATGTGGCTGAGTTAGCTGTCTAAGCTCCCGTCATAATCACTTGTCATCTAGGGTGTAATTCAGAATGTAAAACAAAGCCTCTAACATTTCACATGCCCCAGTTTACCTGGGACATCCTGGGGCCTCTCAAATGCTACATCCAGGGACACAATTCTGACAGGCATGACATGAAATACAGGGGACATGAGGCCTTCTGTCTGGATAGGCAGGTTGTCTTTGCTTTGGGACAGATTTGGAAGGGAACTTCCAAAGGGATGATTCCTTAAAGGGCAAAATTCAGCGGTCCTTCCCTTCACTTGTTCGGGCAATAAAGTTCCTTCAAGAAAGGTGGAAAAAGCTGTTTATTTAACAAGCAAAGTATTTACAAGCATAAAAAATGAATAATATTAAACAATAAAAACTTATCCTGTTTTGAAGAGATGGCAAATTCAGAAAGTCCTCTGTACTTCCGAGAGAGTCCTCTGTGGGTGTTTCTCAGCTCACTGAGTGTTTCTTAGTCCCTCCAGTGCTGGAATGCAGCATCCTGGGCCCCCAGTGGGCCACAGGTGTGAACTCCTGGTGTTTTTTCTGGGTTTTTGGTCCAGACCAGGTTTGAACAGTTCCAGGAAAAAAAAAAGCCACAGTTCGGGGAACTTATCTGCCTCAGCTAGCTAAAAAACTAACTAAAAGCAAAGGAGAGCTCTCTCCCGCTCCCTGTCCATGCTGCAAACAACACACACCGAGAGAGAGCTGAAGCTCTTATCTCTCCGTTTTTGAATACAGCCACAAAAAAACTCCACCGCTTTTCTTTCCCCACCTTCACTCTCAGATCTAGTTTTAAAGGCACAAAACTTATTTCCGGGCTAAACACATGAATGGGAATACACTTCAGCATCATAAAGTCACCCCAGGACACAGGTGGAGGCCAGACAGGACACCAGCACACATCTTTTTTCTTATATTTCAGGTTCAGGAGCACTAACTGGCCCGAGGTCATAACATAGAAATTAAAACTGTAGCATGTTTTAAGTAACATAATTACATTTGAAAGTCAAATGGAAAAGAAACTAGAAGTAGAATTTATTTCTATTTCAATTCTTTGTTTAAGGGAAAAACTTCCTTTTCGTTTTCCTCATCGTCTTCCATCTCACAGAAAACCCAGTCACCTGTGAGAGGGGGAGGCAAATATCCTGCAGCTACTTTGCTCTCATGTAACCGGTCATCTTCCAACAGGACACACTATTTTAGTTGAGAGTGATACAAATGATGTTTACCAAACACAGCTATCTCGCATGCATTTCTTTTTGAGTGAACCTCTTGAAATAAAAGTTCTTATCATAAAATCACTCGCTGTATATGTGCATTCCAGCATACAGCTATAATCAGTGTAAAATACAGCCATAATATTTTGTATTTTATTGGCCAGTGCCTGTTGCAGAGTAAGGAGCTTGGAGATATTTTTCAAGCCCATTATAGTAAATTAATAAGCTACACAATTTAAAATTCATTCTGGAGTTACCACAAGCAGATGAAGATTGGAACGACTTGTTTAACCAATGGAGTCTTTTTCAACAATTAATAGTAGGCTTATCTGTTTCCTTTGAAATATAATAAAGGCTTAGAATTTTTTTTGTCTCTTGCATGATTTTTGGATTGCATTGCTTTGTCATATTACTAATATTAGTGTAATCAAAACAACCTTGCAATCAGTAGGAACTAAAACCATATGGTGCTTGGTTCTTTTTTCACTTCACTTGTATAGCTGCACTGGCCTCAGTGCAGTTGCTTTATGCCAGAGTAAGGAAAAATAGAATCAAGCACTCAAGTTTTAAAATTTCATCCAGGGTGGGAAAGAGGGGAGTGTTACTCTTCTTATTTGGATAAATACTGGGGAAGAAAGGAAAATACCATACACCTTCAGCTTCACATGTGAAATCAGGTTAATGTCTCAGTTTAAACAGTGGCATGGACAAAGAATAATTTATGTATTGTATATGCTTATAGCAAGAGAACAAAATTAGTTTCTCTGTGTTCACTGCTCACATATATATATACACATATGAATTCCATTTGCCAGAGGCATGTTTTAGGATCCTGAAATAGTATTTACTTTGAAGTACAGCTCTTTCAAAGGAAAATCCATAAATTTTGCCTGTACTAATTTACACAGTGCTTTTAATTATTTATCTTTTAAATTTTTCAATTACTATTTGAAAGGGGCCATATGTTTATTGCACATATTAGTATCAAGTAAGTCAGGTGATCCTTCACTTCTCATGTGGTATAATCACAGTCTTTTGATTGTGATTTGAAAATGTCCATCTGTTGCAAAGATTGTTGTAGTAATAAGAGGAGGAGAACACAGGTAAAAATCATAAATAATACTGAAGAAAAGAGACTCTGTCTAGCTGGTGCATGACAGTCCTTTGTTACTCACCTTGGAACTTCTTACGCATCTGGTACAAGCATATAGCAAAAAGCTTCTGCTAAACTAAAAACTCTCCAAAAGAGCTCTCCTCTAAAAGAAGAGTAATTGACAAAATGCATTTTCTGTTGTCCCATGACTCAAAAATTAAGTAATAAAAATACTCAGAATGCCCTCTAACCTCGTACATACATATGCTTAAATCAACATATTTTGTTCTCTGAAATTTTTCTTGATTTTTTCTTCATCATCACTTTTCATTTCATCACAGTTCTAATTTATTGGTATTGGCTCCATCCAAGCCTTAGCTTGATTGAATAAGGTGACAATTCCTTGCTTTACAACATACTCAGTGATAGAACAAGTGTTTTCTTGAAAAGCCATATTCTCATTAATTTCTCATTAATTTTTTATCTTTTTCTTCTATTCAAACTCAAAGGTTGGACAGATAGTGGAAATATTTTCATATCTAGTTATGTTTTCTTAGTCTCCATTATCCTGTTTCCAGGATAGTGATAATCACTGTTTCCTTTCTTCCTTTCTGCAGTGTCTTTAAGGCCTGATTTAAGATTTTTTTCTGCCCTGTGGAAGAGCAAGGCCAAATTGAAGCTGATCTGTCCTGTGGACTAATTTATTTTCTTTGCTGCTTCTCAGTCCATTATTTTCATTGTCTGCGTATTTTTCATGTTACTCTCCAGCCCTAGGTGCTGCTTGTTCCACTGCTCATTCCTTGCGGTGCTGCAGTACTCAGGGAGCAGAAGGAGGGAAGGCTGCGCCGCCATTTTGCATCTGAAGAGTTTCTGCTGTTTGCCCATTGCACCATGTGGTTTTTTAAATGCAGACTATTTGCAAGTCAAAAAGAGTGACACATCTGGTATATAGTTGGGCTGTATTTATTTGTAAGAAAAATTCACACATCCTTATTTTCTTGAACAAGGAGGAGTAGAAATCCCCAGACATGCCAGCTGGCCAAAGAAGATCCTCTGCCTAGGTCACAGGATAATCTCCTCATGCTATTATTTTTCACATGCACAACTTCAAAAGAGTACATTTTATAAAAAAATATTACCAGTGGTCTTCTATTTTACTCTCCATGCAAAATAATCTGTGATGAATATTAGTATATGTGAAGGGGAAGAGGTATTTGAGAAATAACCTCTGTTTATTGAGAGCTAAGTAATAACCCAATGACTGAAAATGTTCTGATTTTTCTTGGAGTCCAGGTCATCTTTTCCTGCTGGCAGCCCAGGTCTGTGGCAGGGCTAGAGTCAATGAAAAAGAAGCCCCAGCTGCTTGCTGCCAGCTGACAATGCCAAGGTTCCAGGTGCTATTGCCAGAACAAAACATTTCCTTGACTGAATTTTCAAGTAGCAGAGGACAGACTAACATCACAGGGTGGAAAAACCACCCAGACCATCAGCAGCAATTCAAGTATGTTTTACTTAGGATAGTTGAATCTGTTCCCCAGATGCACAGCAAACTTTAGCACAGGACAAAGCATGGGCAGATGGACAGACAGCTTAGTTTCCATCCCATACATCTACTCTGCCGCAAAACCAGTAAATCACGGAGTTGTGAATCACTCCATAGTGCCTTTCTTGAAAGGTTTATGGCACAGGCAAGAGGAAAATTTCCTCGTGCACAAACAAAGGTTTCCTAGACAAGGGAAAGTTGGACGCATGATTTAGTAATAATGCCAGTGATGCAAGATAAGTATATTATAATTAGTTCAGTTATTTTCCATTTACCATGAATAGGCATAACAGAATTTAAATCATGTCAGCTGATACTACCTATTTCTTTCGCAGCAGTGTTTCGTGAAGACAGTATTTCCAGCTGGGACGAGCAATTTCTTTTCAATAGCCAGTTGAAAGAACAAAAAACCCACCTCTTTCTTTTATGCAGTTTAGTTTAACCTAAAGAAATTATATTTTACCCCATTTCTATTCTTCTGTTCTACCTGAGTAATTATGAAAACACTGAGAAAACAGATACAAATGAAGCCTAATAGTTGATAAAGAAACTAATGACTGGAACAGGCAAAAATCCCTTCATTTTTTTCAAGTGGCCTATTTTTTTCACACAGAAGTGGGCAAACTTAGTTAGACTCAAGGAGAAACAGAATATAAGAAGGCTTCACAATTAACTTACCTTATAGTAAAAAGGAGAGGTAAAACCAGACAGCCCTAATGGAATATAGGCCCTTGGATCCTGGACCAAAAGGAGAATATTATTTACAGGAAAATGGGTAGGAGTTCGGTCATTCTTTCAGGAAAAAAAAAAAAAAAAATAGGATTTTACAAAACAGACACAAAGGCAGACTGTCATGAATGAGTTTTTAGGTTGTTCAAAGAATCACCAGCAAAGGTATCAGCAAAAGCAGATTTAATGTAAAAATGAAAGCATGACAAAGTTTGTTGGCAGGGTTCACTCTTCTACTGACTAGATGGACAAAACTCACAGAGAAAAATCAGAATAAAATCTAAAATCAATCAATCTAAAACTAAAATCAACCTAAAATTACCTACATGGAGGCAGGGAATGGAAAAAAGTATGGATGTGGAAGGGTAAAGATAAAAAGGAATAAGGGAGACTCTGGTTGTGCCAAAATGTTTCAAGGGGACTCCCTTACCAAACTTAGCCTTTGACTTGACCGACAGTTTAGGCCTAAAGGTTTTAGCAGCACTTAAAATTAACAGCACTTAATCAATGGCCTAACTCGAACAATTTAAGAAAAGATTCTGTAGAATTTAC
Organism: Promerops cafer; assembly: GCA_013398275.1. Taxonomy (NCBI): domain Eukaryota; kingdom Metazoa; phylum Chordata; class Aves; order Passeriformes; family Nectariniidae; genus Promerops; species Promerops cafer. The sequence goes on along the minus strand of VZSE01009161.1, from coordinate 377,834 downwards.
TGTAAGCACATCAGTAACTCTCTTACAGGCCTGACTTACGACTCTAACATACTTACGAATCTAAGAGAGCAACATTCACAGGACATTTGCTATGGCATATTCACACTCACATGCACACAAACCTAAAGGAGTATGTGAATAATTCCTGTCGAGTTCAGTGAAGAGCTTGTGTTGAAGGCATTTGCATCTTCTCAACAGGCAAAGGGTTGAGCCTCAAGGAGTGGGATTATCAGCCCAGGCTCTGTCCTTAGCATTCATCAGCAGTCCTCTGAGCATAGCAAACTGGAGAGTTTGCTGGCTCTGAGAGGCCCCACTCAGAGGGAGGTTGCAGCTTGTGTGGTCCAGGAGAGCTCAAAGGTCCTTTTTTTTTGCAATCCAGTATGAAAAGACACTGATGTTGGGAAAAGGGCCAAAAATATCCTATATAAAGATAAGTAACATTTAAAGAAAATAATGATGTAACAAATTGTCACAAAGGCTTAGGGTATACATCAAAGTCTGAACTGTTTTAATGACTGTTTCATTTAGGCATTGATTTAATTTCTTTTGAGTATATTTGGAAGAGTGTTGCATACTGTTCAAGATGTCAGTAAAATTTAGGATCTCCTTTCAGAAGTGTGAAAGTTTCATCCTGGATGTTATGTGGTTGAGATGGCAACAGAGAATTTAAAATACAAATAGAAAGCTGTGGATTAGTGGGACTTTACAAGGAGTTCCTGTGGTAGGTAAAGATCTTGCTGAAGGAAAAGCCATCCAGCAGTTCTTAGTTTCATTTACTCAGACAGATAAACAACCACTTGTGTGAGAAAGGCTCCTGAGAATAGGAGACAGAAAAAAAGTTAGGTTAACTGCATGCATCCCATACAGATTTTATTTGATGTTAAACTACATTCTGGCTACATGTTTCTATAGATAGCTTAGTCCTAAACTTAAAAATATCAACTACAGGAATTCTGTACCAGACAGTAGTAAAGCCTGTGCAAGATTTTGCTATTTTGCTTGGGACTGTTGGGGGAGGAAAAACCAACAAACAACCAAACCAACCAACCAACCAACCAACCAACCAACCAAAACCCCAACCACCCCCCCCGCAAAAAAACCCAAAAAAACAAACAAACAAACAAAAAAAAAAAAAAAACCACAACAACAAAACCACAAAAAAACCAGCCAAATTTAAGGGCATGTGTTATGTTTATTTAAAAGAAATGAGGACTCTTGCTGGTAAGTTCACACATGGTGCGTTAGAGTCGTAGTTGAGTTGTGTGATGCTGATTTGGTTTTGATGCTAACTTTGATGGCTTTAGTTTGCAATTGCTTGCACACTGAATCCATAAAATGCTGGTTGAGAGGAGATATCACACATTATTACACTGAGGAGAGGAAGAATCTTTAGGCACCACATATATCCATATATATATATAGATACATATATATACACATATATACTGGCCAGACTTCAGAGGGAGCGTAATAATCCTTCTCTTTTAATTCACATCCACATGTTTATTTGTACACATACATAAAGTCTTTATCTGGCTATTTCTCTAGCTTTTGAAGGTTGCTAAAACTGACAGATCAAAATTGCATTACTGCACATAATTAAATCTTGTAGTCTGTTCTTAGGCAAAACTTTTCTTAACTTTCATTCATGAGCCACACGAGTGTACTGGCTGTCACACAATGGCAAATAATGTTTCCAGTAAACTATGGATCCTTACATATAGGTCAGTAATTTAACAAGAAAGAAAAAGATGATCTGTTTAATGTTCATTTATCCTGCTAATGTTCTGTGAATGTGCTTTCCAAGGACAGGACTTGCTTTATTTAAGAAAGCTGGTAAATATATCTCTGCAACAGTGCCTAAACCTCATAAACTTTGTAAGGAACCGCTATAATGAGGTGAATTGTTAACTATTCTGGAGCCAGTAAGCACATCTCAGGGGATGATTTATATTTCCTTTCTCTTTGTAGAATAGCAACATGCAAACAGATGTTTCCTCATACTTGCACATCATTCAACTTCACTCAGCAACCTTTTTGTCTCATTTTCCTCCATTAGAAGCATTCAAAATATTTATTTGTTTGTTTCCATCTGCATTATCCTGGTCTGACAAAAGCAGAATACATTTTCTGTGGATATTCTTAAGCACGAAACCTGATTTTTTTTTCCCTATGGCTTCATTCATTAAGAACCTCTACTTTGATATTTAGGAATAAAAACGAAATATTAATGTGCCTCATAAATCACTAAAAAATAAGATTAATATACCCCCGTACTTTCACAGTTTCTCATGCTGTGCTTCTTTTTAGGCCTGCTGAAACCTCTGCTTTTCAGTTTATATATTACCTTCTCAGTATGGTTTTAGTTCATTTAACATCTTCTGGAGAGTTGTCCAATGGGCCTGTTCCAGCAGCACCTCAGGACTGTCAGCACCAGCTACGAGCACTTCTGTGCTTAGTGCTCAACAGCAAGCCGAGCAGTAAGCTGGGTCCTGCACTGCCCATCTACCATCCTGATATAGACAAGCCCTCTGTGGGATGAAAGAATAGCCAGTTCTCAGTCCCCCTTGGCCCATATCCAAGACTGACAGCCAGGCACAGTTTGGCTGGGTTATTTTCTCATGTAGATGCTTCTTAACAGGGAGCTGGACCATCGCAACACAAACCGCTTAACAATAGAAATTCTTATTTCTGTTTGCCAGAGCGAGTCATGTAGTTTGTAAGCCACAGATTAATATTTTATGTCTTAAAATATTTGTTTAAGAAATACCCTTGTGACTTTAACAGACATAAATGCCACACTGCTAGAAGTCAGCCATCTGGACTTTGTAATCTGGCAGGTAAACAAACAGACCAGGCTCTTTGACATCTCTCAGATTATTGCCATTCATATGAACATTAACATTTCCAAAGGTGTCTCTTTGCTTTGTCACATTTCAAAGACTCCATTAATTTTGATTTCACATGCTTAAATATTTATTTTGACCTTTTGCCTCCTGGTATAATAACCTCCTGGCTTGTCGAACTGGCCAAATCAAAATACACTGATGTGTCCTGAATGGCCTGGTTTCTTGTATAAACATGCTGCATGAACATGCAGCTCTTGCAGAACAAAAGAGTGAGTCCTCCACCATACTGCAGCAAAGTCTCTGTCCATTTCAGATTATCCATACAGGCAGGGGCTGTGCTGAGATATGCCAGCTGGTTTCCAGCCTCCATACTCTGTGGACTTCAGGATTATTCCCCCTGCTGCAAGTAGTGCTGAAGTAAGGCCAAGTAAGACCAATACTGTGTTGTTTTCTGTTCGATGCACAGGTGCCACTGCTGGAGTACCAACTCTGCTCCTGGTCCTAGTGGTGCCTGCCCTGGGTGTCCTTGCCTGCTCGGGATTCTGAATGTAGCTGGATTCACTTTGTCCTCCACGTAACACAAAGGACTCCCTTTGAAGATGAGGACCACGATTCTTTTTGATTCCTGTGGCACCAACCTAAGCCAAATAAATTACACTTTAAAAAGAATTACCCTACCGATTTCCTATGAACTTTAAGAGGACTGAGGCATCCAGGAACTCCTTCATGAAGTAAATCAACTTTTGAACGGCTAAGAAATATTTTTAACTTGTTCCAATATGCCTTATAAAACACTTATGCTGATCTGTGACAGTTGCATGATTCGGTCCAATGGGGCAAGTTACAGTGTTAAAACCCAATAACATAGGCTGTACAGTGAAAGTAAAATCACCATACGTAGGTGCTTTAACTTGAATAACAAATTGTGAAATATAATAGAGATTGAAATGTTGATTGTATGTGATAAATGTAAGAGTACTACGTCTGTCTGTACTATCCTATATGTTTTGTGTACTGCATATTTTTGAATAGCCCCGTCATCATTTATTGGGATTACTGGTTTTTAGAGAGACAGTCAAAGCAAAAACATTTCATTATTTAGAGCTATATTTCTTGAGGTTATGGGATAGAATTTGAAGGAATTGAAATAAAAGTAGTGATAAGGATTTTTTTGTTTTAACACCCGAGTGTGTTTTGTGTTCAGAACACCCAAGACATGGATAGCATGGTCAGCTTAAAGGAATTTACCTGTGCTTCACTGACCCGAGATTTATTATATTCTTTTCTTAAAAGAATTCTGTTGAAAAATTCTGTTATGGTAATTGTTGCTGGTTTTGAGAGTCAAATGTCAGCTTTCAGGGAAGCAGCGTAATGTAGTGGTTTTGATTTAGTCTTATTCCTATTGTTATTGTTAAGGTAGCAATATAACACTTAGGAGTTTGGAGATGAAGTCCATGCTAAGATCAGCCAAGTGGACCATGAAATGGTAGGAAACGTATGTTATTTTTTAAAGTGAGAAGATTTAAAATATAAAAAAAGAAAAAGATATACAATAAATGGCAAAAGCAGAGTAGCACAGTAAAAAATTATTATATTTACATTTTTATGCTGCAGACACCAGGTGTTACCTTCCTGTATTGAAGGCGTACATTTGGGAGAACTATATGCTTTTTCAAGAACTTGATATTATTCTAATGTTCATAGTGTTGTAAATAAGAGTTTTAAAGTTCTGAGACCATTTCTCTATTTGACAGAGTACTGGATGATCCAACTGTGTGTTAGTACGTGAAAGTCAGATCCCAACTGTTAGTCAAAGCTACATGTTTACTATGGCCTTTTCAAAATGGGAATCTAATAGAGATAGAGAATGTTTTTGTTCTGACTGTGTCTAGAGTGTTTCAGTGCTGGGTTTCTTTGTTGGTTTGTTTGGGGTTTTTTAAGTTGTTAAAGAAATGCACATTCCTTTCATTTTCCATGGTATGCTGGGAATTAGTTTGAGTGTGAATGATGAAGAAACACAGTGATGTTGAATCAGCTGGCTCAAGTAATAGTGCAATGTCTGATGCTTCAAGAATTATAAGCTTTGAATCATATTTTATTAGCACAACCTTGCTAGCTACTTAGAAATAGATTTTATCTTTTTAGAACTGATACTGTAGAGGTCCGTAATAATATTTACATGAAGCAAGGATAGGTCTATTACTAATTTACACCCCTTTCTTTTATTTGTATAATTTTGTACTATATATTTACATGTAAAAGTGTAGAGTCTTCATTAATAAATATCAATAATATGGTTTTAGTTTAATTTTAACTATTTGTTACAAGATGAAAATTTTTTAAATAGGCAAAAGTGATATCTCCCCTATAGAGGAATGTCAAAGTGTCAACCACTACTGAGTTTCATAAATTGTATAATTATTTGAAAGAGAAATGTGCTGTCTTCATACATAAGAAACTTACATGCTGTAAGCCTTCTGTACAAAAAAAATGTGTTTTATTGTGTTTCCTTTGGTTTTGTTCTTTTGCAGTATGACTCATTTTTATATAATATACAGCCACAAGAACATATTTTGCCAAATGCATGATTGCCTTTTACTTTTCTAATACATGGTGTAAGAAACAAAACTGTTTCATTTTTGCATGGAAATGACCTGGGAAGGAAAGCCACTTCTCTTTTTTAAATCAGCAACATGGATGAGGTAGGTGTCACATACTGATCAGATAGTTGGAGACTTTTCTGTTTCACATAATTGTGTAAATTTGACTGGGACCTTCAGCTTCAAATTGTTGTCAAGAAAAACTAACTAATGTATCATCTGCTTTAAAATGCAAGGTTCTTAATTAAAGTTTATATAGATAGACATATTTGTTGTTTCCTTATATTTCAGGAAAATTGATATTGCTATTATTTGATACTGATGAATATTGAACTGGTTTTTTAGTTACTTTTTATCTTTTCTTTTCAAATGAGTAGAACAGGACTGTGCTTTGTCCTTTTTATGAATGAAAAGTAAATGACAATTAAATAAATGTATTAATGTTACTCAAAGTATTATAACTGTCTTTTGAATTGGAGCTTTCTAATTTCATAACAGTAATGTGGTCATCTGTGATAGTAAAGGTGTGGATGAATGAAGTTGGGTATCCCTGCCCTGCCTTCTTGTGACTATTGCTGGAGTTTAAGAGCTTTTCTGGATGATTTGCTTTGTTGATAGGTGATACAGATAGAAAATCAGTAACAGAGCATCCTGAGAGCTTTTCAGCACTTTTGGAAGCAAGAGGTAACTAAGGAGAGTATTTTTTCAGGCAATGTTTTCTATTCCAGTAGATACATGTTGTGATTTAACCCCAGCCAACAACTAAGCCCCACACAGCTGTTTACTCACTGCCTGATCATGACTGGAGAGAAAATCAGAAGAGTAAAAGTGAGAAAGCTCGTGGACTGAGATAAATATAGTTTAATAGGAAAAGCAAAAGCCGTGCACAGATGCAAAGCAAAACAAAGGATTCATTCACCACTTCCCATGAGCAGGCAGGTGTTCAGCCATCCCCAGGAAAGCAGGGATACATCGTGGGTGATGGTGACTGGGAAGACAAATGCCATCACTCTGAATGTTCCCCACTCCCTTCATCTTCCCCCAGCTCTATCTGCTGAGAATGGTGTTGTATGGTCTGGGATATCCCTTTGGTCATTTGGGGGTCAACTGTCCTGGCTGTCTCTTCCCAACTCCTTCTGCACCCTTCTCCATTTCTTCCAGAGATGGTCCATTTGTCTTTTTAACTTTTCTACCACTAATTCCTTTTGCTTTGCCATTTAAAAATTCTTCTTGTTTCCAAAAATAGAAGAAAGGAGAGAATGCACAAAAGTCCTCATGAATGGAAAATAAAAAATGGTGTTCACATCTCAAAGAGAAGTGGCACTGTCTTTCTTGCCAGGCAAACATATTTGTCTTTTACCTCAGTACCAATTAACGAAGTCTAAAGAACATCATGGAAAGACACATGAAAAGTACCTCCTTCACCTTTGTTGGCCTTGACTCTGGTTTATTCTCTTGATTAATATGAATGACACTGGAAGTTATGCCAATTTTTATTCTCCAAAACACTTAAAAAGCTCATGATTTAGGTGGTAACTTCAACAGGCAACCCCCAGTGAGCACTGATGGTTGGATTCTTCTGGTGTATATTTAAAGAATCTAATCGTGTCTTTTAACACCTAATGCCTTTAGTCTTTACTGTGTTGTCACAGCCACCATCTGCTTCACAAAAAGGTATGACCTGATTTCTTTCTCTCAAAGCAGGCAGCAGACATGAAAGTATGCAGTATCATCTGCTGGCAAAAAGACAAATCCAAACTGAGAAATCCAAAGATACTGACTATGCATCATCTCCTCTTCATGGCTATCATGGTGCAGCTGTTTACCTATGTCACCTCCGTCCTTCAGTTATTTGACGCCTGCAGAAAGCAGCACATAGAGAAGTGTTCCCCTTGCATTGAGATAGTCCAGCTCCAGCCAAATTTAGATCCTCTTTCATGGCATAGAGCTCCAAGTGGGCACATGCCATAGGGGTGAATGGCACCAGCGGTCATTATCTGACTGCAGAGTGGTCTTAAATCCTTCAGGAATACCCAGATGGTGTGGCCCTAGGGCAGGGGAGAGCACACAGGCAAGCAGAGCTGTTGTCCTCGGAGCACAAAGCCTCTGGCCAGACATGGAAACTGTGCCCTGGCCTCACAGATGATACATCCAGCACAAGCCACTGAATTCTCCTTAGTGGGAGGAGAGAAGGAAATATATTCCATCATAAAGGTACATATGATGTGAACAGGGAGGATTTTAACATCCAGTGAGCCCTGAAGTGAAAAGCCTTTGGGAGGGCACAGCAGCTTGGACCCACGTTTCCAATAACTGTGCTAGCTGCACATTGATGTTCATTTTTGATTCTCACAGGGAGAAACACATTAAAAAATACCAAATTCCCAGAGGCACTAAACTCAGGGAATTCATCCCATCCAGACAGCTCTGTATGAACGGCTGCCCTGCAGTTGCCTGCAGCATGGTAGCACTCATGGGACATGGTAGGTGAATTGAACTAGTGGAACCAAAAGGTGTTTCCAAGCTGCTCAAATCTTGCACTACCCACATGATTCATTAGGCACTGTTCATAGCCAGCACTTCTTCCAGGACTGGTTTTCAGATGGCACAGCCCTGAGCCACGCCAGAGCCCCTGGCAACCACTTGGCAGTGGGGGAGTCTGTGTCCCAGGGCTGGCCCTACCAGCCAGGTTGGGTTTGTTAGTTTTCAGTTTAAAATCTTCAGGGTTACTGTAGGTTCCACAAAAGCTCCGTCCTTATTACTAATTTATCTCTATCTGCAATTTAAAAGGAAGTGGAGCTATGCACAGGGCTTTAGGGAAGGACTCTCTGTGATGAGGCTTTTGCTGACCCACCTTTTGTGCTTCAACATTAAACTATTATTTGTCTTGTGAGTCTATGATAAGCCAATAATATTCATGAAGTCATATATTGTTTTCTCTGCTCAGAAGGTTTTTAGCTATAGATACTGAGACATAAGCATCTGTCAGATCTCTGAGACAGGACTGAAACAGTTAATTATGGATCCTTATTTAACTGTACTCTGACAGAATAATGCATATCAGACTCCCTATGGATCTACCTGCAGCTCAAAGAGCTGCTGACAATCAGCCAGTTCTCCACGATGCTCCTCTGAGCTTCTTCTGACAGAGCACCAAAGTACCACTGCAGGCCTTTGACATGTGTGCCAAAGCCAAGATGATGTCTCCTCTGGCATCAAATCACAAGACCCTTCAGCCAGCTTCAGTACCTGATTTATCCCTTGTAAAAAGCTCTCAATGGAATGATACAAAAGGGTCTACTCGGGGTGGGTGTATTTCAGTATGTGAGTCTTGTGCAAGTAGGTTAAAGCATGCACTGAGATTGGAACATAATCTGACAGAAATTAATATATTAAGCAGAAAAAGCCAAAAACAACAGAGAGGAGCTCTGCATTTTTTTGTGGCAGTTTTAATACATACGGGTTAAACTTTGCGCTCCAAGAGCCAAGAAGGTGCACACAGAATGACTCCACTGGGTTCTGCTCAGCAAAGGTTTCTATCATCAACCTACAGCACTGACTTCTGTGATGTTGCAGAGATGATGACTTAGCAGTACAGGAGAAGAGGGTAAAACAATTCTATGAAAGTAAGAAGTAATCAATAATTCAAACACTCAAGACTGAGCCAAACATCCTAATACCAATGACCTAGGAAATAGCATTCATTTTCATGGTTAGTAACTGTGTGTTGGCATACAACAAAAGAACCTGCTCCTTTGGGGTTTACTGATTCCAGGAGGTAGGAAAACAGGATTTTTTAATATAGAAACAGCATAATTGCTGGCTTGGTCTTTTTCTAATCAGTACTGAGCAAGCTAGAAGCCTTCATGCTGTCAGCAACACAGGGCATAAGGGGCATGAACTTAGTTAACGCAGTTAATTTCCCTACTTGGCATCTTGCAGGATGTCCTTGCTGCAATTTGATAACCTGGTGGCTTCTGGCCAGTCCTCTCCCAGAACTCAGCCTTTTAGCAAACATAAACAAAAATGGATATTTCCATGATCAAAATACTTAGCCAGTCTTTCTTTTCTTTCTTTCTTTTCTTTCTTTCTTTTCTTTCTTTCTTTCTTTTTTCTTTCTTTCTTTTTCTTTCTTTCTTTTTTTCTTTCTTTTTCTTTCTTTCTTTTCTTTCTTTCTTTTTCTTTCTTTCTTTTTTTCTTTCTTTTTCTTTCTTTCTTTTCTTTCTTTCTTTTTTTCTTTCTTTCTTTTCTTTCTTTCTTTTTCTTTCTTTCTTTTCTTGCTTTTTTTCTTTCTTTCTTTTTCTTTCTTTTTTTCTTTCTTTTTTTCTTTCTTTCTTTTTCTTTCTTTCTTTCTTTTCTTTCTTTCTTTTTTTTTCTTTCTTTCTTTCTCTTTCTTTCTTTTCTTTCTTTTTTTCTTTCTTTCTTTCTCTTTCTTTTCTTTCTTTCTTTCTTTTCTTTCTTTCTTTTCTTTCTTTCTTTTTCTTTCTTTCTTTCTCTTTCTCTCTCTCTTTCTTTTTCTTTCTTTCCCATTTTTCCTCATTCTCCTTCCCCTTTTCCCTTCCTTTCTTCCTTCTCTCAAAAGAAAAACTGAATAGGAACTTGAACACTGGTGATAAAGAGCCATCAGCAGGGAATATTATTGCTAGTTAAGCTCTGAAACAAAGAAAAATCTCTTATTAAAAATCACTTAACTAAGTGTCCAAGAGATTTTGCAAGCAGTCAATTTCACGGAGAGTTCTGGTACAACAAAGAGGCAGGTATGACTACCAGCATGACTTTTACTCTGTCAAGCCCTGCATAGGCTTCTTCCCAAAGCTCTGAATCATATTTGGAGCATCAAGGATATATTCCAGTGACTTAAAAAGACTTGACATCAGCGTCATGGACATCTTAAAGAACTTGAAGCCACATACTCTGAAAACTAAACAAACACACATGTGTTACGCATTACCCAATGACCAACATCCAAGTTCTAATCTAGTTTCATAATGAACATGATAGATATTTGGATGCCAGCATTTATTCTAACATACAGTGTAGCAGCATGGGGAGGAATATACCTAAGTTTGGCTTTGTGTGGAACAAGGTGTTTTCATCAATAAAGGATTTACGTGCCATGGACAACTTACTCCACCCCAACTCAGGTACCTCCATGACCAGCACTATGTCTGGGGAGCCAGACAGGCAGGCTTCAGTGAGCCATTTAGCCCTGAGACAGGCTGATCACCCTCACCTCTGCTTGTGACAAGCAGAGCTCACTGCAGCTGAGTTCATTGCTGAAGCTAGGTGGGAACATCTGAGTGGCTGGCTACCTCTGAGGGCTATAAAGGAAACTGAGGGGGTCGGTGTGCCCTAAGGAAGTCAGCCAACATATGTGTTTTGGGTTTTTGTTTTCTTGAGGATCTTGAAATGCTGGAAAACTTAGATTATCAGTGAGATACTTGATCCTTATTATACTAAAACTAAAATCCTGTGGGACGTCTGCTCAAGAGAAATTGAGTTTATACCATCCTAGCACAGATGAGCCTCAGGGTAACTGAAATGAAGGAGTTACTACTGTGGAGTACACCACTGGAGAAATAACAAACTGAGAGGTAAAAAGATTCTAATGATGGCATTAAAAAAGCAAAGTCTTGTTGACAGTATTAGCTTCTCAAAAATTAATGAACTAGAACCTACTGTGAGAATAATTGCATATAAACTACAATAATGTTGATGTTATGCCAAAAGCTGTGATGTCTATTAGTATAAAAATCAAACTCCAGGGAAGTCAACTCAGTTTCTGACTTCTAAAAATGCAAGTAAACACAGGATGGAAAAATCTCATGAGAAAAAACATTTGTAAAAATACAATGGGAGATCTCACATCTAGTAGATCTTTTTCTAAAATGACAAATATATGACCATTATTTTAAGCTTTTCCTTTTTCATGTTTATTTGTAGAAAGTGGGGGTGTCTTTTCTGATTTCCATATTCCTGATTTACAAAATAATAGTTTTTCCCTGGCCTAGTGTTCTCTAATGACTTTTTGGCATAAATATGAAAAAATAAATTACATCTTGCAGCTCTTCATCCCATAAGTAGATACTGACAGGACCTGTAAGTTAATTGTGTATCCAAACCACTGAAAGAACTGTGTAAAGGGATTAAATAGTAGCTATACCAAATATATAATCACCTGGCTTCTCTCTGATATAACTGCAAGTAAAATCTAGATAAAGCACATGTACACTCATTAAGGACATGTGAAAAAGCATCGTGTGTTTTTTTGACAATACCCAATTAAAATACCTTTGATTATTTTTTACTTCCTTTGGCTCACAACAGAAACCCCCCATTATTTTTCCTTCGCGAAGTATTTGCTCAATGAGAAGTAAAAAGTAACGCACTTAAAAAGAAAAAAAGGAAAATAAGGAAAATATGTAGAAAGAATATGTTAAAAAATATCCTTCAAGTATGAATGCTAATGTTTCTGTCCATTAAGCATCAAAAAATAATTTTCTGTAATGGATGTATTAAAATGAACTCTCATTACAAGCTGATGACTGCCAGATGTTAATAAACTATTTCTAAATGCTTATCATTAGGTATAATAATGACTAAGCTCACAAAGTGTTTTGTGCTTATGTGGCTGTAAAACACAGCATGAAGAGCAATGGCTATATACTCTTCAAACACTAAAGCATGGTCATAGAGTCATAGAATGGCTTGGGTTGGAAGTGACCTTAAAGATCATCTAGTTCCAACCCCCCTTCATAGGCAGGTGGCTCAGGGCCTTAAGAAAAAAACCAGTTGATTTCTACCAGTCAATAAGAGGAAAAACCTTTACTTTGGCCCAGGGCAGTGTAAGAGCTGTCATGGGAGCCTTTCCACCACATTTTGTGAACAGTGTTCCACCTACAGGTAGACTAATTTCTTGGCTAAGCCTCCATACACTATTTAATTAGTCAATGCCTGTGTGCTGGATCAACTGTCAAAAAAAAAAAAAAAACCAAAAAACCTTTATTATGATTGGACTGAAGGGGAAAAGAGTTAACTAGCACATTTTTTACTCTATTCATCATATTATCCATTAAAAAAAAACCTTCCCAGAAGGACAACACAAGACCTGATCTTGCCTGAAGGCATTTGTGGCAGTTGCTGACTATTATGACAGCAGACTGGGACTGAGATTGCTTGTGGAGGATGCATACAGCAGAGGTATAAAAGAATTGCTTTCCTCTCTAAAATATTTATTTTTTAAATGTTGCGCTATTTTTTATGAATCTCCTGCCTTTTTTTTGTTTGTCATTGTAATGTCCCAATCTGTGCACCCCAAGTCCTTTCTGGGTAACTTTAAAAGTCACAAAGGAGCTCCTAAATTTTCATTTTTGCCATGCTGCACTCCTTGACAACATGGAGGCACAGGAGAAACCTTGAACCTAACTTCTCTCCTACAATGTGTATCAGGGGAGTTCATTTGTCAAACCCTGGTCTATTTAACTTTGCAATGAACTCAGTAAAGCTGGCTTTCATTCCAGCTTGATTGAATCTACCCAAGAGCCAGGAGAGTTGTGATCCCAGCTGACATCTCGCAGAGCCTCACCTGCAAGGCTGGGGAAGCCTTTGCCCCCCTGGTCACAGCTGAGATTTGTTGTGTAATTCTTCTGCACCTCCCTGGGTACACTTCTGTAGGAAGGGAGAAGCTACAACTGCGTAACAGGGGACAAAACAAGACCGAAGCATCAAGTTGCTATTGTTACTGGGAGAGAATGGGGTTTGTTTGGCATTTGTCCAGGGACTGTCAGGCAAAGCTTTCCTGGGAAATGTCTTCACCCCCATGCTGGGGACTCTTCCTTGTGGGCAGCAGCAGCAGCAAGCAGGCTCACTCCATCAGGCTGTGCCAGTAAAAGAGACAAAAATAGAGGTCTGTGTTTTCAGCAGAAGGAGAAATAACCACTAGGGCCTGCTTTTTCCTTCACTGAACCTGCTACCCCCCCAACATATGCACTAGAGACAGCTCTGCACATCCACATGTACACTGACCTCAGCAAATAGCTTTCATCAGCTTGAAACCTCCTTACCTTGGTAGCTCAGTGCCTTTCAGTTGTGCTCGGAGAGCTTCAATTTTCTCATGTATGGCTAATGAAATTTAGCAGCTACACATTCTTATGGAAACCATTAAAGCACATATGGAAAAATCTAATTTTCTATATAATTTTGATTGGTTTTCAATATTTTAAAAGAGCTAACAGAGTAAGTGAGCTTTTAGCTGGAATAATTTCTTAAACTACTGAATTCATTTCAGTGCTGTATTTTGTGTTTACTCCTTTCCTCCTTGCAAAATTTCTTTCTTTATTCTTTCTTTGGATCAAGTACAACTGGCTGAGCATAGAAGGTATGCTAAAGACCTGAACAACATGACTGACTTGTTTAAATCCAGTCCTCAAAGTCTAAAACTCCTGTGTCTAAAAACATCATTCTTCTTCCAAAGGAATATGGAAAAGTACAGCAAAATGTGGAAGTAGTTCCCTATGGTTGTCCCCTTTGCACAGCACACTGGGATTTACTTGGGGCTGCTCAGGCTTCCAGGTCCTTCTGGAAAGATGGGCAGGGGCCTCTAATCAACAGCTCTGGCCAGTGAATGCCAAGATGCCTCACACACCACCCTCAGACAGCAGCTGGAAATGGGAGGAGTGCATGATTTTTCCTGTCACTGCATTGGTCAGTGTCCTGTCAGTCTCTCACAAGGGCAAATATGTTTGGTGGATTCTTTTTTTTTAATTGCTCTGAGTTTCAGATCACAACTCCAACTCCCCTGGGGGTTCAGCAGGACACTGACCATTGCCATTGTTGTCAGGACTTGCAGTAGTGATGAGCATCAACTTTCCCCCTTGGAAAGTCAGCAGCACTAGGAGAAAGGGTGCTGTGGGCAGGCTGACACTGCCCAGGCATGGCTGCTCTGCTTCATTGAGGCACAGAGGGTGCATTGCCCTGGCCCAGGCTAAGGCCTCTGTCCTTCTTCTCTGTCCTTCCTAAAATGTCCCCTATTCTGAGATTACCTGCTACCTAACTGAATGTGCAGGGATCCAGACATGGGATGGATAGGGAAAAGCCTTCCCAGCTGAGAAAGGACTTCTAGCAGCCAAAGTCCTTGCAAAAAGGCAGTGCTTTCCCCAGCCAAAATTGCTTGCTTCTCTCCACCTTGGCAGGCACATCCTCTGTACCTCCACACGGGGTCCCATGAGCTGAAAGCCAACTTTTCTAGCTGTGACACAGTGGCGACCCAGGAGTTTGAAAATTAATAAGGCCTCAAAGTGGTTCATTAATTTGTAGGATGATGTCAGCAAACCCTGTTTATGCCTACTGAGAGAAATCAGACACCTACCAACTAAAGGAACAGCTAAGCAATGCATTTTTGAAGATAGCAGTGGCGCCTAACTGGTGGGATCAGGCACCTACATACCTTTGAGGTACTTGGCCAAGGAGATTAAGTGACTTGCCCACGGTCACACAGGAGATCTATGGCAGAGCCAAGAACTGATCCAACTTTCAAATTACTTAACCACAAGATTATCATTCTTCCATGTATTAAATTATTAATTCTGATGCTTGTCAGGAGGCCTGAGGCATAGGACGGGTGCTTATTAATTGGAGCCAGACACATAAACATGCACATTGATTTATGTATTCATATATTTAAAACTAGATGAAAGAACTATCTGGTATCTCATTTTGGATCTTTCTTTAGTCACTCACCTCCTGGTTTACATAGAGTTGAGGATGCTCTGGAAAACAACCAGTTTCCTTCCATATACGGAACACTGGCTTATGGGCCTGTACATGCTGTAGGATTCATTAGAAGTCAGGAAGTTTGTCTTCACCAAGTACCATCCCAGTCTGTCTTTGAGATTTAGACATTGCTGTCACACATTCCTGGCTAGGGCTTGTTTCTCCATTAAGCCAAAGTGGCAACAGTCTATTTTCTCTAGTCTGGGTTTAGTTCAAGCGCTTGTAATACCTGCAGTTCTTTCATTATTTTTTATTCCCTTAAGAAACTAAAATAGAAAATATCCAGAGAAGATGGAAAACAGTAACACTGTCAAGGCTTATGCGCTGAACTGGGATGCCTACATAGGGAAATAAGTCTCCCTCTCCTCCTTCAGAGTCAGGGGATGAGAATAACACCTCTGAGGGTG
This sequence comes from Promerops cafer, assembly GCA_013398275.1. NCBI lineage: Eukaryota > Metazoa > Chordata > Aves > Passeriformes > Nectariniidae > Promerops > Promerops cafer. The sequence goes on along the minus strand of VZSE01009161.1, from coordinate 362,207 downwards.
ACTCAGAGAGGAGCCTTGGATATAGGTTCTGACTTGCCCGCTGGGGCAGACGCTCTGTCTGCACTGACTATCAAGGGAGGCCAGAGAGGCAAGGCTGGCAAATGCAGGCATTTAGGCATTCAAATATATATGCTTTTAATACATTCCTCACACCCTGCACACCTCCTACTTATGCTTGAGGTACAGTGCTGAGGACTGTGGAAATACTGGATTTCCATTAGATGCTGTACTCTGAGCTGATACGCAGCTAGAGGGGGGATAAACCAGCAAGATTAAACTTACCTGTAGTTATGTTCTTGTTAACAGCAAGAGGTACATTCCAGTTCTGGTCTCAAGAAAAAGAGGACAGTCAAGGCCTTTGTAGCGTCTAACCAGAGCCTCCCCCATCGACTCCCAGCAAGAGAACAGAACACCAGCCACATGCTGGGCAGGGAAGGGTGATGGCAGTGGGAGCATTCCTGAGGCAGAAGGTTTTAGGAAAAGCAAAGCTCAGGTGTGTGAGACCAGAGCTGAACTTATATCTTAGACTACAGGGACTGTAAACCTCTGCCAGCAGCAGTTCACTGTGTCACAGTCTACTCCACAGTGCATCCTAACAAGCAGCCAGGAGTTGTATGTGGTCTCTAGGTAACATCAGTCACTTACCTTAAAATATCCAGAGGCAACATATTTTGAGGTTAAACTGTATTTCCATCAGATTATAGTAATCAGATAAGTAGGTTTGGTAAACCAGGTTGGTGACTTTTAACTTATGTAACTTGTTAACGAGCTACATATCTGGGTATTTGTCGTTATTGTTTTACAATGGTATGGGAGCCCTTCACCATGTGTAATGGATTTCAACCTGCTACAGTTCAGTAATGCGAGGAATTAGAATTATTATTCCTCATAGATAAGGGCCTGAAAGACTTAAATAAAAGCATGGGAATTATTTCTAAAAGGTGGAGATTGTACATTGTTTTCCATTACACAGAAGGATAAAACAAAGTACCTCTTATATACACGTAGCATGGAGTGCTACGTGTGCTTCCTTGTGCAGCTGGGGAACAAAATGCAACAGGCTCGTGCTTCAGCATCTGGGCTATTTGAATAACACTGTGTGCTTTAGCAGGGCTAACACAAACATGATATGCAGAAGGAATAAGTAATTGGTAGATACCGTGACAAGTAGCATCAAACAGTGACTGAGGAAAATGCATTTAATCAGCTTTCACATTCAAAGCCAGTGTAATCTTGTCTTTTTTTTGTGTCTGTCTCTCTTACTGGAGTTTGTACTAAATACAGCGACAATCAGACAGTAACTCTCTTGGTCTCAGTGGAATTTATTGGGTGCTTGATCCTGCTAAAATTTAAGCTACTTACACAGCATCCTAGCATTTGGTTTCTCTTCTAGACATATCTTCACCTGTCTGTTCTGTGATAGTGGTGGGTATTTTCAGGTATCAGGTCTGCATATACATACCAAATCTTGATTTTGGGTGTCTGTTCAGACACTTTTGAGTGTCTAGCTAACTTCTCTACAACCATCACTTTCACAGAAGTTTCTAGGGGAGATCTTTGGAAAAGTGAGAAGGGAAAGGGATTGGATTTGGTAACTTCTTCAAAGGCGTGCAGCACAGCTGTCAGAGAAAAACCTGGAAATTAGTTTTGGGAACAAAATGTTCACAAGAGCCAGGATGGAGAGAAGCACTAGGTTGTGGCACGGATCTAGTATTTAGCAGTAAAACTGAGGCAGGAGTAAGTTAAAGTAATGGAAAAGGAGAAAATGGCTGTCAGAAAATGGCATGGTCAAAACTTTCCTTTTTGGAGAAATTTTAACGTTTTTCAGAACCTTGAAAGTCCAAATACACCTTCCTTCTAATTGATAATGAAATAATTGTATTCTGGGAGATCCTAGTCTTTAACCAATTCATCCAATTCATCAACCAATGTGGCCCGTAAGGACTCTGTGGCTCAGCCAAGCTATTTTACCTAGGCCCATAGACACTGATGCAGACAAACCCGGCATGCCCACTACCCTTGGGCTGGCCAGACATAAACCAGGTTTGGGCTGAGAGCTCTCCTCACAGCTGCCTCTAAGTAGGAGCACAGTGCTGTGCTAACACAGCCCTGTAGCACTTGCCTGTGCTTTCATCTGAGGTCAATGTGGACAGCAGAGGTCACGCTTGCCTGCCCACTGGGTGGTCATGCCTTTCATGTCCTGGTGCTGTCATGGCTCCTCTCAGAAAAGTCGTTCCCAATACTCAGTGGCTACAAACTTGTTTCTAAATACTCTCCCCATTTCCTGATCTACTTGCAAAATCCTCTGGGTTTTCTATGTGCATGTGTGGTTTTTTCTTTCCTTCCTCCATTTCTTGTGCTTTTCCCTATAAGCACCAGCTCTCTGTGTTTATTCTTACTTGGCAGCTGCCCAAAATGCTGCCGTCAAAACACATCTGTAGAATAAGTGGTGAATTTTTTAAAGGAATGTAAACAGCCAATAAATTGTTATGGGTTTTGCCCACAGAATCCATGCATCTTTGATTGTTAGTACTTGTTTTATTTTATTTAATTTGTTGTTGGAAATGTCTTGGGTTAGTTTTTGCCAGATAACTGCTGTGAGCCCCACAGAACGAGTATGACAATGTGAGAGGCAGTTTTGGGTTACTTCAGGCAAAACTTCAGGGCTGCTGAGAAAGTCCTAAAGGCAGCAAACAGGTCAAGGCAGATTGATCTCAGCTTTTGGCTTCATTATATGTGCCCAAAAAGGTGTCACAGTAGATTCAGGCATGTGGATCAACTAAGAAATCTTGTGGTTTCTTCCACGTGGATTTCCGTAAACTTGGGGCAATCTACTCTCTCTAGTACATTAGTATTACTGACAGAGAGAACAGGTTGCCTACCCAAAGAGTGACAGAGAAAGGAAAGAAATGCTTAACCCCTGCCAATGGTGGCTACTACAAAAGGATTGGTGAAGAAGGCGGGGAGGAAAGCAAAGGACACTGTAGGGACACAATCTTCTTCGTAATGCAGAGGAGTCATTTGTTCAGCTGCAGCTGTCACAGGTGCATTCAGATTCCAGAAATACATGAAGACAAGTGTATAATCTCCTTCTGTGGTCGTTCAGCTGTAAAAGATGCTGTAAAGGCTACACACTGTGGCACAGTAGCATGACGAAACCTTTGCAATGGGCTTGTGCCACAGGCTGTCCACACTCAGTCATATGCTCATTGGATCTACAGCTGTAAATGATGTGGTCACTGAGGCTGGAGAGTCAAAGAGAAGTGGCTGAAGGCCATTCCCAATGTACCACTGGTTTCAAAAAATGATTCATTAATCACAGTGGTGTGAAGCCCAGGCTGGACTTGGATGCCATGACAGCCCCCTACCAGGCCCATGCTGAGTCCCCTCTACATATGCAGAGTAATCCACCCACCAGCTGTGGCCAGCAGCCTTCATGTGCTCCCTGCAGCATATATTTGCTTGGCTAATTGAAAATTATTTTTACATGAGAATCAAATGAGAAGCATATCTGTGGGAAACTGCTCTCTTCCATCTTAATAATGCTGCTGGTCATGCTCAGATAATTGATGACTGTGGAGCGTGGGACAGCATGTGTCTTTCCTCAGACACACTTAAGGTGGGACAGGGAATACTTGCCCACAGAGAACACTTGATTAGAAAACTATGGTAAGAATCTTGCTCTCCTTTAACTGCAGCCATACCCTTCTAGGAAAAGAGCCAAATTCTTAAATTTCTGTTGACAAGGTGAGGAAATTCAGATGTGTAATTGAGTGCTTTGGGTAATATATTGAAATACAAGAGTAGTAGGGGAAAGACCACTTCAGAACATGCATGAAGGTCAAATTTTTGCCACCCCTTACTCTGCTATGCATTTCCTGTTTCTAACTGGATGCATACCTGTGGAACATGAAAAAAAGCAGAGGCATTTGTGAGGTTTCATCTCTCTTCTGTGCTATAAGTCTTTCTTTTCCACCTGACAAGAAACAATGGTGTGTTAGAAATATGTTTGTTTTCAACCAGTTGTTGACAGAAAGCTTGATTATTATTTTTCTTTTGCTGGTGCCTAAGGGCAGGACAGAGATTGCAATACATGAAGCAGACAGCTACAACAGGCAGAAAGAGCTCTCTGGCAGGAAAATCTAGACCACCTAAGTAAGACATTTAGATTTCCCACTCAAGGAAAGATTTCTGCCTTTACACTTTGATCCAGAAAGCTTTACATGCTAAGCTGGGACCAGGACAGAGCAACCATACGGTCATGGTAGACATAGGAGTACACCTGAATTTCTGCCACCATGTGGCCCTGAAACACATTCTTCAGGGCTGTGCTCTGTTCCTCTGTCCATGGAATGTTGAGGCCTTCAGGTTCAATGGTCTCCTATGGTAGCAGAAATGCTGAGGTTGCTGGTGGTATCAGCTTCTTCCTCAGATAGGATCTGATCTGCAGCCTCTCTTAGAAAGAGTATCTGGATAATCTCTGTCTCCTAAGGGGTTATAATGCCTCTTTTTAAACACTAGGCAGCAAAATATCCTCAAGAGGATGCACAGGGAAGGGACCATATCCCATGCTCCAGTCAGATCCCAGCCCCTGCTGACAGGAACATAAGACCCAGGGAGCAGGAAAATAGCAAGTGATCCCAAAGGTAGGGTCCCCGGATGGGCTGGGGGTGAAACTGCTGTCCCTTAGTCACCCCCCCCAGCCAAGGGTCACACAATGGGACTCCTCTCAGAGGAATCTGCTTCCATCACCAGGGAGCGGGCAGACACTCAGATGGCTCCTCTGTGCAGGAGCTGCACACAAAGGAACTGGCAGCAAGAGCTCACTTCTCCTGGCCCACAGCTCAAAATGGTAATTAGACAGAGGAAAGAGCCACTCTTCGTATATTGACAGTGCCAAGCCTATATCCTACTACAACAAGGAGCTCCCAAAGAGAGACCTGGTGCTATCCTCCACACCCAGCCAAGCCCAGATTATTGAGAAATTTTCCATGTAGCTAGAGAGCACCTGCAGAGCTGCACAGCTGCACAGCTGCACAATCCCTCCTGAGATGTGGATTCACCCAGATCAGGTCTGATAGACAGGCCAGGCCAGGACAGAGGTGAGTCTGATAAAGAGGGTGCCGGGGTGGGGGGGGGGGGCGTAAAATCTATTTTTCCCTCAGGAACACCAAAGCTGTCCTGGGATGACCTCTGAAATATTTCTAGTCTGTGCTTGCAGATGGGCTAGCAGAAACCTTTTTGAAGAGGGTAATGTAGCTTATGCGGAATTTGTGGGGTTGTACACTGTCCTACCATCCTGTTTTTCTCCTTGCTGAGGCAGAAGGGAGAAGCAAGTGCACAGTGATGCACCTGGGTAGCAGAAGAAACATTTTTCAGGATATCATCTGCTGCAGGGCCAGCATGGGGGCTTTGGGATGTGGCCAAGCAGGCGGAGGCTGCAGGTTGGTGGTGCTTCCTGAGCCTCCTTTGTATGCTTGAGCAGAGTGCTGGCCATCAGAGTGCCCAGTACATCCCCAGTGCTGTCACAGGCCACTGCACCACTTCACTGATGCTGCTATCTGAAAACACGTTTCAGCATTTAGGCTGCAAAATATATCAGAACTATGCTTTCCCTTTCCAGCACTTTTCTGTCTCAATTCAGAGCTCTTGCTCAGCTGGTTGGTGTGCATACCTAATGCTCTAAACAGGAAGGGAGACCAATTAAGTGACAATCTGCACAGGAAGATGACAAACAAGGCACAGGACTTATAAAGAGGTCTGCCTTCTCCTGCTGTACATCAAGTGGTTAAAATAAAAAATTGAACACAGTGGATTTGATGATGAGTTTAAACAGTAACAACTAATCTAACAACTCCCCCTCCTGGGGTTCAACAGCTGTAAATAGAAATACTCAGAAATAATCACTAGTTTAAATAATCTGCACCTGCATGTCACATTCAGGTTCAGATTCGGCTCTTGGTGTCCTTTGAACTTAAGGGTTGCTAATTTTCCCTTTAAAAAATTCAGTAAGATTTCTACCAAAAATTATATAAAGTTCCATACAGACTAAAGCACATAAATTCATATATTCACTTCAGGAGTACCATTGCCTTACTCTCGCTTACTTGCCTTGGTAGGATTGGACCCACAGGCATTACAGCAATGCAGTAAATGGAGACCTTCAGTTGTATTTATGAGGACCATCCATCTTACAAGACTTTAAAGTATTTTCAGCACTAGGTTTAGTTTCCAATTGGTCATATGAAAAAATGTGGTATTCCCTAGTTCTTCTAAGCCATTTCTTATTTTCTTTATTGTGGTTTCAGGATCTGTGTATAATATGACACTTTTTACTGTGATTTATGGCTTTAGGTGAACAATATGTTGTATGTGGTGTTAATTGCAGTGGATGGAATCCAGAGGCATTAACATGCTTGTCTTCCCTCTGTGCTAATGAGCTTTGATTTCTAACCTGTCAGCAGGGATTACGTATTAGAGCATCATGTTTATGATTCTTCACAGCAGCTCAAGCATCAACACTGTCATCCAAGCACCCTCCATTCCCTCCTCCCCAGACAGGTTTTGACAAAAGGGAAAAATTGATTTGTGCTGAGACTTGGCTTAGGCAGTGTCTGAATGCAATAAGGGTGTAATGGAAATAAATACAGGAGCTCAGGAAAGGGTTCCAAAAGAGGAACTGATCAGTTTTGGGGGAAAATACACCTTTTATGATACTCCATTCCAGAGAATAAGATATTAAGTATTTTCTTTGAAGTGATGGCATCATTCTGTCTATAGGTTTGAGCAGGTGGTATGAAACACAGAGCTCGTAACAGCTAATAATAGTACTGAAGGAGTTTCCATCTTTGGATTTATGACAGTCAAACAATCTCCCTACTTTGGTTTCCCATTTCTCAAACAGGGCTAAATGATTCCTACTTCTCTCAGGTAAGAAGAAGTTAATTTGTTAATATCCACAGAAGAGACATAGTAGATAAAGCTATATAGTGTCTTCCAGAGGAAGTCTGGATTTCCTTCTCAGTTAGTTAAAAAAAAATAGCTTTAACTTTTTCTGATCAGTTTGGGCATTACCTCACACAAGTCTGTCTGATATTTGACAGTATTTCTATCAAATATTTCCATCAAACTTGAAAACAAGTCCATATATTCTCTGAAAAGAAAGTAAAAACCTAAACTAGTGTGTCAATGTTCTAAGACTTCAAAAATTAAATGGTAAGACAGGACGTGTAGGAAAGAAAATGTAATAAATGTAAATTCATCTGTCAAGTGTTTCTTATGACATGCACTTGATATCATCAGATGTTCTGCTGTACATTTAACTGGAAAACTGGAATAAAAAAATATTAGTGATCAAGGCAGCTGCATCAGTGTTTCATCTGGTTCTTTATAGCATAGCTGATAAAAAACTTTAGGACTGTTGTTTTGTTTTTTTTAATTATCTGGTTAATCCAGTAAGTCTTTCCCATTTTTTGAAAGCCTGAATATTTGTGTTTCCTACATTTTCATTTTTTAAATTCTGTAGCTACAATGTTGTACTGACAAAGGTTTTTTTATTTAATTGCCATGTTTGTTTTGAATTAAAACCAACCTGTCTGCACTTAATAATGCAAACAATTAAATATTCTCAGCAAGATTCTCACTGTGCCAGCTGAGCATCCTCAGAAGATTTTTTTAACTGCTTTATATGTTGCTTTTAATTACATTCCTTTCCCAAGCGATTATATCCTCATATAAGCCCCATTCCTGCGAGCTATCCTGGCACAGAAACAGAGTTAAAGACAGAAGAGTACTGGTAAGGACTGCTGGGGAAAAAAGGCCTTTTGGTCAAAGCTGAGGGATGCCAGGAGCACTGTAAGCCTTGAAAATGCTTCTCTCTGGTAAAAAAACAAAGGAAAAGTCAAGTACTATTGGAGGCACAAGGAAGCAGTAGGCTCCAGGTACCCACCTAGACAACCTCTAGGAGGACCAGAAGGAGATACGAAGTACAGGAAGAGGCTTCCTTTTGAGAAAGAGTGTGCCTGATGCTGGGCCCCCTGAATTTCTTTTTTTTGGATCACAGGGTTATAGCTCAACTGTTGCTCCAGGAGAGAGGTGTGAAGGTGACATGGTGACCCAGGGGAGACTTTGCAGAGAGGAGCTGTGATGGAGAGCCAGCATACATCACTGGCTGCAAGGCTATGACTTGGAAAGACAGGAAGGCTGGCAGGGAAAGTCCATGCTGGTCACCCAGATTTTTCCTTAGAGGGAATAAAACTGCTGTAACCAGGTCCCATTCCATGCCAGGACTAACTGTTGTGAGTATTTGAGGACTTAGTTCAGCGCAAAGAAATAGCTCAAGAGTTCTGGCCCCAAATGTGTCTATTTTTAATGGTCCCCCAATGTAGGCCTTGATCTCTGTGTTTTAGAAACACCAGGTGGCTCTAGTGGTTTGATGCACAACAAAACCTTCCAGATTACAAGATTCAGGAGAGACACAGCTATAGCTGACAGCTGGCAAAACTGACTTATTACCAGCTAGCACAGATGATGAACTTCTGCTATCCTACTGGCTGGAGCTGAGAAACCAAAGATGGACGGCTCCAAAACTTTAGAGTTAGGTGGGACTATCCCAATTTACTCATCATCTACAGACATACATAAGCCAAATCAATTCAGCCTGTTTGCTGCACTAGTCTTCATTTCTCAAGCTCAGAATGAAGATTGAAACTCCCTTGGTAACAAAATTGTATTAGAAATTGTCTTAATTTTAGCTACTCTTTCTTACTGTATTTTCTAAAATGAAAATGGTTTTGTTATCTCTGTTTGGTGTATAGGAATCATGGCAGGTCCAAGCATGATGAGATTTAGTTAAATAAAAACAAGGTTTCTCTTTTCAGATTTTTTTCCCTAGCAATCAGAACTAGGCAGCAATATGTGGTGGAAGGTTGTTTACCTTTTAATGGAAGTTGCAATTCTGACATAACTGCATGATTCTGGGAGGCCAGGCAAAGGCAGTTGACTATTGAGTTATTATTTTTTAAAGCTATGTAAATATTAAATATTATTTTTTAAAGCAATATAAAAATGTTATCATTCATTCCTGCCTTCCAGTTGGAGTTTCTACTTATTCAGCTAGGCCTTAGTAACTGAAAGAGTTAATTTCACATTCTGCACAAATGCATGGTGAAATCAGGATCAGCCTTGCCTTAGGAAAGCATGATTAGCTCCCTGATACTGATGACCCTTAAGTCCTTAACGTAGTTATTGATTTCCAAAATACAATCACCCTTCTGTAACAGTGACCTACATTCTTATGTCAAGGTTAATGACATTATGTTAACTGTATTCAAGTGTGTATGGTTCAAATGAACACAGCTTATCAAGCAGTCCAGATTGCTCCCAAGAGTCACCTCTTTATTTGAAGCTAGCAGTCATAACTGATTTTTTGTAATATTTTTAAAGCAAAGCTTCCTCATAAGCACTAATGATCTTGGCTGAAAGTGGATATGAAAGAACACAAGGAAGAAAATTATGCAAATTTTAATTCTGTCTTTCTTAAATTCCTCCTTTGACTTCTAACAGACGAAAAATAGTTTTTTCCAGGTGAGAAGGTGTTGCCCTTATGGAAATAGTTCTTGGAGGATCTCCTTCGCATAATTTGTCTACCTCTTAATCAAGTTTTTCAAGGAGTAGAGCCAGTGTTGTGATCTCTGTCTCAGGTTTAGTGTCTAGAAGGTAAAAAAGAAACCAACATGAGCTGGGTTTTCTCATTCTGCAGTGGTTTTCTCCTCACACAGTGGTTCAGTGAAGAGACATACTTTTGATTTCTTCAAGGAATCAGTTCCTCTGCTAGAGGAAAGATTAGCAAAAGTAAGTGCAGAGCTACTGTACAGTATTAGAAATGGGGAAACAAATTTATTTTCTGCTACTTGCTTAGCATGAGAAAGAAAAGCTGTAGCACATGAATCTAAATGTGGGTGCTCTGTGCAATCCAGCTCTGAAAGCTGAGGCAACTGCATCTCTTTCTTTATCCAAAGGTAAAGAAGAGTACAGGTCCCCATTCTGGGATGGCGTGTGAGAGCCAAGGCTATTTTTCTAATAAAAGCTTTTTCTGAAGGAGTGAACACCAATAAACAGAAGAGACTTGTCCTTATCACAATTTTTTTACAGAAAGATTGTAAAGTCTGTTTTTTCCATTGTGCCACTGTATTATGAACACAAGAATGCATTACTATTTCTTTGTTACAATACACTAATGCATCTTTAAAACAAGAGTTTTATGAGTTGACATAGATGAAGAGCATAGCTATTTCTATATCTATATTATGCAATAGTTGAATGTATGTATTTACAAAAAAGCATGCTTTCTGTCTGGCTTCCACATTTCTTTTGCCCTTCTGCATTGCTATTAGTTGTGTGTGCTGTATGCAGCAATAAGAGGAGAAAAACAGCTGAGTTGTTGCACCCAGCAGGTTTGTGTGATGCTGTAAACTCAAAAATGAAGATAACAGAAGTGTAATATTGCATAGAAGAAGCAGAATCCTGAAAAAATAAGCCCATGACAAACAATTCAAAGGCTATATTTAGTTTCTGTGTTGAATCGTGTATTTATCACATATTAATGCATAAAGAGTCAAAACAGGGAAAAGCAGGTCCCCCTGCATCCACTTGTATATGAATTCTTTTTTGTGCTGAATACAGATGTCCTTTAGCCACATAAAAAATTGGGATGGCAGATCTTATGTTTATAGCCTTTAGACTGTGTAGTAGTCAAGATTTTTAATTTTCTTCATTTGACTATGATTCCCAGACTGAAAAAGTTTCCCCTTGTAAATAATTCAGCTTCTCTTCCTATGACTGCAACAGAAGCCTGCTTTTATACCTGCCAACACTTATGTGTACAGCATGGTATGCAAAAGAGTGCCCAAATTAAAAGATATATTAAAATTTTTTGCTATGAGAAACTTAAAATGCTGTGAGCATATTTTCTTTGTTGCATATGTCCTTCCATAACTTCATTTTGAAGACACTTTTTGTCCAACACAAGTCGTCCATCAGCCTACAAAAGAGATGCTCACTGGCACTCTGCTTCTGCTTATCTGGTGTTATCCAGGGTGAAAACAAATGCACCCCCACGGGGGCACTCCAGGACACTTGGCAGTGGATGTGCAGGGAGTCACATATTGCTTTGTGGAAGTGCTGGCCTGCCCTCAGGGAGCCCCAGGAGTTCACCCTGGGGTGGGTGCTTCTCTGGCAGTGCCCCGTCCCTCTGCTCCCTCTTGGGGACTGAGGGCATAAATGTGCTGCCCAGGGGTCCTGGCAGGTGCTATAGTTGCAGCCTCCATCTCAAACCTGGAGAGCAGCTGCAGAATAGAAGTGGCCAAAGACAGACAGGAGCACTCTCCAAGAGTCTGTTGGAGAACCATGGGAGCTGATGGGACAGTTCAAGTATTCAGTATGTCTTTTTACTACAAATAAACTTCTCACTTTTTTTAGAGTAAAAGAAGGCAACTCCTATCCCGACTTCTACCGCCTTTTCCTTTTGGAAGGAGCCAGTCCTGTAAACCATAAAACTTCTCCATCAGGCAGAAGTGCTGCAGGGGTGCTGTGAGTGAGAACACCTCTATGGGATGGGGATCAATAGGACACTGTGGTGGGGATGTAGCAGCAGCAAGTTTCCGAGCAGTAGAGCCAGTGGCACTAGTGTTGCAGGGCTAGTTAGCAGGTGAGGAAGAGCAGCAGAGCATTGGTTTGGTGGTGGCAAATGCCTGAGTTGAACTGGAGCCATGAAGAACATGAAGAAGAAGCCATGAAGAACATATTTAGAGCTGATTGTGTGGGTCTTGTATCTAGAAACAGATGTGAATACTTTAGCTGAATGTAGTAACAGATCTCATGTATTTCATATCCTTTGAGAAAGAGATCTCCTTTCTAATTCTCTGCGAACGGCCACTGAGCTGTGAGTGATACGTAAGCATATCTAACTCCTGCCTCACTGAGCTGAAAGAAGCATTTCAGGATGACTGCCAGCACAGGTTGGAACAACAATGTTTCACCTAGTGACATTTATTCAGATTTTTTAAGTTGATTGTTAAATTATTGTTCTTTCCCGGATGAAAAAAAAGAGAGACCTGTTTACGTAAATCTTTCTTTCTAAACCTATTTTTTTCCACCCAAGAAGTATCGCTTGTTCTTCATCCCTAATTTGGTTTAGTTTTCTACATTTAAGCAGCATGAGGGAAAATTTCAGTGTTTCTGAAATAAGGTTCTCTAGAAAAATGAGCCTGGCACATTTGCTGCCTGACGCTGCCTGGCAGACATTCAGCTGCAAGGATACAAAAGCTTTATCCTAGTGCTTGTAAAGTAGATCTCAATCCTTTGTCTCACTGAGCAGACACTGGGATTTTTCTTCATGCAGTTATTGCGAAAATATGGGGAACACATTTTAACATATCTCTGACAAGACCTCCAATCCTGATGCTAATTGAATGTTTTTTCCAGGATATATTTTCAATGTTGTTTTTCTCTGCTTGTCCAATTTGTATACCCCTGAGAGTGGGGAGATGACAAGAATTTATGCCTGTTTGCATGAACCCGAACTTTATTCTCACTTAATTAACCATGATTAATGTCGGGAGGCAAAGGAGCAGCATCAAGCTATTTTCAACGGCTCTGTACTGACAAATTCAGGAAACAAAAAAAAAAAATAAAAACAACAACAAAGTAGTGCCATTTCAATGTTGGTTATAATAAAACCCAACCAAAAGATGAATTGATTTACAAGCAAGGTTTGTTCTTCAGCCTCAGACAACATCCTGGTAAATTGAGAGTGACTATAACCCTTTGAAACCTCACTTAAGAAGCATGAATCAAATATACAAGCACTACCCCCAAAATTAAAAACAAAGGAAAAAATATTACCCAGAATTACTTAATAATCATGAATCTATGTAAACTCTATTTGAGTAATGTGTTCCCAGTGATTTCAGAGAAACAAGAAGAGCTCCGGTTTTATTGGCACTATTCCTTAATAATCTCACAAGCTGAATATACAATCCTTATCCAATGCCAAAAATAAATCACAGGTAGATTGGGACACCAGCTAGGTCTCACAAAGGAGACCAAACAGCTGTAGGCTAGTGGGAAAAGCAGCAGATATGGCAGGCCTGGCATTTGAACTGAATTGCTAGAAACATCTAAGCTCTCTAAGAGCTCTTTTTCACATCATTGCAAGGGTTAAAAAAGAAAGATGCTAAAATCAAGTTAAGATGGATATTGTAACTTCCTTGAGTTCTTCATTGGGAAACCTGGGACTTGCAACAGCAGGGTGAGCTCCTGGTGGTTGCCTGTGCCAGGTGATGCTAATCTGAAGAATTAAAGTAAATGGAGTGATTTGAAAACAGACAGAAAACTGATGAATGATTTTCTCTAGTGGATGTGACTGTGCAATATTTCTAAAGGTTCAGGGAAAACTACATCTGTTCTTCTTCTGCTAGAAGGGAATGTTTCTTTTTCTTGATGTTCTTGATGGTCTGGGACCTCCATGAGGTATCTCTTACTCCTTTTTCCTCATGTACAGGGATGAGGGAGGAACGAAGTAAGATTTTGTAAACTGCAAGCCCTTGAATGGAAGCAGCGCAAGGCAACAGCTGGGTGGGACTTCTACTTTTTGCTGTTTCCCACAGGAGTTTGATTTTGTATGTGCTCCTCTCTCCCCTTTCTTCTGTGGCAGGGAGGAGCTCATGGCTCGTCACTAGCAAAGTAGGAATAGAAAAAATGACAGAAAATGTAGCAGCCACAGATGAAAAAAGGCAGGGGTAGAGAACTAGAAAAAAGAACTGGGCATGTTGAAGACTGGAACAAGGATAGTCAGGGACTGGTAGAGGGAAAGGCAAAACAATTAGAGGAAAAGAAGCAAATACTAAGGTCCTTGAGAAAATGGAAGAGGAATGGGAAAAGTTTGAACGAGTAAAGGAAAGCAGAAATTTGTAGGCATGAATTCCTGGATCTGTGTTTCTAGACTGTGTTTAAGATAGTAGATTTTTTTTTTAAATTGAAAACATTTGCTCTTGGTTTTTTGTTGTTTGTTTTCTTCTTCTTTTACCTTGCCCTTTTAAGACTGTCTAGATGGCCTTGCACTGAGAAGTGGCTATTCAAAACCGATTTTTTGTTTATGGAGAAGACATTTTTACAAACACATTATAGGGTGGTATTTTTATTCTAACATGGAATGGGGAGCAAAAGCGCAGACAAACTAATCAGGAAGGCTGATCTTGTCCGGACAGTGAAACCAGCAGTTTGTACCCTTCTTTTGTCCTCATTTGCCCAAATTCTTTCACATACAGTGGGAAATTATCTTGCTGAAGAATCCATGCCATAACAATAATCTTGCTATGAATAAATCCTTCAAGGAATTTTCTTGTTTACTCAAGGAGTGAGACCTCTAGTTTTAGAAAAGCTTTCCCTGGCCTACTCATTTCAAAAGGAGTTTTATGCAAGGAAGGAAACCTTTTTCCTTGCAGTTGAAGCGATAGGAAATGGCTGAAGGAATAAAATTGTCATGGGTGACCACTTTCTGATGTCACCCAGGCATTCAGCAGAGCAATCATTTTAGGGAGGAACAATTTGCAAGTAGCACCGTGTTTTCACTGGACTAGGGCCCTGCCACTTGTAATCTCTAGGTATAGTTTTTGGTTAGGAGGTCTACTGCCCTTGGTGGGTTTCAGTGGAGCCCAATAGACTACTTACGTAGCCTTCCAGAGCATTCCAGTCTAACCCACATAATTATAATGTGCTTTGTCTTCTGGCCAGCCTGGGGGGAGTAGCTGGTATGAGTCATGTGGATTAGAACTTGATATTTCATAACATTGGTGGTTTTCAAACAAATTTCTCTCTTTCCCTCTTTCTCTCTCTCTCTCCCTTTGAATACACTGTCAACCAGTTTTTCTTTTCCTGAAGTGAAGAAGATAAAGCAGTCTGTCATCCCTCTCTCAGTCCCCAGTATGGGTGTGGAAACCATTGCACAACATTGTAGTAGAGTGAAAAGGTTTCATCCAAGCATGCGATGGGACTTTGTGCAATGCTTAAATGCAACAGAAGGAAATTGTATTGCTTACTCAGCATTTATTTAACTATTTGTAAGATTATATCCTTGGTCCAATGATTTCTAATTTAATAGCAGGAATTATCTTATAAAATTTTAAACCCTCATTCTAAATAATTATGCTGCTGTAAATATGTCCTTGCTTCCTCTAATTAAAAAAAAAAAAAAACCTAAATGAAATATTGTGCATACAAGAGTCTGAAATAACAAAACAGGACATTTAAATTTTATCTTTGGCAAACAAATAGAAAAATATTAACATCAGTAATTTTAATCTGCAGAGCAAATCTTTGTCCTCAAGGTTTTCACAGCCCCATTTTTCTTTCCAAAGTAAAGCAAAATGTGTTCTCAAGAAACGAGACCGTCAGACACATGTCATGGAAGCCAGGCTAGATTTAATTCAGGACTAATAAAATTGTCAAAAATAGCATGTAGTGCTAGCATTACATGTTTTAATGTGTCTGCATCTAAGCCCACTCAACACATGACATACCAAATGGGACAAAACCACTAAGGTTTCTTTTCCATCTTCTATACATGTTTCGACATGTGAACCATACTGACCAAGGTACAACACTTCCTCTGGGATCCCTGGGGTATTTCTTTTAGTCTATTTCATGGCAGTACCTGACATGAGGCTTCCCGAGACAGTTATTATGAAGGATAGGAACAACAATTGTGGACAGGTGTTGAGTGGACCACTAGCTGAAAGCACAGATACCTAAATATGAAAGATGAGACTACATAACAGTGACTGGGCAAAGCAATCTTTTGATCCAGCATACTTTTTATTTTTTTAGTGTATTTTTTTTTTTATCCTGTGGCAATTAAATTTATATTTTTTGGTGCCAGTTTATCTCACAGTGCCTGCAACTTCATCCAAAACTTAGAGTATTTCTGGGCTGCAATAGATGTGGATAAGGCCCAACATGTTTTCTTCCCAGCTACAAGTTTTATAATATAAACAATGCTTTGAGTAACATTTGGAAATTATGAATGCAATTGGTCTCTAGATGTTTGTGTGCATGTGTTGTATTTGCTAATATAATTTCTGTCACAAGTACTTCTGTAAAGTTTGTTGCACACATGCTGTGTTTCAGTTTGCAGTTATTTCTGGGTGCCTATTGAAGCCTGGATTAGGCTAGTTTAATGTCACATGGTTTGCCTCTCAGTTAAAGCATGTTAAGGTATAATATAAAGAATATTATGGCAGTTTGGCCATTCTAACATGATAATAGTTTACTGTGTTTCCATTGTCATTGTTCTGATCCAAGCCTGTGAAAGCAGCTTGCTTGTGAATCACAAATGTTGTACTGGTTTTAGAGGGGGAGGTAAAATAAAGCATCATTGAAGAAGCCTGAGGAAAAATGATTGTCGATAAAATTTCATTTTTGCATAATAATAATGGTCTACTGTAGCCAATCATGTTTGTTTCTAAAGATACATAAGTAATTTTTCAAATTCTTCTTCAGAAAAAGTTCCTCACAGGCAGTAGATTGATGAACACAACTTTGTTCCAAGAAATCTTGACTCCATAACATGAGGCATTCTTGAGAAGCCATGAATTATTATTACCAAAGTCTTTCTTTATCATCCATGTGCAAATACATGATATTTGCTTTTCATCATTTATAAATGGCCAGATCCTCAAAGAGACTAAATTGCCTTAAAATTAGGGCCTCTGCTGCAGAATCCAGAATTCTGTAGTGCCTGTGTTACTTCTGTGGTGCATGGGGAAGATCAGACACCCCAAAAAGGACTTTGAGATAACCAGTAGAGCATGCAAGAAGGTGATTAAATTACACACACACACATTTTCTGGATTACCAGGGGGAAAAGTGTGCTGGCCAAAGCACCATGACAGCAGAGCTGTTTGGGATCCTGTAGGACAAACTCCATTGGGCATCTGCTAAGAGATAAAGTAAATTGTCTGCAGAACTGTTCTGGGGAAAATTTCCTGCAGCAAATACAACAATCAGTGGTGGAACAAAAGCAAAGAAAACTTCCACGGGCCAGTACAGCACAGCATTAGAAGAGCTCTCACATCTTCCTACCTAGGTCTCTGCTGTCCTTGCAGGACAGCCAGTATCTCCATTAGAAGGAAGAGGGAAGACCTCTGGAGTGGGAAAAACTGTAGCACAAAATAAGCTGTTTCTGCTCAGGAATTGATCAGCAGGAAAATACCTAATACACAGATAAAAGAATTGCTGTGCATTGAAATGTATCTTAAATCTGGCATTTACTGCTTCCACTAGCACAAGCTGGTTGGCCTTTGCAGCCATTAACACTGTTCCAGGGAGGCATCATGTATTATTACTCTTCCTCCCTTTCTAGTTACTGCTTTAGTGATGGCAAAATAAAAGGCTCATCCAAATTTCTCCAACAAACTTGCAGTTATATGGCTGGGCTTCTTAAAAAAATAAAAGTGCCCCCACCCCCACTTGTTGGCTGCCCTAAGACCCAGACAGTCTCTTTTTCTACTGAAGCTGAAAACAGGGTCAGACAAATCCCATCATTACTGGAACAAAAAAGAGGGATTCACTATGTCTTGTGTTGCTGAAATAATTCACTCAAATTATTGCATTTTATTCAAACAATCTTGGGGAAAAACTAAAAATCCAAGGCACCTGAAGAGCTCTAGTACCTACAGGGGTGTGAAGGAGTTTGGCATGGGAGCTTTGCAGTTGTGTTTGTAAACCCACCCTAAACATTTGTGTGCCCCTTTCTGGTGCATTGTCATCTCAGCAGGGGCCTTTTACAATTTCATCTGGAACCAGGGAAACCTTTCACTGGAGACCCAGCCCTACATCAGTGGAAACAGCACCTCTTACTCATGTTCATGGGAAGACAAAGGGTTTGTATGTTGCTTTTCATGGGCCTTAGTTGAGCTGGCCAGGTGATCCCATGAAAGGAGGAAGAAGTTATAAACTCCTGGGGATTTGTGATTAGTAAAATCCAACTGAAATCCAAAGCATGGGCCAAGTGCCACACATAGTAGATACATTGTTTCTGGCAGGGCTTATCTTAGATATATAACCCAGATATTGAAGATTTTTTTTCAATTCTGATTTCTATTTTTTTCCCAGCTCAAATTTCTTTACATGGAAATCAGTCAAGTGGCTTCAATGTCAATGAATGCAAATTCTAGTCCTTTGGATTGTATGATTCTCTTTATTTCTGCTTCATTGTCTACTCTTCAAAGCTCCTCAGTACTTTGTTTCTGCTTGTGACTGTGCTTTTATCAAATTTGCCTGCCATATAAAAATGTGTTTTTTGTCTGGACCTCATCCAAAGGCCACTGAAATCAGCAGGTTCACAAAAGGTTCAGAGCCAGCTATCACTGACACTACTCCATCCATGTTCTTTTCATGTAAAGTTTTCCTTTTATAATGCTGTTCTCTTTCACCAGTACTAAAACAAAACCTCCATCACAGTGCAGTTTATTTAATATTCATATTTTAATTTTCCTTTTAATAAGTAACAGTTTTTCATAGCATTACTTATCTTCCTGGGATGGTATGTGAATCCAGTGGGTCTAATGATAAATTGCCAAGTACAAATGGAAATTTAGTTCTCAATGTCACTGACTAATGTTTTGCTGCTTAAGTAAATATTACTATGAAATGATTTACTAAGTCTGTACTAAAATAGATGAGAAAAGGTTTTCTGACAGCATTAAAAAATTGGTTAATCCATTCTCTTGGATGTGGGGAATCAGCATTCAGAGCGAATAAATGAGAATGTTTGGTTCATCCTCATTGTTAGACTTCATTGTTTTGAAACAGAATTGTAAAAACTTTGATTTAACTTCATTAAACTAGTAAAGTGAATTCTCCCATGCAAGATTTTTCCCCTTGCCTTTAATCTCTGCATCTTCACCTAAGAACATAATCTGCTCAGTGTCTCATTTGAGGTTGCTGTTGAAGTTCCCTGTTCATCATTGCCCTCTTCAGCTCCCACCCGTTACAAGCCATCATTCAAAAAATTGTGCACTTAATACATTAAACAAGTGGACTCTACTTCCTTCTGCTCCTTTCAAGGAAAGAGGCCAAACAAACCCACCTCCTGAACAGCCCTTCAGGGCTCTCCACATTTCCAGCATTTCACAAGAGCTTCCAATTTTTCGGAATGCAGTGGGACAAAGAAAGAATAGCCCTGTATGTTGCAAAACCAGGCAGATACCCGGGGGATGCCAGTACCACAGTGCACTGGCACTGGCTGCTGGGAGCAAGATCAGTGCCAGCAACAGCTCTGTCCATCAGAGGACACCCAAAACAGCCTCACTGTGCCCAGAGACCTCCCCACACAGAACCCAGATTTGCCTGTAGATACCTGGGCTCCCACTAAAGTCTTCGCATTTGAAGCAACAACCAATTCAAACTGTCAAATTTTAAAAACACTTCTTTTTTTTTTTCTGTACACAAGTCTACAAACCCCCAAACATTTTCATCTGCCTACTAGCCTTTAATTACACTAACTGCCAGTAGGTTCTATTACTTGTCCAAAAAAAATGCTGTCTGTTGTGTAATTTTTAAACTGTGATTGATGAAGCATATTTGTGTAACATTAGGTCATGTTTGTCAGAATTTAACTTCTTATTTGGCAACTACACCATTAATTAGCAATATTGCTGATAACCTCCATTTTATATAACCAGCAAGCTTTTTTTTCTGTATGAGCTGGCAGTGGAAAACAAGAAAAGGATTTTTGCATGATGCCACAAGTCTGGATAAGAATGACCAGAGAAATACACACAACATTCTATGGGATTACTATCTGTTAAACATTTTTTTTGACAGGCATTCTTTTCTTTGATGTTCTTATTGTGATTTCCTTTCTTTTCAGCATTACAGTACACTCTTTTTCATCTCTTTTTTGAATGCTCTCTGAGTTTGCAGTGAGGCCAGTAGCATATTCCTGAGGTTGCACATTTCCTGTTGCAATACCCCATTTTTAGTTTCTCACAACACTTCCAAACTTCCTCTGTATGGAATGCAATTTTCCATCTAACCTCCATCTAACTTATTTTATTTTTTCAGAGAATATTTCTAAATATTTGGAAAAGCTAGAACTGTGGTGCCAGTGTTTTGGGGATAAAGAATATACTTCTACCTCAGAACTTCACATCTTCTTTTACTTTAAATGTAATTTCTTCTAAGATTTAGTGCTATGATATGAAGTCCCACAAAAGGATAAACTTTATACTAGAAGCCTATGTTTTGCTGTTGCTGTGAAAATTCAAGTTTGATCAAGAGACAGCCCTTTGAAATACCACATTTCTATGGAGAAGTTCTAAACATCTCTGTATAAAGTGGTTGTGATTCACCAGTGAAAGCCTCTAGAGATGGGACTTCTCCCTGCCAAAGCTTCCAGAGCACATCCAAGGACCCTGCAGCCCTAAGCACGTATATGCTGTTCAACTTGACATTAGTCATTCTGCACCACACTTACAGACCTGGAACGTGGGGAGAGCACTAAGTCCACTCTCTGAGGAGCCCTGTGAAAGCAGGTTACAAATTACAATGAAGCACACAATGCTGCAATGAAAGGTGCTGTGAAGGCCTCTTGAGGATGTGAATAAGCCTGCTTCCACAGCACAGCTTCATGGAGAAAAAAGACAGCTTGGGTTGTTGTTGAGGTTTAACTCTAGACAGTTTGTTCACCCTCACACACCCTCAGTGGAACAAGTTGGAAAAATAAAGCCTGTGGGATTAGAAAAGAAGAGCTTAATAATTGAAATAAAATATAATAATAATAATAATAATAATAATAATAATAATAATAACAACAACAACAACGAAAGAGAAGAGAACAAAAAGAGAGAAATAAAACCCAAGAGAAACAAGTGATGTGCAATCCAGTTACTCACCATTCAATGAACAATGCTCAGCCTACCCCAAGCAGTGATCAGTGCTTCCTAGACAGATTCCCCCAGTTTATGTATTTGGCATGATGTTCTATGGCATGGCATATCCCTTTGGCCAGTTTAGGTCAGCTGTCCTGGCCATGCTTCCTCCCAGATTCTTGTGCAGTTCTTCCCTAGCAGAGCATGGGAAACTGGAAACTCCTTGACACAGGGCAAGCACTGCTTCACAACAATTAAAACATCACTATGTTATCAACATTATTCTCATAATAAATCCAAAAAACACAGCACTGTACCAGCTACTAGAAAGAAAATTAACTCTATCCCAGATGAAACCTGGACAGCCTTGCACTGAACAATGGAAAAAAATAAAATTATGTATTGTTATTAATTGAGTACAGTCAGGACTTTACTCTAAGAAAGTACCCATGGAAAGGAAAAAAAAACATGAGCATGTGATGAAAGATGGCATCCCAGGACATGTACACTGCCTTGCTGTTTCAAAGTTCCTGGTCATCATTAATTTTCTAACTCCTGAACTCTTAATAGTGGTCTTTAGCCTAATCTCTGTTACCTATCTCACAACTAATAGGTAAAGAAGAATGTCTTTGTAGATAAAGTGCTGACCTGGGACCTGGGAAGAGTAGTCTCCTTTTTTGGATTCCACCACATGTTTGTAGGTCTTTATAGTAGAAACCAAATCTCTAAAATAAGTATCATTTTTAAAAATATATAAATTTATACTTATAAATGGGCGGTTTATTTGTCTATTGTCTACCACATCTATTTGATGTTAATTTCAAAACCTTTTGGGGAGTTCCTGACTATTATTCAGTATTTGTCAGTCTCAGCTGAGGCCTCTAGCTGTCATTTTAAGAGTAATTTTATGAGCTCTGTTCAAAGCTCACTGAAACTTAAGAAAGTTTTCCCAGAGAATACAGTGGTGTTCATGATGGTTGTGGGAACTTCTCTACAAGCAAACCCCAAGCACTGCAAAAGCTCTGCTTAAAAAACATATGAAGACAATAAATTCGTCTTTTTATCCTGAGATGCAGCTAAGAGGTTCAAAGCAAATTAGATGTGCAGTCATCAGTGGATTGATTACATGTACTAAGAGGCAAAATACGCCAAGATCATTTGCAAGGGACTGCCAGGTTTGGCTGCAAGCACTTGGCAACCTGCATTCTCTGGCATGAGAGACAGGCAGGGAACCAAGTGGGACATGGAAGGATGTGAAAAAATGGCACTAGATGCCTGTATTCAGGAAGCTAGATTTTTTCTGTTCTTCTAAGATACGAGTGCAAGCATTTATTATGGATCCTTCTGTGCATTGCTGCTGCACTAATGTAGAGTCTGCTGTGGCTTTTTGATGTAATTGGAAGCACAGTCTTAAAATGTTGTCCCAGATGTAACTCTTTGTACTGGTGCAAAAGTTTTGCTAGTGAAAAACCATTGCAGTCCCAGAGATAAAAGTTACATTAATATTGCAGACCTAAATGAAGAAAAAGTTCCTTCTGTTTTTCTTCCCACCAATTTATCAATTCTAGCTGTGTGAATTAGAGCAAAAAGCAGAGAGAGGAGTGTGAACAAGGCCATAACAGTTATGCAGAGGTTAATTTAGAGCCTGACTTCAAGCAAAATTCCCCAGTAGCTTTAGCTTGTGCTCAGAAATCAGACTTCTGACAGATACACCAGAAAGACTTTCTTGTAACTTGCAGCCCAGCAGTACTTAGGAGAATGTTTTGTTCCCAAAAGCAATGGTATTAAATCACTGGGCCAGGAGAAGGAGATGTGTTTTTATTAGGTACACAGCCTTCCTCTGACAGCTTTGAAGACCTGCAGTCTAGCAGATGGCAACGTAACAAGCAAAGTTGTATTTCTCTTAGGTGGCTTTATAAATTCTGTACCCTTGGTTTTGATTGTGTGAGATTTTCATGAACCATTATTTATTTTCTTTGTCTTGGGTTTTTGCCTACTTCCTTTTACAAACTGTTCTTTATTTCTCCTCAGGTTCACTGCTTGTTTGTGCAAGGAGCATGGCCAGGAAGCCACCATTAGCTTCACTTAAGGCAGAGATGGAGCAGGCAGTGGCTGGGGTCACAGGCACAAAGTTGTTCCAGAGCACTGCCGAAGTGTGGGGCACTTTCACCACTGTGCAGGGCTGAGGTCTTGGGTCAGCCTCTTGTAGCCTCAGCACTCACTCTGGGCCCTGCTCTGCTTGCATGACTTCAGCAGGCATTTCAGTGTGCTCTGGTGGCAGTGCCTGTACACTCAGAATGATGGGGCATTGCCTCTTGGTGGTGGATTCTGTGTGTGGATAGTGTTCTCTGTGTTTTGTTCTGGGTTTGGACAGGTTTTGTTAAATTTTCTTTGAACATTTTGGTTAACACAGGAGAATGCCATCCCTGTCTCACTCTTTTTTTGAGTGACTAATGCACATGTTTAAGATTCAGTTGGTGGCCTTTGGTTGATTCCTGCAAATGGTACAGAGGATGCAAGTGGTGTCGCCCTCTTAAAAAAAACATAGGAAAGCCTTTTCAAAATGTTGAGAGGGTGACATTGCTGAAATATGCCTATAACATGGAAAGCTCATAGATGAGCTTTCCTTGATCGTTTTTCCACGATCTAGAAAATAAGGAAAAAAATGAAGTTCAGCTCAAGGTTCTGGCAAAGAGGAATCAAATTCCAAGTAAATAATGTAATTATTTTAACTGCAAAAGTATTGTTTTATTACGATTTTATTGTAAACACGTATTTTAAACAATTGAAACAGGAGGCCCTTTTCAGGAGATACACAGTACAGAAAAGAGAATGATTCATAGGAAAGGAAAACCAGATAAACAGCAAGTGTTAGAGTATCTGTCACATGCACTATACAAACATTCCCTTGCACAGCAGTCAGTCATAGCAGTGCTGTGAGTTACAGGAGAAAGAAGAAGTAGATGATATCTTATCTTCAATTTTAGTTTACAGCTCAGCACTGATGACAGGAATCCTCTTTGCTTAAACGGATGAGCCAATAAAAATATATGTCCTCTGTTATTCACAGACTATCTATTGCAGCAGCTAGATAGTGTAATTTATTGATAAGAAGAAAAAAGTCTCTGATGGGAAAAACTCCTCTGTTGCTCCTTTTGGGAAAGAGCAGCAGGAGGATGTCACTGGTTATGCAAGGGTACAGTTCTGTTGACTTCAGCACAAGCTCGTTCATGCCTCCATGTCAGATCATTTTTCTTGTGACTTGATGGTGCTGTGACACCTCTCATCAGCTATTCTGAGGATTTCTCATTGTAATCCTCCACATACCCTTCCTCCTTCTGCACCCCTTTTTTTGCTTTATGTAAGCAGTTTTTGTTGGAGTAAAGGGGGCAGAAAGGAGGAGGTATGGCAGCACAGAGCAGCATGTGTTTCATCTTTTGGGATACAACCTTGTCAGGAAACTGTGGGGAGGTGTGCCATGCCAGGAGACCCACTGGAGCGTTTACACTTTTGGGAGAAATTATGCCTCTGTACTTCCTCAGCATGAAGTGGGGGCATAAAGGTTTCCCTTCCCCTGATCCTTGGGGCAGCCCAGCCTGTCTGCTGCCTACCACACACAGCTGATTTTCCACTTGCACACCTTTCCCAAGGGCATGCTGAGGAAGCTGCCACGAGCCTGTGAAGGCTTCTGATAGGGACAGCACAAAGGGCTCTTTTTCCATCCACCTCCATCCAAAAGACAGGAGCAAGTCGGGCTGGTATTTCTGAATACCTCATTGAAATCCTTCTTTAATTCTCCTAGAAATCAAGCAGCCCAGACTTGCTCCCAACAAAACCAATGTCAAATCCCTATGATAATAAAGTGAAAAGAGCAATCCCTAAATAGGTGTCCGTTTTCATTTCCGAAAGGAAAGGTGAAGACTGCCTTTGACAATTTTTCAACTAAAACTAATACTCACTTCAACTTATGTCTGAATGATTTAAAATGCAGCAACATCCCTTTGCTCTATTGTAGTCAGACATTCAAGATCTCAGCAAAATATTTATTTTGGATAGTCTCTATATGCAATTCCTCTTTTTTATCAATAGAACAATATTTACAGAGGTCAGGCTGCCAACTTTGCCAGACAGACGCCCTTTGCATTCAAGAGAAAACATGATTCATCATAGGATCAGGATTTCAGCTGCAAATTAAAACTTTTCTTTGATAGACTAAAAGAGACAAGTCAATAAAGGAAAACTCTTGATAGCTGGAAAGGAATGTCTTTGAGACTGCCAATATTCAGTTCTGATCATTAAATATCTTAATTGATGGATGAGATTATTTTATCTAATTACATCCCAGAGGCAATGTTTAAAAGAAATGGAAAGATAGCTGTAAACAACTGTGCTGTATGAAGGTGTCAGCTTCTTTTTGTTATCTCTTTGAGACCATGAATATCTTATAATGTATTTGTGCAGCACACAGGACAAAAGTGCTCTGACCCAAACCTGTGATTCTCTAGATATTGCATATAATTAATATTAAGCACAGTAAGGAAAGTAACAACTATGAAAAAGTCAAAGATTAACTTACAGACTTGTGGCTTGTTAGTTTTCAGTGCAGCAATGTATCACATGTATGAAAATAGACTTACTCTAGTAGCCACAGTGTGTGACACAGTAGGAAAACTAACCTCTATGCTGGATGAAAAAAACAGAAGGTTTAGTGAACTTTGTTTTTCAGAGCTGTTACTCATGGTCTTTACTGCAGATATCCCACAAAGTTATTTCTTGACTCTCCTTGAAAGTATGTAATATATTTTTCATCATGTACCCTTTTAATGATGATTAAATATCACAACCCTACCTTTCAACTAATTGTAATGGCCTTGTTATTCTTGGTTTTGCCTGGCTATGATTTCAAACTAATGATCATTAGTAGCAGTAATAGTCCTCTACCCTTTTATCATACCTCACATCTGTGGGACTCTGTGTTAAGCATTGCTACGTGCATTACACCAATGCTTACGCTGAGTCACAGAGGTTAATTAACTTAATAAAGATCTTAAGTCACGTCAGAAGCAGAATCAGGAATAAGGAAAGTCAGCCCTGAGCTCTGACCTCTCTGGCCTTGACAATGGGACAGTTTTTACCAAAGGGTTAGACAGATTGCAAAATGCTATTAATCTCTAAAAGCTGGACTTCTTTAGGAGCAGATTATTGTGTGGGAAGGAAAAGAGGGAATCACTTTGTTGCTGAAATAAAGCTGAAAGTGGGACTAATGGAAAGAAAATCTCCTACTTGTCTGAATCATACTGCTTGAAGGCACTGGGTATTGCAGACAGCTGGTACTATTTGTTAAGGAGTCTCAGGGTGTCATGTTCACAAAACCAGCCTGAAGACTGATGTACTGAAATTCGGTTCCCAAACAGTACAAATTAATATTTCAATGTAATTTTGCTCACCTCATTGAAGGTCCTCAATTGAGAACCTGGCAATAGGGCAGCTCTTAATATGCAAGCTGCCAAAAGATGATGTTCATCTAACTTTTGCCTCAGAGAAGATAGCCACTTTTGGACCCTGTCCTAGTAAGCAGTGAATCACTGCTTGCTCAAACACAAAGCTGGATAAATTTTCATGTTGTAGAGAGCAAGAAACTTGGAAACATTTAAGTCTGATTACTACAGAAAAAAGGTATTTTCTGTCTCTCCTCTTCCCAACCACTATGCTGCTTTATTTTAATGTGAGAATATTTCACAGAAGCTGTTAATGCTGCTTCAGATCCTCATGGGATGGAGACTGGAAACAGTGAATTTAAAGTGGCATTTTACTAGCACATTACTATGTATGATCTAGGAAGGACTTCAGCTTTTACCACATTTTCAATCACTACTAATTTTGGAAAATTTTCTGGCCTTAAAATGAGATGTAATAAATTTCAAACCCTGCCTCTGCTTATACCAGATAACACACTTGCCATCTAAGTTTTCCCATTTAAGGTGAATTGCTAAGTTGTCCCAAACCTCAGCTTATGTGTTGCCTGTTTCTTTTTAAGAAAGAAAATCATGATAGCAAAATATAAAATTAATATAGAACATCTTGCTGTGCCTTGATCCATTTTAAAACATAATCAAGGGCCAAAACTAGCTTTTCTCACTTAGGTAGGGAGCCTCTTAGAAGTTAATATCAGATTCTTACACTAAACTGTATGTTATTGATCTGAATCTTTGGTGATACAAGCAGAAACTGATGAATCCATGATACAGCTTGAGCATGAAGGGTGTAAACACCCTAAAATACATCTGAGTGGGCTGAACAGGACAATATTAATAAGTATGAAGAAAATGCATGCTCATCCTTTCTAAAAGCACACTTGATTTTGACCTGTTTAATTCCTATTGATGTCACTGAAGCGCCTTGCTGCTCAGCATTTCTAAAACTAAGGCTTCTTTTTTGAAAAGTTTTCTAGGTTAAAAAAAGTAGTGATGAGGTAATACAGCAGGTAGGAGCTGTATTAGCACTTTGACAAAACACCCCATAACAAGACTATCAGGCTGTACATGTCAGTCCTCAGTGCAGCAGTAGGTAGTCATTAGAAAGTTGCATTAGTACACCAGAATTAACATTCATGAATCCATGATGATAGGTAGTTTAGGAAAAATGTAGATTTAATTTGTCCAAATATGCTTTAATGATGTCATCTCTGATCTTTCAGGTCTGAGTCTCTCAAAAAGAAGAGTAGATATGGTTGGTCAAACTCAAAATAGTTTTAAAAGATTTTCAAGCATAAGAAAGTTATTTTCTCTTTCTTTTCCATTTTTGAGCTCATTAGGATAAAAACTATTAACCATGAAGTTGAAAATTTCTAATTCAGTGCTCTTGACATTTCCAGAAACAGAAGACATCCACTTCATTTGAGAGCATTCTTCCAGTTAAACTGCACTCCCTCAAGTACTAAGATAAACAGCCACTACATCTTCACTGTGGCTTTACCTGTACAGACTGTTTCTTGGTTTGGTCTCTTAAGAAAAGATGTGGCACTGGCCTTATCTGCTTGTATGCATGCCTGTTTGGGTACCCTCTTTAATTATACTTAAACTCCTCATTTCTTTCAACCACACCTTGCAAATGTGTAGGAGACAGAAAGACCCTGGAAGTTAAATAAAACCTGGCAAACTGCTAGAGGAGAAAGCCCTTCCCCTGGGTCTTCCCACCAAAGGACACAACAACATGAACCCCACTGTTACTGAACATCAGAAAAACCAGACAGCATCCATAACTCTTGGGAAAACCATGTTCATCTGTTCTGCCAGATCTTCTGCCACTCTTCTGTCAGCCTGGGGATGCCCCCCACCCACAAGAGCACTGGGAGGTCTTTACTCTGACAGCTCTCCCAGGCAACACAGCTCAAGGCCCACAGTGGCCCTCTGCCTGGCCTGGGAATGAGAGAGGGAAGGGAGCAGGAAGCATGGAGGCATCAATAATGGAGGCTGACACAAGCTCCCTGCAGTTCCTTTAGTGCTGTCCCTTGCAGGTGTTACCCAAAATACTGTAAAAAGTCACCATCTCTCAGAGGAGGTCATGGTTTCCAGCCTTGCTGAGGGCAAACAGGGAGGACCTGTGTGAAATAACAGCAGATCTCACACACCTACAAGGAAAAAAATCACTAACTGGAGCAAGATCTTTCTACTTTTAGTGAGGGTGGTAAACAAGACATTCTGATAGAAAGAATAATGCTTGAAATGTGTTTTTAGAACAACTAGTCAAGATGGTCTTCCACAAAAGACAAGTACAATAAATCCTATTTATAAGTTAAATAAAATATAAGCCATTGAGATGACTTAAGCCTACTTGTGGAATATGAAATTGTATGCATTTTAATTCAGACTCATTAATAAGTAATTTCTGAAAGCATAACTTTAGGAAAACAGGACTCAGAAGAAAAACAAGGCTAAACAGATCGAGAGCTGGAAAAACTACAAAATCCAAACTCATATTTTCTCCTTGCTCATAATATTTGCTTCTATATTATGCTGACATTTCTAAAGATTAACTGCTATAAATCATTACTCCGTATTATTTCTACTGTCAAATGCAATCACAAAACTTCAGTGTTGTAAGTGTCTCATGGAGGAAGTAAAATATATCTAGAATTCATGTTTGCTAGTGCACTAAAATAATTACATAAGCAAATTATTCTTTTTTAGCACTGCTGAATCTCAAAGGGACTGGCCTTGGGGTCAATTAAATATTTGGAGTATCACAGCTTTCATATTTGAGGAACACCAACAGAGTAAAGTGCTCCTTGGCCATTTCTGTTTAACCTATTTTGTACATGGAGACAACGGGCAGAGGGTTTAAGAGGGTATTCTACACTGCATAAATTACAGTATGTGTAACAAACAAATAGAACATACAGAAGAATCAGAAGCATATTCTTATCTTGTGGCCCATATGAACAAGATATTTATTGATTTTTCATTTCCCTTTATATTTATTGCTTCCATATTTCTAACCTG